>LPNX011190295.1:0-65162 GCA_001517045.1 Pseudotsuga menziesii | reverse complement strand
ATTATGGTCATGTAACGTCCCCGACCCTCTGACCGACGAAGAGGACACTACCGATTGCTGCTATCTACTCGGGAAACTAACCCCATGAACATAAAATGAAATGCTTTGAACTAAACATGCATAGATGCATAAATTATTTACCATACAACGGAAGCAAACTACTTTCCATTCAAGCATTTAGCATGTTCATCATTTTCATTAAACAACAAATACAATTGCAGAGATGAAATAAACAAGAATACTTATCTTATGGAGAAGCTCATCCAAAAACCAGCTATGTCGTTGCAACGTTCCACCGAACCATAAGCCAGTGTGCTTCTTAATTTCTCAGCAACACTGCCACCCCTGAGCTGGGCATGATTTCCCAAGGAAAAGGAAACTAAGCAGGCTCACACATAGCCAAAGATATGTCAAAACTCAGTTAAGCCAAAGCTAGGTTTGGGTTTATCAGATTGCCAAGGGGACACAACAACACATAAACAATCCAACAAGTTGGGTTTATCAGGTTATCAGGAGATCGAAGCACTGTCTGCTAAGCTAGTGGGCTCACTGAAGAGATAAGGACGCCTCCACCAGAACTAGCTTGACTACTAAGACATCCACACACACCCAACACAAGGAATCATTCCCTTCTCTGCTGCACAGTCACTCAGGACATGAATTCGCTTCCAGTGCTATTCAGGGGGTGCAGAGAAGAGAGCCATCCCTCTATCTCTGTCTGTGAGGCTCTTGCAAAAAACTAGGTTTTCCAAGCAGACTACTTTCCACTCCTACACATTCCAAAGACCAATTGCATACACAACAATATACACCATTTCTAGGTTGAGGAAAATAGTTTAGCCACAAAATTAGTTGCTAAGGAGGGTAAGAACAACCCCTGACAGAAATTTTATTTCCTAGGAACATTTTTGCCCTAACATGGCCAAAAAATGAATTCAAACACAACCAAGAGAACGTGCTCTCTCCTCCAAATCACTGGGCAATTCAAAAATTATTTTTAGCTTGGAAATTAGTGGGGAAATGAAACAGAAACGTTGGGGAAAGAAACCCAACCACATATCATTACCAAAAATGAATCCACAGCCCAGGAGAATGAGGAAATGCCTACCCACGTGAGGGGAAAACACACCCACAACAACTCAAAAACGAATTTCACACACAGAGAATTCCAAGCTGCTTGAGAGAACCCCAACATGGGTGAATGACAAAGATGAAAATGCCCAGGAGCCCAATCGTGAAAGAGAGGATACCACAAGAAAAATCGTGGAGGTGAAAACAACTCCCCAGCTTCCTTGTGTGAGCAAAAAAATGAAGAACATGGGTGTATATCCCAATGGCATGCATTTTTGGGTGTCTAATTGCCCCAAAAGTCAAAATTGATTTTCCCCAAATTTGAATTTCCTGCCCATACTCCTCCCATCCCCATGCAATAACTACTTCAACCAATTTCTAGTAGAATTAAATGATTGGGTGAATGAGACAAGAAATGCAGTTGAATTTTTCATGGGTTCCCCCTTTGACATTTGGATTTTCCCCATTGGCCCCAAAGGTTAAATATTTCCCCATCCTTATTCTTAGGAAAATCATGCCCCCATCTCTTTTAATGTTGCATAGACATAGCTGGTTGTGGGTATTTTAATTAAAATGCATATTTACATGATGCCAAAATTATAATGTGTCAGATAGCATGATATACCATCGGAAATGATTTTAATTGTCGAAACATAAAACTGTGGAAATTGAACTCAGGTGTTAGAAAAATTACACTCACAAAAATTGCCAATTACACGCAAATTACACACAAAGGAGACTGAATATGGAGCAGAACACTAATCTGTATTGAATAAGTGTACAATAGCCAACCCTGTGAATTGATAGGCTGCCACAATAAATAATTACATGAGAGATTTGAATGCATTGGGATTCCATTCGAATTTGGTCAAAAGCAGGCTTACTAAATCTAAGCAAATCCCCCATAGGTGCATAAAGCAGTTTCCAAATCTGTCTAGGAGCTCATGAATTGGAAAAATCAATTAGGAAAGCTACTAGATGATGGAAGGACAACTCATACATGCTTTTCTTAGGAGAAAAGAGTGGAGGATGATGAGGACAAAAAACAAGTTAACTTTACCTAGTCAAACTTTCCCAATTGCCTTAAAACTCAACAAAAGCAGGCAATAAAGCAGAAAAAGAAGACATGCACTAGGAAGGCCAGGAATAAAGCAGATTTGATTCCAAGTGGTTTCCCAAGTGCTCCATGACTCAATTTTAGCAAGTTTGACCACTTTGGACATGTGGAGGACAACTTGCATAAGGTGGAATATGGAAACTAGGCAAATAAGACAAAAATGGATTAATTAATGTCTAATGTAGCTAACTATGGGTTGATTATTCTAACACCCCCCCTTAAGCCTGAATTATGAGTAAAATATCAGAAAATTATAGGGCCTAGCAACAAGTCTTAGTCACCCTTTACATACCGCATGTCCATTTAACCAAGGAAAGAGGCAAAAACCCAGTGGAAAAAATCCTCCCTTAAACATGGATAGTAAAATAAAATTTGAAAATATTGTCATCACTCATGCTTCACAGCATGATCAACAATCCCCAGCAGTGATTTGAGATTGCTGAATGTCTTCTCACAAAAAAATTTGGTGAAGATATCTGCTACTTGTTCTGAAGATGAATAGAAGAGTAGGTGAATGGTGCCATCATGCACAAGCTGTCTGATGTAGTGCATATGGATCTCAATGTGTTTGGTTCTCTATCTCTGAACCGGATCATTGCAAATTCGAATGGTACTCTAATTATCACAATAGATAGTAGTTGAGTATTCTGATTCGAAGCCACACTCACCAAGTAAGCCCTGCAACCATAAACATTGAGTTGCTGCATTTACAACTCCTCTGTACTCTGCTTCTGTAGATGAGAGTGCAATGTCACTCTGTTTCTTGCTTGACCAGCTGATTGGTCCTTCAGCAAGCATGAACACATATCCTGATGTTGACTTTTGATATGTGTTGTCACCTGCCCAAACACTGTCAGTAAACCCAATCAAATCAAGATTGGATTTAGCTTTGTAGAAGATCTCGTGAGTCCTTGTTCCCTGAACAAAGTTAAGGATCCTTTTGGCTGCTCTCCAATGGAACTCATGAGGCTGATCCATGTATCTTGAAGCCACACTTACTGCATAAGAAATATCAGGTCAAGTATGTGTAAGGTACAACAAACACCCAATTAGTTTCCTACACAGTGTATTATTTACCATAGGCGAAGAATCTGCTTCTTCAAGCTTAACTCTTGAAAGGAAGGGAGTCTTGCTTGGCTTGCAATCCTTCATGTTGAACTTGTTCAGAAAATCCAAGGCATACTTGGAATGATGTAATTTTATTCCATGTTTGGTTTGAGCAATCTCGAGCCCCAAGAATTGGCTCAATAACCCCAAATCAGTCATAGAGAATGCATGGTTCATTGCATCCTTCAAGGAGGCAATTTCATCCTTTGAGCTTCCTGTAATGAGAAGGTCATCTACATACAAGAAAATAATCATCAAAGAACCATGAATCCTCTTCAAATAAACATTAGGATCTGACTTGCATCGAACAAAATTCAATGATAGTAGAAAGCCATCAATCTTGGCATACCAAGCCCTGGGGGCTTGCTTAAGCCCATACAATGATTTCTTTAGCCTGCACACAAGAGATGGATTAATAGAAAATCCTTGAGGCTGCTGAATTTAAATATATTCAGTAAGATCTCCATTCATGAAAGCACACTTCACATCCATGTGATGTACCTCCCACTGCTTCGAAGCTGCAATGGCTAAAGCTAGCCTGATGGAGTCCATCTTTGCCACTGGTGCAAAGGTCTCATTGTAGTCTATGCCATGTACCTGTGAGTAGCCCTTGGATACCAATATTGCCTTATATTTCAAAGTTGAACCATCAGCAGAAAACTTGGTTTTGTAAACCCACTTACACTGAACTAGCTTCCTCCCTGGGGGAAGATCAACCAGCTCCCAAGTGTTGTTCTTCTGGAGTGAACTGAATTCTTCTTTCATGGCTGTTTGTCATATTGGATCATGTGCTACATATTAATATGTTTTTGGGTCTGATTCAACCATCAGATAGCATTTCTCTGCAAACAAAGGGTCTTTCATACACAGAGCACTCTCAAACTGAGATATAGTCCTCCTAGGATCATTAGGATTTCCAGCTAGTTCTGCAGCTGCATGAATGGTCTTTGCTGCCCATTTTGGTCTTGTTGGAATGTTAGGATCTGCAATTAAATCATCATTATCATACATATCAGAATCAGAAAACTCAACTATCTCTTCACTTACATTCAATGGTTCTGGTGGTGAAGAGGATTCTCCAACTTCCACTGCTGCTAAAGGCTCTTCTTGGAACTGAACACTCCTTTCAATGAAGGCTTTTTTTGTGCTCAAATTGATCAGCTTGTACCCTTTTTAATCTTCAGAGTACCCAACAAATAGACACTCTTGGATTTGGGGCTGCAAAGCCTTCCTCTTTTCTGTTGGAATTCTAGCCCAAGCCCTTGAGCCAAAAATCCTGAAATGGGTCACATCTGGCTTGTGCCCACTCCATGCTTCGAAAGGAGTCATACCATCAAGCTGTTTATGAGGCACCCTATTCTAGATATAGGCTGCATAGTTTATAGCTTCGGCCCAAAATTTTGGTGGCAAATTCTTAGCCTCCATCATGCAGGTTGCCATCTCTTTCAGCGAACTGTTCTTCCTCTCACCAACACCATTTTGCTGTGGTGTGTAAGGGATAGAATGATGCATCTGAATACCTGCATCTACACAATATTGAATGAACTCAGACTTGACATACTCACCACCATTGTCAGATCTGAGGACCTTGAGTTTCCTCCCAAACTGGTTTTCAACCAAAGCCTTAAAGACTTTGAAGAGGCCAAAAACTTCAGACTTGTGTTTCAGGAAGTAAACCCAGCAGTACCTGGAAAAGTCATCTATGAATGTCAATGAATATTTGGCCTGACTCATTGACATATGAGGAAATGGGCCAGAAAAATCACTGTGGATCAACTCAAGAGGTGCAGAGGTTCTCTCATGACTAGCTTTCTCAAATTTATGCTCTGGGTGTTTTCCTAAGATGCAACCTTGACAGAATCCTTTGGAAAACTTAATCTTTGGTAACCCTATGACCATTTATTTTTCACTAATATCAAAAAGATACTTATAGTTAAGGTGGCCAAATATTTCATGCCAAAGCTTCCTTGCCTCATTAGCATGAATCAGAAGAGCAGAGGGGTTTGAGTAGGGTAGGAAGTGTGAGAACATGTATACCTTCGAAGTGTGATTTGCAACTCCTTTTGCAATGACTTTACCACTTGATATCTCTGTGATATCAACTTCATCAGGGGAGAATATGACCTTCTTTGGAGACCCTGTGTGGGCCATCTGATACACTGATAAGAGGTTAGAGGCAAGACCTGGAACATACAATACATTGCTGAACTTACCATGGTCAAGATCAATCCTCCCTTTGCCCAAAATTTCAGTGAGAGAGTCATCTCCCAGTACTATTGGTGGAAATTCGACATGTCAACTGAGGTGAATGCCTACTTGGTCGAAACCATATGTCTTGAAGCTCCATAATCAATGATGAAACTAGGTGAGCTTGATGTGCCAGCAACCAATGCATGAACTCTCTCTCGTCTTCTGAATTTGATCGTCCTTCCCTCTTCTTTGAGCTATCAGGAAGGGAGATGCCATTCTTCTCCAGGAGTTGGGTCAGCATGTCAATTTGCTTCTTCATGCAGGATCTTTCAGGATGATTTCCCTTACTGCAGCATGCACACTTTCTCATTTCTCCTTTGTTCTTCTTCTTTTGGAAGTTCTTCTTGGAACCTTGGGGCTCCTTTGGAGACTTGTTCTTGTCTCTCTTTTGCTCAGGTGGCTTCTTATTTTTCTTCTTGCCTTTTTAATCCACCCTTGAATCTCCAGAAACCGGAGCTTGGTCTTTGGAAGGTTTGATGGTGCCCATCATCACCAATTTATCTTGTTCTTGTGTGAGAGATTCCATGAAATCTGCAAGGCTAGGCATTTTCCAGGCTCGAGATGTCAAATTTGTGGCATGGAAGGTCGAGACAAACACTGAATAGTTAGGGCCAAGCTTCGAGAGTATGGCCAAAACCAGTTGCTCCTCCTTTTCGATTCCACATTGTTTTAGCTGCAAAACAAGGGCTTTGAACTTGGAAAAGTAGAGTTGCAGGGTTTTCGAAGCTGTTGGGACTCAGGGAGATCAATTCATTTTCAATTTGATGTGCCCTCATCTCATCTATATTACCAAAAATCTCAACAATATTCTCCCATACTTCATTTGGTGATGTTAATCCATCAAGATGGAAAAGGAGGTCTCTCGATATGCTCAGACACAGGAGACCATAGGCCTCATCCCTCCTATTGTGCCATTTAATTTTCTCTGCAGTTGCATTGGGCTCTGCTTCTATTTCCATAGTCACTCTGTAGAGGCATTTCGCTCTCAATATTATCTCCTTCTCTGCTTTCCATTCAAAGAAGTTAAATGGAGTCAAGATGATCTTCTGAGATTGATCCATAGCTCAGAAATTGTCCCTTCAGTCAGCAGAATGCTCCCAGTCAATGATGTCGAACTTGCAATAAAAAATTGGAAGGAGAGAAATTGATCTACAAATGCTTTGATACCATGTGGAAATTGAACCCAGGTGTTAGAATAATTACACTCACAAAAATTGCCAATTACACATGCAAATTACACACAAAGGAGACCGAATATCGAGCAGAACACTAATCTGTATTGAATAAGTGTACAATATCCAACCCTGTGAAGTCATAGGCTGCCACAATAAATAATTACTTGAGAGATTCGAATGCATTGGGATGCTATTCAAATTTGGTCAAAAGCAGGCTTACTAAATCTAAGCAAATCCCCCATAGGTGCATAAAGTAATTTCCAAATCTGTCTAGGAGCTCACGAATTGGAAAAATCAATTAGGAAAGCTAATAGATGATGGAAGGACAACTCATACATTCTTTTCTTAGGAGAAAAGAGTGGAGGATGATGAGGACAAAAACAAAGTTCACTTTACCTATCAAACTTTCCCAATTGCCTTAAAACTCAGCAAAAGCAGGCAATAAAGCAGAAAAAGAAAACATGCATTAGGAAGGCCAGGAATAAAGTAGATTTGATTCCAAGTGGTTTCTCAAGCACTCCATGACTCAATTTTATCAAGTTTTACCACTTTGGACATGTGGAGGACAACTTGCATAAGGTGGAATATGGAAACTAGGCAAATAAGACAAAAATGGATTAATTAATGTCTAAGGTAGCTAAATATGGGTTGATTATTCTAACAAAAACATTAAATCGATGGTGGGGATTTTTCCTTTAGCTCCACACCATGATCAATTACAATATATACATCATATACATTTTTAATGGAAACGGGGTCAAAACCGGGGTGTTACAGGTCATACTTTGTCTCTTAGGATACAAGTCACCAATGAAACAATGGACATACCTGAGAGAGAGATAGATAGGTATATGTAGGGAAGAGTTAGACAAATACAAACCTCAAGGTATTAATCAAAAGAATATGGAAATGAGGATGGAATTTCAATCCAATTGCTGCAATAAATGTCAGAATTTTAGGATAGTAATTCATCAATCAAATAAAATCTCCTTCCAAATGTGCAAAGGAATCCTTTCCCATACTCTAACATGTCCATCAGACTGTGTCACACTTTGATACATAGTAGCAACCTCATGGAGGCTGAAAAGGAGCACAAAAAATATCTAAAGTATAAATAGGATCGACTTGCTGCAGTAGGATGAAAAAGAACCACAAAAGCCCCATTAAAGGTCATGGTAGGAACCAAATACAAAACACTCACAGAAAATACCTCAGAACAATCAACAGACCATAGGTCGAGTCAAGGCAACCCAAGGAATAGTCATGGTTCAGTATAATAGACTCAACAAAGGTCATAACCTATCTTAACAACCCAAAAAATTTCACGGCTTAGTCCAAACATCCCATAGATGTCATGACTTTGTCCAAACAATCCACATAGATCATGATTATGTCCTAGAAGAAGTCACAACTCAGTCTAAGGAATCCCACAAGTTCACGACTCAATACTGGAAACCTCAAAGGTGGTCATAGTTGAACATAACAGGCTCATTAAAGAACATGTCCTGCCCTAGCAGGCTACCGATAAGCTCCAACAAAATAGACACTTTTGTATGGGCTGAACACAACCATAATAGCCATATACAGGTTGAAGGAAACCATGGCAACACTTAGCAGGCTGAGAGGAATATCACAATAACCCTATAAATATGAGAGAAAGGTGACGACAACTCATCATCAACAAAAAAACCTTAGACGTCAAGCCAAGGAGAAACAACAAACCTTAAGACAGTCATTGAAACATATATCCAAAATTTCTTTCGTTAAGACACACAAAATGAAGTTTAGGACTTGGATTTATATTCTTGACATGTCTTCTAGAAGGGTCATTATTCTAGCCCTAATTTTTAGGAGAGTTACCAAAATAAACATAAAATAATATTATGTTCCCGTAGGATAGGGTACCTGCAAGGCCAATAGGTTATAACAATAAAGCTAAGTCATGATGACAAAAGGATCAAGGTACCACACTAGGAGAGGGAGGTGCTAGCATAAGGACCAAGAAGGTTCAACACAAGATCAAAGGTCAACAAGAGTGGTCATAACAAAGTGGGAAGACAACCATGTCACCCATAAGACCAAGATGTACCATCAAGGTGGGGAAATAACCCTTTTTACCCACAAGACCAAGGTGTACAATCAAGGTGGGGAAACAACCCTTTTACCCACAAGGCCAAGGGTCAAACTTTTATCTTCTCTCTCAAGGTATATAGTCGATAGGAGTTCCATACAATAACTATAAGTTTTATCATCACCATATAAGGAAGGTCTAAATTGGATAATACTTTATTTCAGATGCAATGGCTGGGTCCTTTCCATGCTATGAAGTGTTGAAATTTGTGTTAGGTTAGGTTTTGGAGCAGAAACAGTAAAATTTTTGTACTTTAATGCATACATTTCAAAATCAATACCAGAAACAAAAATAGTACAATTGCGATAATGCAAGATAAAGTTAAAACACAATTTGCATTTCTTTCAACTTAACAATCCCAAAGGTCCCTATGTTAAAGTTGAAGCATCCAAGGACAATAAATAACAAAAGTAGTAATAAATAAATGAAAAAGTTAAACTGGCATCCATAAAGGAGAAAACAATGGGGTTTAGACCTTCTTTATACTAAGATATACATTATGTTTACACTTTGTCTCTTATGAGACAAGTCACTTACGAAAAAATGGACATACCCGAGAGAGATAGATAGGTAGCTGTAGGGAAGAGTTAGACAAATATAGGCCTCAAGATATTAATCAAAACAATCTATAAATGAGGATGAAATTTCAATCCCATTGCTGCAATAAATGACAGTCTTTTAGGAAAGTCATACATCAAGCAAGTAGAAGCTCCTTTCAAATGTGCAGAGGCAGCCTTAACCCATACTCTAGCATGCCCATCATACTGTGGCACACTTCCATACATAGTAACAACCTCAAGGAGGATTACAAGGATAACATAACAATTAAGGTAAGTCATGATGACAAAAAGGACAAGGTACTGCACTAGGAGAGGGAGGCGCTAGCATAAGGACCAACAAGGTTCAACACAAGATCATAAGTCAACAAGAGTGGTCATAATAATGTGCGAAGACAATTATTTCACCCACAATACCAAGGTGTACCATCAAGGTAGGGAAATAACCATTTCACCAAAAATACGAAGGTGTACAACCAAATTGGGGAAACAACCCTTTTACCCACAATACCAAGGGTCAAACTTTTATCTTCTCTCTCAAGGTATATAGTCCATAGGCGTTCCATACAATAACTATAAGTTTTATCATCACCATCTAAGGAAGGTACAAATAGAATAATATTATTTCCAGATGCACTAGTTGGGTCCTTTCCAAGCTGTGAACTGCTGAAATTTGGGTTAAGTTAGGGTTTGGAGCATAAAAATTAAAATTTTTGTACTTGAATGCATAAATTTCTAAAACAATACCAGAAACAAAAATAGTACAGTTGCAACAATGCAAGATAAAGTAAAAACATAATTTTCATTTCTTTCATCTTAGCATTCCCAAAGGTCCATGTGTTAAAGTTAAATTATTCAAGGACAACAAATACCAACCATAGCAATACATTAACGAACAAGTTAAACTAGCATCCGTAAAGGAGAAAATAATGTGGCTTAGACCTTCCTTATACTCATATATATATTATGATAAGACTTTGTCTCTTAGGAGACAAGTCACTAACGAAACAATGGACATTCTTGAGAGAGATAGATAGATAGGTATCTATAGGGAAGAGTTAGACAAATACATACCTAAAGGTATTAATCAAAACAATATAGAAATGAGGATGAACTTTCAATCCCATTGCTGCAATAATTGACAGTATTTTAGGACAATCATACATCAAGCAAATATAAGCTCATTGTAAATGTGTAGAGGCAGCCTTAACCCATACTCTAGCACGTCCATCAGAATGTGGCACATTTCCATACATAGTTGCAGACTCAAGGAGGATGAAAAGGATCACATAACAATAAAGGTAAGTCATCATTGTTGTTTAATCCCTTCTAGGTTGTAAAACAGAGATGCTCTTGTCATGAAGTGCTGGTACAATCTACTACAAGCTTTGAATCACTATTGTAGGTGAATATTGCTGATGTTAATAAGGTGGAATAGACCATAAATTAGGGCCCATATTTGTATGTACTATTTCCGTTGATGCTGATACATGCCCATAATTGATATTTATGTTACTTGCATGCTCTTGATTGGGGTATTTTTTGTTAAGGGATACAATAGGTTACCCTTTCAAGGCTGCTACAACTCTGAGATTATGCCCAAAACACTAATTGGAGGGCATAATAAGGCCAAACATGCATACAATTTATTCTAAGGTGAATTCATGACTAATTCCCATGCTTTTGAATGCATGGAATGGATAATTAATGCCCATAAATGCTTAGATGCTACTATACTACTATAGGTAGATGAGACTAAGGTTGGGGTTGACTTTTACACTTCCATAAAGTATCCATACCTTCTCTTATGGATCTCCAAGGCCATGATCAACCTCTTACCATATGAATGCATAGGGCACCCATAGAAAATGGGGGGAACAAGTTCAATAAGTGAAAGAAGCTCCACACTCTCTATACTTAGCCAAAAATGCATATTTCTTCATGAGACCAAAATATTCTTATTTCCAAGCTTAATATCTATACCTAAAATTGCAAGATAACCTCCTCCAACTATCAACCTCTTCCAAATAAGGCAAATGAAACACATGTGAAGAAAGGACTGTGGTGTGGCCTACTCCAGATGATGAGTTTCAACAATTTTGATGCCTAGATTGGAAGATCATTGTTGTTTCATTTCTTCTAGGATGCCAATCAGAGATGATCTTGTCATGAAGTGTTTGTGCAATATTATATGGGGTTCAAATCACCGCTATAGGTGACTATTGGTGATATTAAGAAGGTGGGACAAACCATAAATTGTGCCCATATTTTTCTGTATTTATGTTGTTGATGCTAATACATGCCTACAATTGATATTTGTATTGTTTGCATGTTGTTGGGTGGTATAAATTGTGTTCAGGGATGCTGTAGGTTACCCTTTCAAGGATTATATATATTTTAGATTATGCCCAAAACACCAATTGGAGGGCACAATAAGGCCAAACATGCCCTAAAATTTATTCTAGGGAGAATTCATGAATGATGCCCAACCTTTTGACTGCCCAAAATGGAGAATTAATTCCCATAAATGCTTACATGCTTCTATACAGCTATAGGTTGCTAATAATAAATATGCGGTTGACTCTTCCACTACCACAAAGTTCCTAGACCTGCTCTTATGCAACTCTAAGGTCATGATCAATCCATTACCATCTGGATGAATAGGACACCCATACAAAATGGGGGGTAACATGTTCAATATGTGAAAGAATCTCCACACTCTCTCTTTATAAAATTGAGGCACACCAATCTAAGAAATAAGACATAAACTTACTATAGATTCAATAGATAAATTTTAATCAAGAAATGACACAAACAATGCAAATAGGAGTTGCAGCTGTATATTTGTTTATCATTAATCAAAATAATAGTTACAATTGAATACAATGGCATGGATATCTAGACAATTCGAATCCATGAGAGGTCATTCAAATTGAGTGCATGAGAGTGGCTTAGCTGTCAGTTAGACACCACTCAACATATCAGTTAACCACTTAACTCCAACATATTTCACTCTAACTATCTCGGAGGCAGTTTAGACTGAGTCTAACTGAATAAACTCAACTGGATTCCAACAAGTAGGTGAGGGAACCTATCTGACTTCAGTTAGGTGATATGAACTGAACTGCACTAAACTGAGTCACCAAGAGTAGGTGGAGGTGCCTTTAATCATTCCAATTAAATGAAATTAACCAAAAATAGGCTAATTGATGAGGAAGGTGCCTTTGCAACTTCAGTTGAACTGAAAGGTAGGTGAAACAACCTCCAGTTAACTGAAAGGGGTGGATATGTCATGCAGGTCAACCCATATTTTCTCTTAGATTTAAGGAGACTCAGTTAGGCTCCTCGATTAAAAAAGAAGACCCAGTTAGACTCCCTGATTGAAGGAGGATATCCAGTTGATGTCGTAGTCACATGTTTGAGTCAGAAACTGAGGATAAGTGGTAAATTAGGCCAAATAAAACAAATAATAATGTGTGGTTAGATAATGACTCCAAAACCCCCCCTTAAGCTAATCGTATGTGGAGGAGTAAATACTAGGGCCCTGANAAAACAATTCTAAAATGCTAAAAAATAACTAAGTGAGGAAAAGAGGAAAAACCCCATGGGAAACCCCCCCCCCCCATCAAAATGAACACTAAAGAACTAATCTGTCTTCACCATGATGGAACTCACCCCCAACAATGAATGGAGGTAAGAGAACTTCTTCTTAGTGAATTTCTTGGTGAAAATGTCTGCAATTTGCTCATATATGGGGCAATATTGCAGAACAATTGTCCTATCATGCATAAGATATCTGATGTAGTGCATGTGGATCTCAATGTGTCTATTCTCTGTCTCTAAAACGAATCATTCGAGATGTTGATAACACTTTGATTTTCACAAAATATGACAATTTAAGTAGTACTACCAATGTCGAACTCTGCTAGAATACCTTGCAGCAAAACTGCCTGAATGCATGCATTGACCGCTCCCCTGTACTGCCTCTGCTAAAGATAATGCAATGGTGACCTAGTTTTCTCTTAACCAAAAAATATTCCCACCACCAAACATGAAAACATAGCCAAAATTATACTTCCGATCAAGAATATCGCCAGCCCAATCCGAATCTGTGAATTCCAACAAGTCTAGATCAGAATATGCAGCATGGTGGATGCCATAGTTTCTAGTACCCTACACGTACTGTAGAATCCTCTTGGATTCCATACAATGAAGTTCATGAGGCTGCTGCATGTACCTTGATACAAAATTCATGACATAACAAATATCAGGCCTTGAATGTGTTAAGTACAGAAGGTTTCCAATCAATTTCCTGTCGATAGTGGAATCCACCTCCAGTGTAGAATTTACTTCCTCAAGACTGATTCTTAAGAGGAATGGGAAAGGTGCAGCCTTACAAACATCCATAATAAACTTAATTAAAAGGTATGAAACATAATTTTATTGGCTTATGATTATCCCATCATGATCTTGAGTGATTTCCAAGCCAAGAAATTGCCTTAGTAGGCCTAGATCACTCATGTCAAACGCTTCATGCAAAGCGGTTTTTATGAAGTTGATTGAAGCAAGTGTGCTTACTGTAATTAAAAAATAATCAAAATAAATAACTATAATGAGTAAATCACCTTCATATTGATATATGTACACATTTGTATCATACTTACAAAGTTTTGTGATAGCAGAAAAGAGTCTATCTTTGCATACCAAGCTCTTGGGGTCTGTTTCAATCCATATAATGATTTATGAAGTCTGCAAACTAATGTTGGGAATGATATTTACCCTTCAGGAAGATTCATGCAGATCTCTTCTTTCAGATACCCATGAATAAAATCACTCTTCACATCCATATGGTGCACTTCCTAGTGTTTGGATGCGGAAATGGCTAAAACTAGCCGAATATAATCCATGTTTGCCACAGGTGCAAAGGTTTCTGTATAGTCCACTGCTTGGAATTGTGAGAAGAATTTTTCTACCAACCGAGATTTATATTTGTAGTTTTATCCATATGCAGAAACCGTAGTATGGTAGACCCATTTTCATTGAACAAGTTTCCTCCCAGGTGGAAGGAAAACTAGCTCCTAGGTTGCATTTTTCTGAAGAGATTGATACTCTTCATCCATGGAAACTTGCCATCTTGGATCATGTTGGGCATGGTAATATGAATAGGATCAGATAAAACCATGATATAACACTTCTCATATAGAAAATTATCAGTGCAAGAAAGAGCAATACCTGCTCTTTGATAGTCTCCTCGAGTTATTCTTGGATCAACAAGATTTCCAATGTTTGACCCAGCGGAGGGGAGAGTCTTTTCTGCCCATTTTGGTAGATTAGTAGGATCATTTGGATCTGATTCAGAACATAATATTTAATTCTCACTCATATCAGACATTACATCTAAAATATTAGAACATTAACTCTCATTTTCATCTCCAGAATCTTCATCAGAAAGAGGAAGCGGTTTTGCAGTTTCTTCCTCAACTAGTTTCAGATCTTGAAGAGGTTCTTCAAAGCAGACACTTCTCTCGGTAATTAAATTTTTAGTTATGATATTCAAGAGTTTATATCCTTTTGCTTCTTTAGGATACCCAATAAGGATACACTCAACACTCTGTGGTTGCAAAGACTTCCTTTTTTCCAGTGGAATTCTAGCCCAAGCAGTGGACCCAAAAACCTTGAGATTGGACACATCAGGCTTGTGACCAGTGTAAGGTTCAAAAGGTGTATTTCCTTTGAATTATGAGTGTTTAAAATTGTTCTGAATGTATGTAGAAACATTCATAGTCTCATCCCAAATATTTATCTTCAAGCACAGGTTGTCATCTCTTTTAGTGCCCGTTTTTTCCTTTCCGCTACACCGTTCTGTTGAGGTGTGTAGGGAACAGTGTTGGATCTTGATCCCACTTTTCACACAAAGTTGCAGTAGATATGATTTAATATATTCACCTCCATTATCATATCTGAGAGATTTGATATTTATCCTAGTAGAATTCTCAACATAAGCCTTAAAATCTATGGAATTTTCAAGGACTTCCGATTTTTTCTTGAGAAAATAGACCCATGTGAATCTATACAGGTCAAATATGAAAGTGAGCACACACATCGATCCATTGTAGGAATTGGACCCATGATATCAAAATGTATCAGCCCAAAAATACATGTAGCTCGGCTCGCTTTGCCCCGATCAAATTTATGCACAGGATGCTTGCCGACTAAGCATCCCTTGCATATCCCTTTTAAGGACTTGATTGTAGGAAGGCCTTCGACCATGGAATGATTTTTTAGCTACTACAAGTATTTGAATTTATATTTCCAAAAATTTCATGCCACAACCAACTGACCTCATTCCCATGAGTCAGAAGGGCACTAGGCTTTGAATCGGGCACAAATTTGGAAAACTCATATAGGTTTTAGCAGCATGATTTGCTATCCCTATATCAATGATTTTTTTGGATGCTATCTTTGAGATCTACTCTTCATTCGGGATGAATACAACTCTTTTGGGAAAACCTGTGCATGTTATTTGATACATAGACAACACATTTGAATCCAAAGAGGGCACATAAAGAACATTTTTGAAATTGCCATGTTCTAGGTGGATGGTACCATTTCCTTGTGAGGATACTTGAGAGTCATCTCCCATGTGGATGGAGATGCAACTGTCAGATTTCAATGTTGTGAAAGAGTCTTTGCATGCAACCATATGATTCAAAGAACCAAATTCATTGAGAAGATCTCTAGGTTTCTAAACATTAGCCATGAGTGCATGTCCTATTTCCGGCTGATTGTTTCGATCTTGGTTATCCTTCTTATTTGTACCTTCAGGAAGAGTGGTGTTGTTCTTCTCAAGGAGAAGGGCCATTTGATCAATTTTTATCTTAATGTAAGATCTTTCGGGATGAAATACTCTAGCACAGTAAGAGCACTTAGTCTTCTCCTTTCTCCGTTGTTTGTTTTTATTCGAACCCGAGGGCTCATCCAACTGCTGGTTTTTCTCCTTTTTCTTTGGAGGGTCAAAATTTGTCTTCTTTTCATTTTTCTTCCCTTTTCCATTCAAAGCTTTGGGTCCTACAGCAAACAAAGCTTGATATTTGGAGGATATCAAGGATCCCATCTGAACAAGCTTATCATGTTCATTGGTAAGAGACTCAATGAATGCATTTAGGGTCGACATTTTCCAATTTGGGATTGTAAGTTTCCTGGTATGGAAGGTAGATACGAAGAATGAATAGTCTGGTCCTAGCTTTGAAATAATAGAAAGAATGAGTTGGTCATATTTATTCTCAACTTCACATTGCGTCAATTGGAGCACCAGGTGCTTAAACTTAGTGAAGTACTCATGAATGGTCTCAAAGTTGCCCGGATTGAGAGAAATCAGTTCATTCTACAACTGATAGGCTCTCAGATCATCCTGCTTTCCAAAGAGAGTGGAAATATGTTCCCACATTTCCTTGGGAGTCTCCAATCCAGAGAGATGGAAAAGAAGATCCTTAGAATTGGAAAGGCATAGGAAACCATTCACTTCATCTAATTTGTTCCAATATTTTTCCTTCTCTATCACTGCATTTAGCTCTATCTTCGTGTCGATGGTGAATCTGTAGAGTCCTATGGAGTGCAATGATATCTCAATATCCTATTTCCACCGATGATAATTGAAAGGAGTGAGAAGATTAATGCTCGAGGAGTCCATTTTGTAGCTATAGAAAATGCAATTGAAGTTATTGAGATACCTACAATCACACAAAAAAAACAAAATAAGGTCTAACAACCTGCACTTTTGGATTTTTCTTCATGCCTGGATTAGCCAATCAAGCAATCTTGATCAACCAAATGTTAGATTATCGAGGATTTATGTCGTAAACTCTCTGCTTCTGGTGTAGTGCTGGAATGTTTTTGAACAAATTTGCTCAATCTTCATCAAAGATCCATTGTAGCTTCTATAGAAGAATTTTGTCCTTACATGGCTCCGATACCATATAAAATTGAGGCACAATAATCTAAGAACTAATACATAAACTTGCTATGGATTCAATAGATCAATTTTACTCAAGAAATGATATAAAAAATGCAAATACGAGTTGCAGTTGTATATTTGCTTATCATTAATCAGAATAATAGTTACAATGCAATACAATGGCATGAATAGCCATAAAATTTGAGTACATGAGAGGTCATTCGAATTGAGTGCATGAGAGTGGCTTAGCTGTCAGTTAGACACCACTCGGCACATTAGTTAACCACTTAACTCCAACATAATTGACTCTAACTAACTCGAAGGCAGTTCAGACGAAGTCTAACTGAGTAGAACTCAACTTCATTCCAACAAGTAGGTGAGGGCGCCTATCTGACTTTAGTTAGGTGAGATCAACTAAACTGCACTGAACTGAGTCACCAAAAGTAGGTGGAGGCACCTTTAATCACTCTAGTTAACTGAAATTAACCAAAAATAGGCTAATTGATGATGAAGGCACCTTTGCAACTTTAGTTTAATTGAAAGGTAGGTGAAACAACCTTCATTTAACTGAATGGGGTGCATATGTCATGCATATCAACCCATATTTGCTCCTAGATTGAAGGATGAGACTCAGTTAGGCTACTCGATTGAAGGAGAAGACCCAGTTAGATTCCTCAATTGAAGGAGGAGATACAGTTGATGATGTGGTCACATGTTTGAGTTAGAAACCTAAGATAATTGGTAAATTAGGACAAATAAGCCAAATAATTATGTGTGGTTGGATAATGACTCCAACACTATACTTATCAGAAAATGCATATTTCTTCATGAGAACAAAAGCTTGATATTTCCAAGTATCCTCATCTATCACCAAGACACTCAAAGGAATTTATAGGGTTTGACAAGAGTATTTACATTGTTGTCTTAAGCAAAACAAAGTCATTGATGGGATAACATACATAGATCATGAAAAACACATCAATACCACTCAAGACAAGTAGTTGGAATTGGTAATATTTAGTCTAGTGAACATGTATTATAATTGTAGTTCAGTATTTTTTTGTACACTATATTTTATCCTATTGAATGGATTAGTCCAAAATGATCACCCACCCATTTACTTTGTTTTATTGAAGACTTGGACAAACTTGATCAATGTCCCTCAATTTTGTAATCCTATATATAGATAATAGACATGAGTATACAAGGTGTATAGTTCCAATAATGATTTCTCATACCTGCATAGTTTCTCTCTCCTATTTTTGTTATTTTCCCGAGTGAGTATATTTTTTTCCATTGTTGGTATTGTGCTCATAGCACTTAGCTAGTTGGTGAGCATCATCCTTGTAAACAAAGAACTTTACAAGCATTTATAATATTTTGATTTCTAATGGGTTTTTCCTCATAGTACACATTATATACTAAGATAATTTTTTTCCTTTTTGTGTGTTCAAGTGGATTTGTAACTTCCATTTACCCCTCATCATTTGTTTTCATTTTGGGGTTTTGTAACTGGTATGTAGAAATTATATTATTGCCCCCCTAGGCACGGTGTCTTCACTTAGTGAAACTATGTCATAGCACCTTCGTTCATGGGATATTAAACAATACCCCTAATTTCACTAGATATTGATAATTACTTACAAAAATCCTTTTGTTGAGCCCCCATCCAAATACATATTTCCAATTTAAAACCCCTGTTTTTATAATATATTCCTTATTTTTAACAGAAACCCCTTTTTATACCCCCAATACCTATAAACCCCCCATACCCTATTCCTTGCCCCCCAATACGTACAATATATTGTCCTTATTTTTCATAATTTAAAACCCCCCTTTATGAATGAATGTGATAAGATATTTCTCAACAATGTGAATCCCGCGTGCCCCTAGGTGATAAAAAATCGCATTAAGTCACAAGGTTCACTTAAGAGCATGATATACTTTGTCTATAAAATTCTTGTACAAGTTGTCACTCCAGTATTATTACATTCACCATCTCTATAAGAAAAATCTAAGGTTTATTATTTAATTTCCAAGCACTCAAGTTGTTGAGCTGTAATAGTGATAATGATTTTAGTAACAAAACAAATATGAACAACCTATAGACCCAATTAAGTTCTAAATCCCAATCCCCAGTTAGCCTATTTTTTATCTAATAATTTAAATCATTCTTGACAATGTCCATGAGAAAATGAGAAGATGTTTTAAAGAGTGTCAGAATGTAGATAAACATTTATTTAAGAACAAAAAATGAGAATATGTCTATTTCGCTACTTATATAATCCTCAAAGAATCAACATACTAGAAATCATCATCGAAACTTTCTAAAGTTCAAAGAAACTTACTCATGTAATCTTTCATATGTTGTCAAAATATTCTAGACCTTTTAAGAAGCTGCGTTGACAGTTACAGTGACAATAACCCTGTGATGAACACGTCCATTTTCCTTCATAAATAAAAAATCAGTTTAGTAAGGCACATAAATAAAAATTCTCATTCCAATTGAATACAAAGACAATAACATATTTCCTCAGGTTCAGTTTCAAATTTTACCTAGCCTATGTCAGTAGTTTTAATGAGAACACTGCCATCATTATATTTATATGAATCAATAATTCAAGGAAAATCCAAGAGTGAGATAGGAAAACAACTAGTATCAATAATAAATGTACAAAATCCTACCTTGACCTTGTAAATGCCACATATCCACATTGACAAAAGATGACCTTTTCCTTTGATTCAAAACTTCCTCAAAATCCTTAATCTTTGGTTTTTCAAATGCAAAAAACACTGCAATCCAATATTTTACTCTTTTTAGAAGTGGAAGGTCAAAAAGTAAAAGTGATTGAGAAAAAGCCTCTTCCACTAATTTAGATATTCCCACATTCAACCAAATTAAATGATTAACCTTTTGTTGCAAATAATTGTTGTCATGCAACCAAAAAAGAAATTCGGTTGGTCAGACATTAAAAATAAAAATTATTGACTTCTATGTCGATGACATCTGTTTAAATGGAATGAAAAAGATGGAAATACAGAGACTATTTCACATATCTATAAAAAGGTATAAAGTCTATTTTAGCTTCCATAACTTCTAATTATTTGAATCTAAAATTCTTGTCATTTCAAAATCCTAGGAATCCAAACAAACTCAAAGTTACCAACTAAGGTATCCAAAATTTTTGAATAATAAACTTTGTACATGTCTACAAGTATTTCCAATGTGTACTTTTGTACTGAAACTTGCAATAGTGTCCAAAAAAATCATATATCAATTAACTATAAAAAATATACACTAAAAACATGCAAATAATATAAATACTAAAAAAATACCATTTTTTCATAAAGGAAGTTCGCTACTTGTCTCATAGCCTCAATCAAAATGGATTTTAGGGCATAGTTTAGTACATCATAAATTGGTCTAATAACTTGCTTTCAAACTTCCTCATTGGAATCCAACAATCGACAATGAAGAGAAACTAAGGCATCTCAGGATCTCATTAGTAAGAATGAAATTCATAACAATATTGATCACAAAATACCCATATAAAATGAGGCTAATCTCTCAAGTTGTAGCTTTTCAGCTCACCAATTATCCCAGATGATTTAGGCTTAAATGGATTTGATAAAATACAATCTTTATCATATTTCACAGCTCCCAATCGAACATCCACATAATTTTCTACACATCTCTTTAAAATTTTTGAGAGAAGTGGTTGGAACTCTTTTTCAATATCATAACCTAGAGTTGAAAATATACACCCAAGAAGATTTATTGAATTGAACTACACCAATTGTTCTTCATCAAATTTATTCAACAAGAAAATTCTAGTTATGATACACCTATGTAGCTACACAATGAATTCCATTTGCAAAAATATACAATTTGTCCAATACCAGAAGACAATTGAAATGTGGTATAATATTGATGCATATTTGCCTTAACGTAGTTAACTATTGATAATATTGATAACAATTGAACTATATCTAAAATAACGTGCATGGATTCAATGTAATAACATACAAAAGTGTTATCTATAATGATAAATAGATATAGTTGGTGATCATAGTCACAACTCAAAACTGAGGGAGCAGTAAAAAGGTGCTTGTAAAAGATTATGCCAGTACAAAATAAAAATAAGACAATGAACTAGAAGAAAAAGAGTTCACTACTGTAAGAGGAGTCATGATAGATTACTTCCTTTTGACAGTTTGTGCATAAATAAATTTAACACGGAAGTGTGGTTCAAAGAATATCGCTATACATTGTATTTCAAATTCTAAACCAGAACTAAATGAAGGAAATCAGTAGTGAGTGAATATTCATGAGAACCATGAAGAAACATGGTAATCAAGCACTACGTTGAACTAATTATTTCGTTAACTAGAGCCATATCAACATAACAGGGTGTGAAGAAATCAATTTTACAATTTCACTCTCTTAATTACAAGGAACATCAGGGGATTCAAAAAAATTGCAACATTTATTGTTGTTTTTACTGGGATTCTAGAAGATTGGATCTGCAATGGAAGACAATAGCAGATTGACTCCGAAATTCTTGATTTTAGACGTCTGATTTAGTACCTAAAGGATCGAATCATGAAGGTAAGAAGGGTGGGCACGAGGGAAAAACACAAGATAGAGAAGATAAGATATTCTTATTAATGCCTAACAAATGACCAAAAAATAGGTCAAGAAAAAACAAATTAGTAGATAAGACCAATAGCATGTACCGGTACCAAATAGGGCCAATCACTATTGTTGAGTCCATTATAGTTGTGTTGATCTCGTAGATGATCTCAATTAATATCCTTCCCAAAATAACATGAGCGTTTTTTCTAAAAGACATGAATAACTTTATCTCCTCAAAAGTCATCACTCTTCATGCACACAAGGAGCATTCTTTTCACAAATGTTAGGGGATATTCTCCAAACATACGAACACCAACTTATTCCTCAAATATATTTATCGTTATCTTCACTACAATGTCAATCTTCATGCACAAAATAAGCAACCTATGCTTAAAATATCAACAATATACCCTCCTTAAAATGACAACTTTATCTCCAAGATAACATTACATTGTCTAATGCCATGGATATCATATTCCCCTAAAAAAATAGTGTTTACTTTCCAAATAACAACAGTGCATCCAAGATAAAAGAAGTTCCCACCTCTAAAAGTATCAACAATATATTCATCAGAAAAGGAAGTGTTTTTTCCTATCAACATACTTTATTAAAAATATCAACAACATATCCTCCTAAGAGTGTTGGAAGGTTGATATAATAGAGCCGAATGTTTATCCACAAGCATGCACTAGCCTGATCCTCGTGCTTGAGGTTGTATTGAGGTTTATATTGTGACACTAGCTTCATGCTTATCCACAATTGGAAGTCACTAATATTACTTTAGAAGGGCCTTGCTATCATGAACTCATGAGTTTATTGATTCATCCGATAATTTAAGCCATTTTACATTATGATACGTCCTTCCTAAATTAGATGCTTATCCTGAGCTGGATTATAGTGAGATGTATTGTGTTGATGTTTACAGAATGGCATCTTGCAAAGTCATATGTACTACCCAAATAAAACCCTACATGAGACCTATGCAATATAAATACATGAGCTATTCTTTATGGTAGATGGTGTCTGTTTACAAGCTCTGGTAAATTGAAATCTTGGAGAGAATAATTCTTGTCCATAAAATTATAGCAGCACGTTGTCACATGTACTCATAAAATCCTTTTGGGCATCCTTTTTCCACCTCAAATTATTACTTGATTGGGAAGTCTTAAAGTCATTAACAAAAAAAATTGGAGTTTGCACTATCAGTGTTTTAACTTTTTTTGCCCCCTACTGCTGTCAACATTTAATCATCAACATGTAATTCATTATGAGTTTCAGACCTAGAATATTCTCCATTAGAAATATAAATAACTTCATGATTAGGACCCTTCATTTTTAATCCTACTATTGTAGCATATTTTTTGGTTTGAAATAAACTAGAGAAAGGAAAACTAAGATCTCCATTCATGGTAGTCTAGACTCTGTTTACATCTATCTTAGTCATTGATTCCAAGATAACTGATGGTTTCTGAATAGGCCTCACTATTTGAAATGTCTCCACCTTATATTAGCTACCTTCCAATCTTGTCTTTCTTCAATAATGAACATATTCCCACTTCTCTCAAAGCAATATTTTATGGAATTCCTTTATCTTGAGTTGTTTCAAAGGCAGGTATTTCTTGATAGTGCTCATCTTATCAATTTACCTGTTGGTTTTATCTTCCCTTTTATCATTTAGTCCCCATATTTTTAAATAAAATATCTCTTACAGTTAGTCCAACCTCTAAGAGGTCCTGAAAATGGGTGGATATGACTGTGTTGGTCTCCTCTTAGCCATTTCTGATTGTTGGAATCCTCCTAGATAGACATGACTATGAACACCTTATCCAAGCATGTCGTTACTATTTTGTAGCCCCTTTGGTCTGGCTATGACTGAGAATTCCTTCTCTCAGCAGGACATGGTTGTTTTGGTTTCCCTTGGGTTTTTCTAAGATGATGTTTCCTTTTTCTCGCTGGGTCGTGACTTGTTGGAAGACCCTATGGCTAGGCTGTAACTGTGTATGCCTTATCTTAGATGGCCATGGGATCTGATGACCTCTCCTAGCTGGGCCATAATTGTGTATTCCATCTCTTAGCTGGAAGTGGGATGTGATGACTTCTCCTAGCTATGTCCTCACTGTTTTAACCTTCTCAAAATTTAACATGAAGAAAATATGGAATGGAATGACAACTATATGACCATTGTTTCTCATTACCGCTGTTTCTTGCGAAATTCTGAACATAGCATTAAATACATAGAAATACAGAAAATGCCATACTTGAAGTCACTGCATGGGTCCAATGATGAAACCCTAGATCGCCAGTACGATGGTGCCAAATCAAATAAAAAAATGGGTATGAGGGAATCTTGCCAAATTTCACCATCTATAATACTTATATCCTGAGAAATGGTAATTCATGTTCCAAAAAGGTTGCTAAACACTTGAGACTACCTGTCTTAATGCTAAACACTCTTCTTCAAGTGCATCAATTCTTTGATTTTGATCGGCTACAACATCACAACTTCTACTAATTTATCCTCTTGGGAATGAATCCTACAAGAAGCTGAAAATGTAGAGTTTCTATTACTAGAAATCAAGTCCTCATGTATTATGATAGACTTCTTTAAATTCATGAATCTCATAGAAGGAGCACTGCTCTATATGGTTACCGCCCATGCATATCTTGTGAACACCAAAGGAAAGAGGAAGTCCCAATAGAAGAAAACAAACCCAAACACCAAATCAAACCCTTAAATTTCTCAATCAAATACTCTATAAGTGTCTATGAACAAAAGAAGGAAAAATCCTACTTATCTCAATTCCATTTAGGATCCCTCTCCAATTTCTTATTTTCAGACCATAACCAAGAGCAATAACAACAATGTCTATGCAAAAAAGGAAAATCCAAACTCCACCAAGACACAAAATAACCACAGAGTCCGAACTACATGATTACAATATCGAAGCCAAATCCAAAAATGAGCTTTCAAATACACATATTAGATTGAGGACTAAAAAGAGGAAGCTTTTGGTGGCTCTCAAACCTCTTGCAAATGCAATATTTTCTGTGAGGTTTTGTTCAAGCATTGGAAAATGTGAATGGAACTGATATGCGTTAGAGATGTAGCCATCCTTACACCCTGTAAATCCCCCTCACATGTTTGCAAATCCTATCCATTTTTGTAAACTCGTATGTAAAAGGAATTTATGAGAACAACAACAAGAGGAACATATTTTCCATGACAGATTGGAAAAAAATTTCATCCATACTTAAAATTTGGCGGGTGTGAAGTTTATTTTCTCAAATTATATACACACGTTAAATTAATTGTAATGTTTTTATTATGTATTTTTGAAAATTATTTTTTATTCCATTGGATATAAATTTGAATAAAGGTATAAAATTAAACTTAAAAAAATTCATAAGATGACAAAAGTATAAGTAGTGGATTAATATTGTGGAAAATTCTTATGGGTTATTGAAAACAGTACATACAAAATCAAAATACTTGAAATACAAGCAAATAAAAACCTTAAAAAATAATATATATTTATAATTTATAGTTACGATTCATTTGGGAGGTCATGGCCAGTTAGGGGTTGAATTTTTAATTATATAAGTAACTTATTGATGGAATTTGATGTTTAAGAGGTTTATTTTAAAATATATACCATTAAATAATTATAATTATTTTGTTTCTACATGTAAATTAATTCCAACAAAAAATGGGATTGTAATATACACTCAAGGATCCCAACAAAAAATAATTAATTAAAAGAGAAAAGACAATATTAGATACAAAGCAAACCCATAAACTTACCATAAGGTGTTAAAAATGATTTATATAATGCATTTGGAATTAACAAAGATATATAGTTCAGGAAGGAATTTATATGATCAAAATGTTGGATACATCTCACAATATAGAGCATGGTTTCATGAAAAATCTCTCAAAAATATGAAGCCATACCTTTGATAGTTTCTTGGGCCATGTGGTTAGTACATTAGACATGCAAGTATTTTTAAGTTAAGAGCTCACTTTCTATATATTCAAGTGTAACATCAAATAAAGTTTTTAATTGAAGGAAATAAACAATGAAAAAAAATAAAAAATAGTAGGAGTACTCAAGGTGGACAAGACATAGCTATTGTATTTTTATGGTGCATGACGTTAGTATATGCCTAGTTGACGTGGACTTGAAGGAGTGACACAAGGGTCTCTCGTGATGAATCCATATATAATGTTACAATTTACTAAATTTTAACATTGCAGATGGATTCAAAGACCCCCTAGAAAGGCATCTCTGAACTCATTTGTAGTGTTAAATGGTCTCTGAAACCATCTGAAGTTTTACAATTTTGTAAATTTTAACAACTCATTGTCAAATTGCAATCTTCATTGCCGAGTGACACAATTAATACCACTTGTATCTCTAAATCCATCTATAATGTTACAATTCACTAAATTTTAACACTGGAGATGGATTCAGAGAGCCCATTTAAAGGGAGTATGTGAAACCATCTACAATGTTAAAATTTAGTAAATTGTACAAATTCATTGTTAAAATTGTAATTTTCCATTGTCGGGGTAACAAAACTAAAAATGACTAGCATAAGCGACTAATTCATATTCTTAGTCATTGTTAGATAGTCATATTTGTATTCATGTGACTAAATTAGTCCTTTACATTAGTCATTTTTATTTTAGTCACTTGTTTTCTAGTCATATATTTTATCTCATGTCTAAGGTAGTCGTTTATCTTAGTTGCTTTTAGTTGACTCACTTAAAACTGCTCAATTTTGGTCATTTATCCCTTGAAAAGACTACGGTGACTAAATGTTTTAGTCACCTAGTCACTTATCTCCCATTTTGTATTGGTACCTTTTATGAAGATTGGAACTCCGAGATATGTCAAGGAGGACTAGTTTGTATGCACTTTGAAACCAATGATCCTTGATATGGCATTGATAAAACTAGGTGTGCAATTCCATTCATATATGCTTCTTTTGAAAATATTAGCCAGACCTCCGGAAACATGAGGAACAATTCTAGGGAGCCTTTAAATTTTCAAGCAATCTGCTCATATGCACTTATAAGGAGGATTGTATCATATGCAAATAGTGCATGATTGATTGGATGGAATCCCCTAGCTATGATTATTCTAGGAATTCTACCTTCTTCTATTTTACGATTGAGCCTTTTGCTAAGGGATTCAACTACTATGATATATAAGAAAGGGGATAAGGGACATCCTTGTTGGAGACCATGATCGAAACTAAAGAAATGTGTTGGCCACCCATTAACCAAAGGGGTGATCCACAACTACCCAATGCATGCTTTGAACCATTTAACAAAAGAGGGAGAGAAGCCAAAATTTTCAAGATCCATGAAGAGAAATTGGTGTCTTACTCTATCAAAAGTATTTACTAAGAAAAACTTCATGGCCATTCCTGGTTGTTTTCTATTTTGTCTTGCGCAGATAGCTTCCTAGACTATGAGAACATTATTAAATATTTTCCTACATGAGATAAACCCTCCATGATTCGCAGAGATTAACTTTGGATGAATTGTTTCATTCTTTGAGCTAGAATTTTTGTTAGAATATTGTAAGAGGAATTACACACTGAGATAGGTAAAAACCTATTTATAGAAGTCGATCTATTTTCCATCATAATCAAAGCTATGAAATAATAATTGGTACCTCCTCCAATTCGATCTCTACTCTTCTTCCAATTAAGCATTATGTACAAGTCCTTCTTTATGATACTCCAACAACTTCTATAGAAGCTTATAGGCAAAACAACCAGTTTGGGATCCTTGTTTGTATGAAGAGACCAAATTGCTTCTTGGATCTTTGCTTCTAAAATTTGTTGACATAAGAGATTATTTTCTTTCGTTGTTACAATTTATGGAATGATTTCACACATTGAATCAAGAGTAGAAGGATTATCTACCTCCCTTTTCGAATATACATTCTTAAAAAAATTGAAGGATTCATTTTTTTTATCTAATTATGAAGTGTTATGAAATTCCTATTCTCAGTATTCAATTCCAGTATAATATTTCTCCTTTGTATTTCTCTACATTGATTGTGAAAAAACTTGGTGTCTCTTTACCCAAACTTTAGCCATAAGATTCTTGATCTTAGCATCCACTCTTCTTCTTCCTTTTGAGCATAGTCTTGGATGACATGATCCAGATATCTAGTCTTTATATCTTGTCTTGTCCCATATTTTGAAAGCCATCTTGGCATTCCTTGGTTAGGACTCCCATATAAATCCTAGAGATCCATTGATAAATGTGTTCTAGGTTGTTCTTATAACTTCCATAGCTCCATCAATTTTAATTTATATTGCACTGAATCTAAGGTATTTGGCCCCTAATTTTCTATCGAGGAGAATCAAAGGGCTATTGGACAGTGAT
The DNA here is from genome assembly GCA_001517045.1 of Pseudotsuga menziesii. NCBI lineage: Eukaryota > Viridiplantae > Streptophyta > Pinopsida > Pinales > Pinaceae > Pseudotsuga > Pseudotsuga menziesii. Next base: position 36,758 of record LPNX011190295.1, on the reverse strand, counting down.
AAAAAACATCTAAGGGAATAATTTTAGAGGAAAAAATTAAGGAATTATGTTGGCCCTATGTAAGTTTTGGATATTTTGGGTACCGATTTTGATTAAGTAGGCGAAGTGTGAACATATCTGTGACAAAGCGGGATGGAAAAGTGGTCATCTCCAAAGAATCGACCGAAATTTCAAGGAGTCTAATTGTTTTGGAAAAGTCCAACCAAAATGTTGTTTAGGAAGTTGATTAAATTTGTCCACTTACATTTATGGGATTGGGTAGTGAGTTCGAGATGAAATTCCATGAAGGGATTATGTGTGTGCGTGTGTGTGTAATGGGTTGGGGTTAGACAATATTTGGGGAGAAAATACATGTTTTTTGTTCTGTTGAAGTAACTTTGATACTCTATTTTGTATAAGCTGAGAAGAGTCACTAGTATGATGAAATATTTGTAGGTTATGTGCGTAGATATTTTGTAATGGGTTGATGAGGAGATGTATATGGATTGTGTGTTGAAACTTAAGCGTTCTAGTTGCGAATCATGAATAATAAAAAACACTTTTGTGGTTTTTCCTGTCTTGGGTTTCCACGTTAAATATCTGGTGTCAATTGCATTTGATGTGTGTGATGATTTGTTAATGTAGCATCCCCGCTACTCTACTATTGCTCTGATACCACAATGTGGCATCCCCTCCCTCCTTAGAGGAGAACATGACTACTAATCTTGCTCGGATACCACAATGTCCATGTTCCCCTGCCTTATATGCAAAATAATTTAAAACTTATTATTTCTTTCTTTTTTTACACAGTCATGGGTCATGTAACATCCTTTAAAATTCATTCTTAGGCTAAAAAACCACTGTAATAGTCGTTTTTCCATCAACAAATCCACTCTATAACTGGAAAGGTCATTTCTACACTGAACCTGACCTTTCCTCACTCCTCTTTCTGCATTCCCCTTTCCACCTTCCACTATGGAATACAAGAACCAGAAATACAATGTGCGACGGAGTCATTTGTCCACCTTCCACCTTCCATCTTCCACCTTCCGTTGTGGACTACAAGAATCAGGAACTTAACATGTGACAAAATCATTTATCCACATTTCTCCTTCTGCATTCCACCTTTTCGCCTTCCGCCGTGGACTTCAGGAATCAAAAACTTAACATGCGACAGAATCATTTACCACATTCTGCCTTCCACAGAACTCCTTTCCGTATTCCGCTACGGACTTTGGGAATCATAAAATTTACATCCAACATAATCATTTGTCCACCTTCTGCCTTTCCACCCTTCCGCTGCGGACTTCAGGAATCAAAAAATTAATCAAAGCGATGAAATCATTTAGCCACATTTCGCCTTCCGCATTCCTCCTTCTGCTGCAGACTGCGGGAATCAGAAACTTATCGTGTGACAAAATCATTTATCCACATTCCGCCTCTCTGCCTTATGCTGTGGACTTCAGGAATAAAAAACTTAACAAACGACACCTTCATTTGTTCACCTTCCACTTTCCACCTTTTGCCTTCCACAAGAGGACTCCAGATCACGGAAAAACAACACTTGGCCTCATTTCTCTTTCTATTTCCTGATTTCTTCCTCCCTCCTCCTGCCTTTCACAGGTAGACTCCAGGGTGCAGAAATCTACACTTTAGCTTAGAATTTTCATCTCTTTTCCACTTTCTCCTTCTATCATCCGCAGGTGGATTTCAGGGTGCGAAAAACCAACACTCTGCCCTGTTGCTCTTTCTCTTTCCACCAACCACATCCCGCCTTCCGTAGGTAGATTCTGGGGTGCAAAAATGATTAATTTAGATGCCTTATGACTCTGTAACTAGGCTACTAGCCTCCATGAACTTAGGAAAAATGCACTGAAACCAACAACATATGCAGATGTAAAATGCAGGGGCATTTAACAACAGTAAAATATACTTAATTCATTAATAATCATTCAACATAATCCGTATATTCATAAGAAAATACATTGCAGAAATAATACAACAGAGAATACTTATCTTGAAGATGAAGTTGTCCTACAAATAGCTATGTCGCTGCAATGTTCCAACCAACCATAGTCCAGTTGTGTTAATCAATCTCTCAACACAAATGGCACCCCAGAGCTAGGCATGATTTCCATAAGGAACTAGGGAACAACAGGATCACACATACCAGACTATATCAAACATAGTCAAGCCAACCTACAGTTGGGTTTATTAGATTGTCCAGCCAAGCCAATACACAATTGGGTTTATCAGGATGTAGGAAATCAAGCCAAAATGTTGTTGGGTTTATCAAGATACTCAACCAAGCCAACTAATAGTTGGGTTTATTAGACTACACATAGTCAAGCCAACATTCACATCAAGGACTAGCCAAGCCAACATATGGTTTGATCAGGCTACTCAACCAAGCCATTTCACTGCTGGGTTTATCATGCTACTCAGCCAAGACAGGTAATAGTTGGGTTTATCAGGCTGTCGAACCAAGGATCACACATGGAAAAAACACATTAAGACACAACCAAGCCAATACAACATTGGGTTTATTAGGCTACATAGGCAGTGGTTCAGACATAGCCAAAATGCACAACAAGACACAACCAAGCCAAATACCAGTTGGGTTTATCAGGATACTCAGCCAAGCCAATATACGATTGGATTTATTAGGTTGCACATCCAAGCCATATACCATTGGGTTTATCAGGCTGTCAGCCAAGCCAATCTACGTTTAGGTTTATCAGGATGCTAAGGAAGTGGAAAGAAATAATGGCTAAGCTAGTGGCTCATTAAAGATCTAGGGACACCTCCACAAGATCTATCTAGCTGGCATACACAATACCTACACACCCAACACAAGGAAGTATCCCCTTATTTGCTACACAGTCCCTCGGGCTATACCTTCTCTTCCACTGCTCTTCAGGATGTGCATAGAATATTCACCAGCCACTCTTATCTTTTCGTGAGGTTCCTCTCTACACTATGTTTATCAATCCCCTTCGACGTCTCTTCCAATCCTAAGTCTTGCATACAGTTCATAACCAAACCAGGGAACACGTAACAACAAACGACAAGGAGACATAGCAACACAAGGCTCCAATCTATAACATAGACACACATGTTTGCATACCACTTTGTAACACAGGAGAAACAAGGTTTCATCTGCACACAGGAGAAACACTACAGAACAACTCCTTCCGTGACTCAATATAGTCGATCACATAATGAATAATAAACAACGAAGAAACACAAAAAACCTTCTCGCAACTGAGGGAAAGATGGAATAGGCACACATTCACGTGTTTACTTGCTTAAGAAGCAAGAATGCAGCTTCCCAAACTGCAGGCTTGCTCAGACACGGAATCTGACTTCCATTCCTTGCTCTGCCCAAGTCATTAACTACCTCAACCATTCTTCTGGAAGAATTGAATGATTGAGTGTAGAGGACAAAAATGTTGCTGAGGGTTTATGGATTTCCCATTGACATCTGGTCTCACCCTATTGGCTCATGGGTTTTAAAAACTCCCCTCCCTATTCCTTCTGAAATCATGCCCCCATCTCTTACGTTGCAGTGCATAGCTAGTTATGGTATTTTATTAAATTGTCTATTTACATGATGACATCAAAATGTAAGGTGCTTGACTTAGCACTTAGAACCATCGATGTCAATCCTTGATCATCGATACACAAAACACAAAATCAATGATAGGGGCTTGGCCTTGAGATCCTTGCCATGATTTAAATACAATATATACATCATGTACAATTTTAATACCATGGGGTCAAAAATGGGGTGTTACATTCCCCTCCCCCATACATTAGCAATGTCTGCAGTGCTCTAAAAAATTGAACAAAAATGGATGTGCCAATCGCATGGAATCCTCCAACTCCCATGTAGCCTCATTGGGACTGTAGTGCTCCCAATGCGCCTTTACCTGTCTAATGACTCGATTCCAGAGCACTATGACCTTCTTGTCGAGGATGCACAATGGCTCGGTTTGGAACTCTCCCTCGGGTTCCACCTGAATCATATCCCAATTTATCACATGGTTAGGATCATGTACATATTTCTTAAACAAAGAAACATAAAAAACATTATGAGCTCTAGTGCTAGCAGGCAATGCAAGTCTATATGCAATTGGCCCTATTCTTTCAAGAACTTCAAAAGGCCCATAATATCTAGGTGATAGTTTGGCACAACTTCCAAGCTTCAAGGAAATCTTCCTTGGCTTCACTCTAAGGTAAACATGATCCCCAACAATGAAATCTCTATGCACTCTATGCTTATCTGCATATCTTTTCTTTCTATCTTGGGATGCTTTTAGGTTCTGCCTGATCTTTGCAACCTCTTGCTCCATTTCCTTGAGAAATTATGGACCAAGCACAATCCTATTGACTAGATTATCCCAAGTCACTGGGGTCCTACACCTTCTTCCATACAAAGATTCATATGGACTCATTCCCAATGATGCTTCTTGTCCATTATTACATGCAAATTCTACCAAGTGTAAATAATCCTCCCACTTGGATGGTTTGTCCATCACATACATGCGAAGCATGTCTTCAAGCACCTGATTCACTCTCTATGTTTGTCCATCAGTTTGAGGATGGTAGGCGGTGCTAAAGTTCAGCTTTGTACCCAAATATGCAAACATACTTTTCCAAAAATTGGAAGTAAACTTAGTATCTGTGTAAAACATTATTGCCTTAGACAATCCATGCAATCTGAAAATTTCTTTCATGAAGACTTTTGCAATGGCATCACCCTTATACATGGACTTAACCGGTATAAAATGTGATTCCTTTGTCAACTTCTCCACCACAACATGATGGAGTCATGTTGTCTCACAGTAATTGGCAATCCTGAAATAAAATCCATGGGAATAACTTCCCATTTCCATTCCGGGACTGGAAAAGGTTGCAATAAACCTGCTCGGTGTTGATGCTCAACCTTCACCTGTTGACATTTCATGCACTTAGAAATATACTCAGCAATGTCATTTTTCATTCCTGGCCAAAAATACTGCTTTCTGGAAGTAGCAATTGTTTTTTGATATCATAGGTGACCAGAATATGGATCTTGATGGATCTCATCCATAACAATTCTCCTCAAGTCTGCTACATTTGGAATATAAATTCGGTTCTTATAAGTAAGAAGTTAATCTTCTTCCAATTTATATCCCTCATACTTCTTTTCAAGGCCTTGCTGTTGCAACTTGCCCTTTATCTGCACATACATTTCATCCTCAACAATATGATTAATAATCTATTGTCTCAAATCTGGTTGGAAAGTACTAAGAGATGCCATATGCATTTCATGCACCTTCCTGCTGAGTGCATCAACCACTTTATTTTCTTTTCCTTTTATGTGTTTGATTTCAAAATCAAACTCACACAAAAAATCCAGCCATCTAGCTTTCCTAGCATTTAAAGTTGGCTGATCAAACAAGTATTCTAGACCACAATGGTCTGTCCTTGGCTCAAATTTTCTTCCCATTAAGTAATGTCTCCACATCTTGAGATCATGTACTATGGCTGCAAGTTCTAGATCGTGAGTAGCATAGTTATTCTCATGTTCCTTCAAATTTTTGGACCCATTGCATGCAATGTGGTTGTCTTGCATAAGAATTCCTTCCAGTCCTTGATTACATGCATCAATACAAACCACAAAGTCTTTTTATGGGTCTACAATATTCGAGTTTGGTGCACTTGTAAGAATATTCTTCAACTGCTGGGAGATTTCTTCACATCTTGGTGTCCATTCAGACTTTATCCCCTTCTTTTGCAAAGAAGTGATTGAATGTGCAACCTTGGAGAATCCTTCAATGAACCTCTTGTAGTAACGTGCAAGTCCTATAAAAGATCTCACATGTGTCACATTTCTTGGGGTTGGCCAATTCATGTTGGCCTCAATCTTCTCAGGGTCCACAGATATGCCCTCTGCTGAGATAATGTGACCCAAATAATGATTTTTATCCTTATAGAAGTCACATTTGCTCAACTTTGCATACAACTTATGCTACCTTAGAAATTTCAATGTCAGTCTCTAATGTTCTTCGTGCTCTTCTTCATTCTTAGAATAAATAAGAATTTCATCCAGGAATACAAGAACAAACTTGTCCAGATACTTGCTGAAAAAACTATTCATGAGACACATGAATGTAGCTGGTGCGTTTATGAGACCAAATGATACCACTAAAAACTCATAGTGTCCATACCTTGTTCTGAAGGATGTCTTATGAACATCTTCCTCTTTGATTCTTACTTGATGGTAACGATACCTCAAGTCAATCTTTGAAAATACCTTTGCTCCTCTCATTTGATAAAAAATTCATCAATTCTAGGTAAAGGGTATTTATTTTTCAAAGTAACCTTGTTCAACTGTCTGTAATCAATACATAACATGAGTGTCCCATATTTCTTTTTCACAAACATAACTGGTGCTCCCCAAGGGGACACAATCTCCGTGATATACTTCTTTTCCAACAACTCTTGCAACCTTATTTTTAGCTCTAACAATTCTGATGTGCTCATCCTGTAGGGTGTCTCAGACACTGACGCTGCTCTGGGAACAAGGTTAATTGTAAAATCAATGTCTCTCTTTGGAGGAAGTCTCAGAATATCATTAGGAAAAACATCCATGAATTCTTACAATACATGAAAGTCCTCCAACTTATGATTTTTATCCTCTGTTGCCTCCAAAACATGGGATGCATACAATCTGCAACCTTTCCTACAGAACTTCTTCAGCTGCATTGTTGAAATTTACCTAACATAAATCACCTTTGGAATGCTTCTTACAACCCTTGGATTTCCTTCTTCATCCATGCATTCAAAATTCTTGTTGTAACAATCAATCTTAACTCTGTGTGCTTCTAACCAGTCCATTCCAATGAGAATATCATAGGAACTAAGTGGTAGAACATTCAAGTATGCATAAGTGAATATCCCATCCATGACCAATGGACATTTCTATACCACTTCACTAACTTTTCTCTTGGTTCCAATGGCTAGTTGAACTAACCATGATTTGTTATGCTTTAGTTTCTCAAAGGCACAAATCTCAACAATTCTAGGAGTAAAATAGTTGTGAGTAGATCCAGGGTCAATCAAAATAGAAACAGATTGCTCAACGATCTTACCTTCAACTTCAGCCACCGTTGACTGGTGATCTGCCTGACGATTCTCTAGGAATGCATAATTTATAGGGATGGTCCTTGCTACTTGAACCACCATTTCAGTTCCTTGGATGTTGTGAGATTTCCTTACATACCCATTCTCATGCAGACAGTTCCTGCGCATATGGTTTACTCCACATCCCCAACATTGGAGTGGTTCTCTTGGATCCTTTGGATCTCTTGGAATATCTCCCATTAATTTGGATGTCTTAGTCACAACTTGTGATGGCTTCCTTTACTGATTTTAGAAGTGAGAAGGTTTGAAACTTTTCTTCCTTTGGTCAAACTTCTCTTTCTTCTTGTCCTTCCATGCCTTATGGATCTCAGGTTTTCTTTTGTTCTTATCATAGCAATACTTGGCCTTCCTTATAGCCTCTTCTAGAGTTACAAGTTCGTCAAACTCAATTATGTCTTTGTATGGATGAGGTAATCAACTTAGGAAACATTGGATTTTCACTTTATCATCTCTGATATACCTGGCATACCTCAACAGTTCCAAGAATTTGTTTGCATATTCTTCCATGGTCGACTGTCCCAATCTCAGCTCATGGAACTCTTTATTCTTATCATCATAGTACCTGTCAGAGAGGTACTTCTGCTTAAAATAATTCTTGAACTACTTCCACACGATCTTTCTGTCATTAATCTTCTTCACTTTCTTGAGGTGATCCCACCATATAGTTGCTCTTCCATTCAGATTGAAGATGGCTACCCTTTCCTTCATATTTCTCGAGTAGTCTTGGACTTGGAAATATTTTTTCATCCGAAGAAGCCAAGCTTTAGCTTCTTGACCAGATTTTATCTCACCATTAAAGGTAGGATGCCTTTCCTTCTTAAATTCATCACGTGAACTATTCTGATAATGCCTTTTTCCCTTATTCCTATGAGATGAAGAGCTTGAACCCCCGGTGGATCCTTCAGAGTTAGATGATCCACTAGAAGACCTTTTTATTCTTCTAGCACTGCTCCTATGTCCTTCTGGATTTATTTCCTGATGCCCATAGTTTATTTGGCTTTGGATGTCTATAAAACTCTGTAGCATGGCTGAATTCAGATGATTATTCTCTTCCTAAGCTTTGATCATTCTTTCATTGTCTTCTCTGCAAATTTGCAATCTCGCCCTTAGGCTTCTCATGGTGAATGCAATATCTAGGGGAGTCTCTTGATATATTCTCCCATTGGATTTTGTTTCACATTCTCAACTCAAATGTTTTCCCCCATGGCACCTGCCTCGATCTCATAGGGATCCTATGCATCATTCATACTGTAGATTCTCATGGCCGAGCCAAAACCAACTTTTTTAAACTTCACTATGACTTTGCAAAAATGTGTTAATAAACATATTGTTAGCTGCATAACAATTTCAGAATTTAAACATACTATTAGCTGCATAACAATGGTGCCGTAACAAATATCTCTAAAAACTATTCACTTGACCCATCCAGGCACAATGTTGTAACCAATAGCTCTGAATAATTTTCTCTTGGCCCATCTAGGCCCAATGTTGTAACCAATAGCTTTGATACCACAATGCCACATCCCCGCTACTCTACTACTGATCTGATACCACAATGTGGTGTCCCCTCCTGCCTTGGAGGAGAACACGACTACTAATCCTTTTTTGATACCACAATGTCCATGTTCCCTGTGCCCATACATGTGACTGATATGCAGAATAATTTAAAACTTATTATTTCTTTCTTCTTTTACACAGTCATGGGTCATGTAACATTATTTAACATTCATTCTTAGGTTCAAAAATCACTGCAACAGTCGTTCCGCCATCAACAAATCCACTCTGTAACCGGAAAGGTCATTTCCACACTTGACCCAACCTTTCCACACTCCTCCTTCCGCATTCCCCTTTCCTCCTTTCACTATGGAATCTGGTAACCAGAAACACAATGTGCAACGGAGTTATTTTTCCACATTTCTCCTTCTACATTCCTTCTTTCTACCTTCCGCTATGGATTGCAGAAATCAGGAACTTAACATGCATCAGAATCATTTATCCATCTTCCACCTTCCGCATTCCTCCTTTTCTCCTTCTACTACGAACTTTGGGAATCATAAACTTAACATGCGATGAAATCATTTATCCCATTTTTCCTTCTGCCATGAACTGCAAGAATCAGAAACTTAACATGCAACGAAATCATTTATCCACATTCCACCTTTTCTCCCTTCCAATGCAGACTTCGGGAATCATAAAATTAATCAAAGTGATAGAATCATTTATCCACATTCCGCCTTCTGCATTTCACCTTTCCGTGTTTCGCTGCGGACTGCGAGAATCAGAAACTTATCATGCGATGGAATAATTTATCCACGTTCCGCCTTCTGCATTTTTCCTTTCTGCCTTCCATTGTGGACTTCAGGAATCAGAAACTTAACAAACGACACCTTCATTTGTTCACCTTCCTCTTTTCTCCTTCTGCCTTCCACAGGCAGACTTTGGATCACAGAAAACCAACACTTGGACTTATGTCTATTTTTGTTTCCCGATTTTCACCTCTCGCCTTCCGTAGGCGGACTCTGGGGTGCAAAAATCTACACTTTACATTAGGATTTGTAGCTCTTTTCCGCTTCCTCCTTCCTCCTTCTGCAGGCGGATTCTAGGGTATGGAAAACCAACACTCTGCCCTATTGCTCTTTCTATTTCCACCGCCCTCCTCCTTCCTTCTGCAGGTGGATTTCGGGGTGCGAAAATGCTTAAGTCAGATGCCTTCTGACTCTGTAGCTAGGCTACTAGCCTCCATGAAATTAGGAAAAATGCATTGAAACCAAAAATATATGCAGATGTAAAATGCAGGGGCATTTAACAACAATAAAATCTACTTAATTCATTAATAAGCATTCAACATAATCAATATATTCATAAGCAAAAACATTGCAGAAATAATACAACAAATATTACTTATCTTGAAGATGAAGCTGTCCCGCAACTAGATATGTTAGTACAATGCTATGCCAAACCTTAGGCCAGTTTTGTTTCAATCAATCTCTCAACACAACTGCCACCCCTGAGTTGGGCATGATTTTCACAAGGAACTAGGGAACAACAAGCTCACACATAGACAAACCATATCAAACACAATCAAGCCAACCTATAGTTGGGTTTATCAGACTGTCTAGCCAAGCCAATACACAATTGGGTTTATTAGGATGCAGGCATACAAGCCAAAACACTGCTGGGTTTATTCGGATACTCAGCCAAGCTAGCTAACAGTTGGGTTTATCAGACTACACACAATCAACTCAACATTCACATCAAGGACCAGCCAAGCCAAGAGATGGGTTTATCACGCTACTCAACCAAGCCATCTCACTGCTGGGTTTATTAGACTACTCAACCAAGCTAGCTAATAGTTTGGTTTATCAGGATTTCCACCAAGGATCACACATGACCAAAACAAATCAAGACACATCCAAGCGAACTACCAGTTGGGTTTATCAGGTTGCTCAGCCAAGCCAATATACGATTGGGTTTATCAGACTTCCCAACAAAGCCAATATACCATTGGGTTTATCAGGCTGTCAGCCAAGCCAATTTACATTTGGGTTTATCAGGATGCTAAGGCAGTGGAAAGGAAGAATGGCTAAGCTAGTGGCTCATTCAAGAGCTAGGGAGATCTCCACAATATCTATCTGGAATGGAATCCACAATACCTACACACACAACACAAGGAATTATCCCCTTCTCTGCTACATAGTCCCTTTGGATATACCTTCCCTTCCAGTGCTCTTTAGGATGTGTATAGAAGATTCACCAGCCACTCTTATATTTTTGTGAGGTTCCTCTCTGCACTAGGTTTATCAAGCCCCTTCGACATCTCTTCCACTCCTAATTCTTACATAAAGTTCAGACCCAAACCAGGGCACACATAAAAACAAACCACAAGCAGACATAACAACACAGGGCTCCACTCTATAACACAGACAAACAGGTTTGCATACCACTCAGTAACACAGGAGAAACAAGGTTTCACTTGCACATTGGAGAAACACTACAGAACAACTCCTTCCATGACTTAGGATAGTAGATCACATAATGAATAATCAACAATGAATAACCACAAAAAAACCTTCTCGCGATTGAGGGAAAGACGGATTGGGCATGCATTCACGTGCTTACTTGCTTCAGAAGCAAGCATGCGACTTTCCTAGACTGCAGGCTTGCTCAGACACAAAATCTGATTGCCATGCCTTGCTCTGCCTAAGGCATTAACTACCTCATCCATTCTCCTAGAAGAATTGAATGATTGAGTGCAGAGGACAAAAATGTAGCTGAGGGTTTATGGGTTTCCCCATTGACATATGGTGTCACCCTATTGGCTCAGGGGTTTGGAAAATCATGCCCCTCCCAATCCCCTCCCAATCCTTGTGAAATCATGCCCCCATCTCTTACGTTGCAGTGCATAGCTAGTTGTGGTATTTTATTAAATTGTGTATTTACATGATGACTTCAAAATGTAAGGTGCCTGACTCAACACTTAGAACCATAGGCATAAATCCTTGATCGTCGATACAAAAAACACCAAATCAATGGTAGGGCCTTGGCCTTGAGCTCATTTCCATGATTTAAATACATTATATACATCATGTACAATTTTAATACCACGGGGTCAAAAATGGGGTGTTACAGTTAATTTCTTATTAATGCATAAATGGATATATATACATGTGTGTGATGAATAGATAATTATGTTGTCATAGTTATGGTGAACCGTTGTGGTAATATCTGTCTTAGTTGTTAATCTGTTGAATTCCTTTCATTCAAATTTATATTGGTATAGTATGATGATGTTCCCTTTTCATGCTACATAAACCTGGTTCTTGCAGTCCCCATAGGTATTTTGGATGAGACCTCACCCACCCTACAGGTGTTGCTGAAAGGGTTAAACCCATTTCGGGCTGGTATATTGGATATTTGTTGTTATGATGTTGTTTGGACCTGGGTTACATTAATATTGTGCCAACAAATTATTCATAAAAAAATTTCTTACCAAGAGTCTATCCAATATTATTGTACTGATGTGTCTAAGTCCTATCCATTTTTTACTCCACGTACATTTTCCTTGTTTAGGTTTTATATCTTTTAGATTCCAATCAATATACATATATTCTAGGTTATCCCTAGAGGGATTTCTTATCTTGGATACTCCCCTATACTTAGTCGAGGACATGGTGATGTTGAAGTTCCTTCCATGATGTGATTCCCTTCGACTCATTAGAGGAAATTTGGGGTCTAAAATGGGCCTTATAAGAAAACGTGCCAAAATAAGTTTTTGTGAGTTGGAATTCAAGAACCAATAGAATTTCAATAAAATAAGTCAACCATAATGGTTGAATTGACATATTTGTCATTAAAAAAAACTACTTTTTTTGTTCGTATTTTCGACATATCTCATTGTGTTTTTACTCAAATTTCAATTAGGAGAGCTCGTTGGATGCAGAATTTGATTCTGCATCCAACGAGTACCCACACTGCATACTTTTGATGGACCCCACTACCCCAAAAACAAGAAATACCTGAAAAAAATGTGATGATGACATCATCATCACGTTTTTTCAGGTATTTCTTGTTTTTGGGGTAGCGGGGTCCATCAAAAGTATGCAGTGTGGGTACTCGTTGGATGCGGAATCAAATTCTGCATCCAACGAGCTCTCCCAATCGAAATTTGAGTAAAAACACAGGGAGATATGCCAAAAATACGAACACAAAAAGTAGTTTTTTTCTTTCTTCCTCCAAAATTAATCAATATTATTTTATTATTTTAACTATTATTTTATTATTTTCCTTAGGAGGCCCATTTTAGACCCCAAAATTCCTCTAATGCCTATCTCTCTCAAAGAAGCAAGAGACTATCATAAATATTCTTTTTGGTTGTGGTGTGTGGGACCATATACATTACAAACCCTTATAAATTATTTACTTTCCAAGACTTCCAATTCAACTAGCACCCAACTCTGGTTTTCCAAATGTGAAAGTATCTTATATTGAATTTTTTCCCACCAAGTTAATATGCCTCCCAAGGCTCCTTGAGCAATAACTACTTTCCCTTATCCTTTTGTCCATATTTGACTCATTTTCTTAATACTTGTTTCCTCATCCATTTTTGTCTCCTAGATTACAAAGAAGGAGGTATTTTCATGTCTATGCATATTCTTGATTGCTTCTATTTAATGCTTTCCTCCTATCCCTCTGTAATTTTAGGAGACCACTTTCATTATTTCTTCAAACTTGAAGGGTTTTTCTTATCCTTCTTTTCCTCTCCTGTACCTTGTACCTTCTTTCCTATTGCTACTATTTTGATGTGCTAATCTAAATTGGTTTGCTTACCTACCACCTTGTCCTTGATTGCTTCTATTTCTATATGGATCCTATTTGGTTTTCTTCCTTTATTGGATGGGGGTTTCAAATCCTCTTCCTTGCTCTCCAAGGATTCTTCCTGATGAGGTTTGGATCTATACATAATTACCAATCTTCTAGAGTTTAGTGATGTTTGCGATCGTACCACCATATAGGATTGCAAGGGAAGAGTGGGAATTTATTTTTCTTCTTGTCCAATCTCTATTAAAATAGGTCAAGTTTCCTTTTCCTTGCTTATTTGTGCTATTGGTAGTCCTGTCTCTTCTTCTTCCCCTTCTTTTCTAGGGTTTGATAGTATCTGAAATTTATTTGCATGGACTATCTCATTTTGCACTATTTTTTGCATACTGCTTCCTACTTTCCCCCCTTTTTGTTACTTGATTCCACTCACCATATTGTTCATCTTCTAGTTATTTTTTCTTTTTCTTCAGGAAATGCCTTGAAAAATGGCCATATTCATGGTATACTTTGCATTTAAATGGGAGTTATTCATAGTCAACCATTTGCAGATGATTCCAACCTTCCATTGATAGATTTATTGCTTATGGAAGTCCCTTTTCCACATCCACCTCCACACAATTATTGCACAAGAAAACATATGAGATTTGGGTACAAATTCATCGATATACCTGCCCATGGATTTACCAATGCCTTTTAAATATTTATCACTCCATCAATGTATTAGAAGATGGGGAATTTCGATCCAGACTTGCACAACTGGGGGGATATCTTTTTCATGATCAAATAATACATCCCATTGGTTAAAATACATCCCTATTATCCCCATAAGTATGGGATTTTACATAATATTAAGTCACAATCTTTCTTCTTCTTGAATAGAAAAATGAAAAACCCTCTATTGCATAAGTTTTTATAAACACCTCCTTAGATGAGGGGCCTACATTTTGTGTTTATCCATATTTCAATGGCTCTTGGTGAAGGATATAACCTAGTGAAATGACCAAACATCCCCCATTTTGGTAAGACTATAGCTTTATGTTTTGAAGCTGACAAGTTTAATTTGACTTTCAAAATTGCTTCCCTATTGAAAAATATGGAGTCTATTGTCGATTTTCCTGTCGAAACTGGAGCTGATTGAACAACACAACTGAAACCATTATTAAGAATATTCCTCCTCTCCTCCATCTCAAGGTCCAAAGGAGGATTTTCCATTTCCCTTAATAGAAACCCTAATCTAGTCTCTCATTGTGCTTTTTTCGTTAAGCTGGAGTACCATCATAATAAAAATGCATTGGTGTGTCCTGAGTCAATGGACACTGTTGTGGCTAAAACACATACAGACCATATTGGAACATCCAATAAACGCTCACAATAGAAAACATCCACTATATTTGATAGTGGATAGTTGTCTATGCAGTTTTTAATATTGTTGACCGCCATGTACTTATCATATAAAGGAGCATTGGTGCATTCATATTTTTAATATGCACCACACTATGATGTTTATTTATTTATTTTTATTGAATTTCAATACGATGCATCAAGGAAAATGTAGCACACTGAGGCATTCTTATCTTTCTGGTGAGTTGCTATTTTGGTAATTTTTTTAAAATATATATTCACGGTGCATTTCATTTTATGACATGCTAGCACTCCTATGTAATTAGCACATCAATGTATGGAAAAAAAAATTGTACAAATTATTTTCCCATAAACTGAAAAAAGGAGCGGAAATTTCAATTTCAAAAACTAATTTTAAGGTATTGAAAACAAAACCTAATCACTATTTCATTATTTTTCTGAAATTTCTATGGAAAGAGTTTTGGAAGAGAGAGTTATCGAGGAGGAGTTTGGATCAACCAAATTATTTTGAAGATCGAAAATTTGCAAGGTATGTTGAATTAAACAAATCCCCGCGTAGTAGAAATTTCAAGTATGTAGATTATTACTATTTATCATAATACATGGTTTATTTATTTTCCTATTCAGATTTTATTGCTGCTTCTTTTTGTTTTATGTGGCTACGAAATTTTACATTAGGGTTTAAATCCCTCTATTGCTTCATAATTAAGAATTTTATTTTAGGGATTTGTAGTTTTATATATAAGGTGTTGGGTGCGATGGGACCACTTTTGGGGTTGAATCCAAAACCCTGTCGGTCCTGTCAGTTTTTATTTTTATTTTTTAAATTAAAAACATGCTTATGTAATTTTTGGTGCGACTGGTTTTCCTAAACGCACTAGTGCTGTTATAGTAATAGCACACCGGTAATGTTAGGTCTATTATTTTTTAATTTCTTTTAAAAAATACTTATGCATTTGCTGACATGATTTACTTTTTCTAACGCACTGGTGCGTTAATGGTAAAAACAAACCATTTTGATTATCGATGCTATATAATAAATACGTTACATCGACAAATGCATATATGAATTTTTTTATTTTTTTTCTGGTTAATAGTGCGTTCAACTATGTGCACATGTGTGTTCAATTATTAGAAGCACCGATGCATTTTATATATTGAAACACATCGAAATGACATACTACTTTTTATTTTTATTTTTTACGATATTTAATATATTTATATAATATAATTAATAAATTCTCTATTTAATGGTTCATGTTGTTTATTTATAGAAAATGCATGATAAGTTTCAATGAATAACAATTCTAGTCGACATAGTGGGAGTATATCCAAAATTGTGAAGGAGGCAAGTTCTTTGCAATTTTCATATTAAATTAAAATGTTTGAAATATTTGTAAATTTAAATAATATGTATTGGTTAATGTGTGACATGCATAGCCCAACAAATGCGAAATTTTGATAAGAATCTTTGCAATATAAGTGCAGGAGAGCGTAAAACCTTGATGGAAAAGTTGCACTAGAGGGATGGATCAGGTGAATTAAAAAGAAATCAATATGAATTTTTTCTTGAATTTTGACTAATACTATACAAATATTCACTAATATGTTCCAAACAATATAGTTCACATATGTTGAATGTTGACTAGAATTGTTGGACATAATTGCATTGTAATAGGATCCATCTCAACAACAACATGCTTCAAATGCATGAAATCAATGATTTTTTCTATTATATACATCTAATTCATTAATTTAGCATTAAATATTAATTTTCAAGTGTTTTGTTATAGAAAATAAAACAAAATGGAACACATTCAACACATAAGACAAGACAACAAGGAATAAAGGGGCTGATAGTAATGTTTGCGAGTAGTTGTGACTTCCTTATAATAACTCAAGATTTCATATTGGTTGTTATATATATATATATATATATATATATATATATATATATATTACATTGATGATCATTGGATGTATTCAAACAAGTGTTAGATACAAAGAAGAGTCATCAGAGACAACCACATCATACCAAAATTCACAGTAGTTAAACACGCTCTAAGGAATAGTAACCAGTGAATTTTTGAAGAGGCCAATGCAGCTTTAATATACTCAGAAATTAGGCGAACTCGCAAGGCTATAAACACAGTCTCAGAATCCCTCTACAGGTTTTACTTAGACCTCACCAGCATTTTGCGACCTGACATTTGGAATATGTAGAAGCAGCCTCCACGGAAAGAATGGATAGATTGGCCGTGAAAATTGAGATGAGGCACAAAAGCAAACTCAATGGACTGTTAAAGGTTTAGAAACCAGACATTAAGATCAACGAGGGAAGTAAGTCATGTGTAATCAACCTTTCTAGCATCATGTTGAGTGAAGAGCAGACTAGAATTCTTAAACATGGTCTAAATTTTGCTGTCGCCCCTAGGAGACCGCCGATAGAGGATTTAGTTTGTAGGGTGGAATATGCTGTGTTCAATCTCCCAGAAACCCAATCCGAGGAAGCAAGGAAAGAGTGCATAGTAGTTATTAGGAAAGCAAAGCTTCCCAAGACCAACATATCTCTAGGAAAAAGGATGACGTTAAGGAGCCTAAAGAATAACGATAACATCATTGTGCTTCAGGAAGATAAGGGGAACACTACAGTCATCCTGGATAAAGAGGAATATGACAGGAAAATGCTTGGGCATTTATCAATAAGCGACAGCTACATAAGGCTGGATAATGATCCCACGAAGAAGATTGTAAATGAGGTTACAAAAACCATTAAGAAATATTCTCTTGATGAGAACATCAAGAAGAAATTAATCCCAAAGGATACAATGTTTCCTCAGATTTATGGTTTACCCAATATTCACAAGGAGGGCGTACCTATTCGTTCCATAGTAAACGCTATAGGATCCCCTACCTACCATCTAGAAGGGATAATTTTAGGGGTAAATTTTATCCCAGTGGGCTATTTTTCCATGTTTTTCTCACAAAAAGATCCACCATTTTGCATTTTTTGAAGCCCTGTTTCGCCCAAATTTGATGGGGTAAAATATTTTCACCCTAAAAATCGCCAAATTATTATATAAACGATATAAAATCCTTGGAAATTAAAATATTTTTTGAAAAATATCACCAATCATTTTATAGTTGGCGTTTTAAGAATTGGTAATATTTGCCAACATTTATACACTTTTAAATAAGTATGGTTCCTTAAAATCATCCCTGTTGGCATCTAGCTAAGTTTCTTGCAAAAACGTTAAAGGATTTTGTAGGTTAAACCCCCTCTTACATCAAAGATTCCACGCACATGGTGAAATAATTGAAATATTTCAAGGTAGAAGAAGGAGATACTCTAGCTAGATTTGATGTAGTGTCCCTTTTTACAAAAAATCTAGTAGATGAATCCCTTAGAGTGGTTAGGGAGGTGATCGATGAAGAAACATAAAATCTAGTTAGAACCTGCTTAAAATCTACTTTCTTTAGTTTTAAAGGGGTGTTATACGAGCAAGTTGAGGGTATTGCTATGGGATCCCCTCTCTCCCCAGTAGTTGCTAACTTGTATATGGAGGCATTTGAAAAATATGCTATTGAGTCTTTCCCTTTAAAACCAAAATGGTGGAAGAGGTTTTTGGACGATACTAACATAAACTTGCCACATGGGAAAGAAAGTTTGAAGGAGTTTCTAGGACATCTGAACAACATATCAGACCATATCAAATTTACCATGGAGATGGAAGAGGATAACCAAATCCCATTCTTGGATGTTCTCATCACAAAAAGGAATGGCAGAACCTTAGGTCATCAAGTTTATAGGAAAAATACCCATACTAATAGGTACCTGCATGCGGACTCACACCATCTACCTACACAAAATATAGGGGTGCTAAACACCCTGGTAACTAGAGCCATTAGGATTTCGGATGAATACCACCTAGATCAAGAATTAGACCACTTGTCTGATGTCTTCCAAATGAATGGTTACAAGAAAAATCAAATTATGAAGGTTATCTAGAAGGCTCGTAATAGGTCGCAAAAACAAAATAAGAACATTGATGGAACCAAGATCACTCTTCCTTATATTAAAGGAATGTCAGATGTTGTAGCTAGGATTCTTCATAAAAGGAACATTAGAGTCACCTTTGCTCCTCCAAACTTGGTAGGCAGAATGCTAGATTCCTCCAAGGACCCAATAGAACCATTAAAATAGAAAGGTGTCTATAGTGTTCCCTACTCTTGTGAGATTCCCTATATTGGGGAAACTAGACGATCCGTCCATGTAAGGCTCAAATAAAATTGTGCAGACATCATACACGATCGTCATAAAAAATCAGCTCTAACTGAACAGGCCCACCACTCACACCACCACAGAAGCATTGAAGAAATGAAACTTATCACTAGAGAGGAACACTACAAGAGGAGGAAAATTAGGGAGGCCATAGAAATAGAAACATTTCCATTAAACCTAAATAGGGATGATGGCCTTAAACTCAATGAGTGTTGGTGCCCTATTATTCACCATCTTAAATACAATAACACACATATAAAAATTAGAAATCCAATTATTAAATTCTTAATTAATTTTCATTTTACCAAATTTAATAATTTTTATTAAACATTAATTATTTTAACTTAATACCATAGAAATCTTTAAGTTAAAGCCTAGAAAATTATAAATGAATATTAAATTTAATTTAGTTTTATAAATTAGAAAAAAGATAAAAATTTAATAAAATGAGTTATTAACTAGAATTAACCTTTAGTTTTTAAGAAATAATTTCATAATTAAATTTAATTTCATAAACTAACTAATTTCTAAATTCTCATCAACTTAAAATTAGTTTTTAAAAGTTATAATTCTAACAACTAGGTTTTTATTTCTTAAAATTTATAAATTATTAAAACTATTAATCTTTCTCAATATTTATAATAAATAATTTTATTGAATTTAATAAATAATAAAAGATATATATTTTTTCGAAATTATTAGTAATTTTCTTTATCTCATGGTTAGGATAATAACATAGGCTTCAAACAAATTTTATTAAAATTGTTAGGTCTAATAATTAGAGCCGTCGGCTTTAAACAAGATTTTTTTTTTTTGATCTTACACTTATTAATTTGCTATTTTCCGTACCGGAATTAACCTCGAGAGACTTTCTCCTGATGATGAGCCCTACTTTGTGGCTCAAAACGTCGAGATTAAAAAACCAGCTAACGCAGTCTCACTCTTATCTTTATTACAATAGATGTAAAATTTTTTGATATAACAAATTGATCCAAACATCATAGCCAAACACAATACTAAAAAATCAAATGAATACTGCTATGACAAATATTTCAATTTATGATGAATAATGGAATTAAAAAAAATATAAATAAAATATAAATATTCCAGTGCACTATTAGTAATCATTTTTTACCTGACATAAAATAATCACCGATGCTTCTGATAATTTCAATTGCATCGATGCTTTTGAAATAATGTTGCACCGATGAGTTTCATACATTGTCGCATCGATGTGCTTAAAAAAACAGAGACCCAATGCAACATAATACTCATTTCATCCCCCAATACATTTTTTATTACTATGCCCCTGTGCACTATTGTATATTAGCCACATTGTTAAATTTTAAAAATATAGCAGTAAACAATATCCTAGTCAACTTTATCGGTGTTTTTTCCTTCACTTATCTCATTGGCGCTTTGTAATAGTTAGTAAGAACATGTACTTTTTAATAGTTAGTGCTACATGTACATAATCATTAGTGCTACATTTATTATAAAGCACTGATACATAAATTCTTATAAAGCACTGGTTCTTTTTAATAGTTCGTAAGCACTCATGCTACTTTTAGTATACAACACCAATGCATATATTGTTATAAATCACCCGTTTTGGTTAAAATTTTGGTGTGCACCAATGCCATATGTATTATCAAGCATTGGTGCTTATAATTCTTTGAAAAATTTTGGTACACACCGGTGCATGTATTTGTTTTAAAAGCATCATTGCCAAACACAATACTAAAAAATCAAATGAATACTGCTATGACAAATATTTCAATTTATGATGAATAATGGAATTAAACAAAATATAAACAAAATATAAATATTCCAGTGCACTATTAGTAATCATTTTTTACCTAACATAACATAATCACCGATGCTTTTGATAATTTCAATTGCATCGACGCTTTTGAAATAATGTTGCACCGATGCGTTTCATACATTGTCGCATCGATGTGCTTATAAAAATAGAGACCCAATGCAACATAATACTCATTTCATCCCCCAATACATTTTTTATTACTACGCCCCTGTGCACTATTGTATATTAGCCACATTGTTAAATTTTAAAAATATAGCGGTAAACAATATCCTAGTCAACTTTATCGGTGTTTTTTCCTTCACTTATCTCATTAGCGCTTTGTAATAGTTTGTAAGAACATGTACTTTTTAATAGTTAGTGCTACATGTACATAAGAATTGGTGCTACATTTAGTATAAAGCACTGATACATAAATTCTTATAAAGCACTGGTTCTTTTTAATAGTTCGTAAGCACTCATGCTACTTTTAGTATACAACACCATATTGTTATAAATCACCCGTTCTGGTTAAAATTTTGGTGTGCACCAGTGCTATATGTATTATCAAGCATTGGTGCTTATAATTCTTTGAAACATTTTGGTACACACCGGTGCATGTATTTTTTTTAAAAGCGTCATTGTGTTTTACGTTTGTTAACACTAGCATGTTTTGCCTTTGTTAGTACTAGTGTGTTTTATGTTTGTTATCACTGGTGTGTTTTACGTTTGTTAGCACCAGTGTGTTTATCTTAATGAATCAAATTGATCAAAAGATATTGGCAAAATCCTCTGGCCACAAAGTTTTTTTAGTTATAATATTTTTGTGTGAAAACCTCTACTAAAACATCCAGTATCATTTGCGGAGGTTGTAGCGGAGGCTTTTTTGAGAATTTTGACCAATCTTGTAACACTAAAAACCTCTGCAAAAACATCTGTTGCAGGGCCTTTTTCTTGTAGTGAGAGATCAACCTATGTATTTATTTTCCTATAAATGTGTTGAAATTAGACACTTGAAACAAACTAACAATGTGTACTAGTTCTTCATAGATAGACAACAAATTAATATTTTTAGGAGGCCTTTTCATAGTCAACAAGTCCACTATAAGCTTAAAATTTCCAAAGATTTGAAAATTTAGCACACCTTTAGAATGAGATAGCAATAGGATGAACACTAAATCCATCGATTCAACTTGGTTATTAGTGCTCAGACCCACTCTAGCTACAAACTTAAACCAATGATGTTTAGTTAAATAAATAATATCTCCCGCTCCACCTGTAGCAGGCTATCCTTGAGAAGCCCCATCAAAATATGCCCAACCTTTGATTTATCAATGATCTCCTCTTCCACTCTACGGGATATGGGAGGATCAACATCTTGTGGAAAAATACTTATGGTAGAAAACATATTTGATGCATATACAAAAGGGGATATGACTATATATTAAAAACAACTTTTTTTTTGCTACCCAAGAGCCCCAAATCAATAAGGCCGGAGTAGACAAATAGTCCTTATAAGTCTTGTTTTTTGTAGAAAGAAAGGAAATCATCTTCCAAGTGAATTGGATTCCTTTAACCTATGAGAAATACTCCCACATCCTCACCAAGTATGTATAATTTATAAATAGGTGCTCAATTGATTCATTATTTTCCTTGCAAAGGGAGCACCATCCCATATCAATCCAGTATTTCTTAATCATGACTTCGCATACAATCACTTTGTTGGAAAAATATAACCACATGAATAACTTGGATTTGAGTGGACATTTTATCTTCCTTGACACAAGAATCCACCACGAGGGATTTAGGTGGTTTTCTTCCTCTTGAATAACTCTATAACCCAATCTATAAGTGTATGATTCTCCAACATCATTCATAGAAAAAATTAGTTCATCCTTTCAGTCCACTAGGCATCAGGCATATGTGACAAACTTGAAGGTATTTTATAAATTTTTTCCAAATAAATCTACCTTCACCAACAAATACTAGATCCTCAACCAAAAACTAAGATTTCTTCCAAGGAGTAGTATTAACAACACCGCCAATATGACCCAAATGCAATAGTCCCTGGTCCCTAAGAGAATCTGTCATGTGAGGTGGAAATTTATATGCTCCTGAGATTCCTATCAAGGGGTCGTGTCCTATTCTAAGTCTTCTTATACTTCCCACTTTACAAATAATCCATTTCACAATCACAACAAAAGCAGATATAAGAGCCATGCACCAAGCATATACATTTCCGATATATTTGATCATGATCCCAAACCTCTCTTCAATAGTACAGGGAAATATATATTTCTGGTACACCACATTAACCCATAGCCCTTCACCCTTTAAGATTGTGCAAACCACTTTTTCTACCAAATATTTGGCAAAGCAACAAGGTTTTTTTAAACCTCATCTATAGAGTTCCTTTGGTAAGGATAGCTTACTCCAAGCCACCCAGAGATATGACTTTCCATCAGAACTTCCTTTCCATAAAAAAATATAGCATAAACTCCTAATTTGTTCCAAGGTTCTAGTAGACGCATAAGAAAAGAAATCCAATATACAAGAATAACTTCCAGTATAAATTTCAATAAAATTAATCTTCCACCATGTGAGAATCACTTATTGCACCAAAGCCAAAGTCTTTTCTCTACATTGCTTGTCAACCAATACCAATCTCTTCGATGATAGTCATTTGGTTTTAAGCAAAATCCTAGATATTTCAAACGATCCCGTAAGTCCATCGCTAGAAAAACAAATTGTGTGGAGATCCAATCAATACTATCCTCATCCAGATGCATGAATGACAATGGATTTTTGGAAATTTATAGTCATCCTTGATGCATCTGTAAAAAGAGACAAGATGTCTTTGATTTTAGATTTATCCCTCCTTGAGCTATCGGAGAATAAAATAATGGCATCGACAAAGAGTAAATGCAGGGCAATACAAACATTCTGTCCAATACCGATCCCTCTGAGAACACCATTAGAATGAGCTCGAGTAACAACTGTACTCAAACCCTCCACAACCAAGTTAAAAAAAACAAAGCCAAGGGGCATCCTTTCCTTGGTCCCCTCCCTGGTCTAAGAAAAGAAGAAGCTGATCCATTTATGAGATCAACGAAGGATACATATCGAACACAAGATAAGTCCCAATTCACAAAAGAAAGTTGAAATCCAACTTGTAGGAGGGCCAATCTTAAAAATAACTAGTTAACCTTGTCATATGCCTTAGAAATATCCACTTTTACAATAACAACATGCATATTTTTTTACCTTGACAGTGTAAGGCCTCTTGTGTAGTACCAATGGCATCATGTATATGTTATCCCTTCAAGAATGCAAACTAGTCTTGAGAAATTCAATTAGATAAGACGTGTTTCAATCTTTTTGCAATAAATTTAGCTATCAACTTGTATATACAATTACACAAGGATATAGACCTATATTCTTTTTATTTTTTTTCTACCATGTGTTATGTATGCATTCATTCTTCTTAAATTTAAAATAAATATATATTAAAATATTATTATGTTTTGAAAAACTATTTACAAATTGAAATAGATAATATATATTAAAGAGATTGTAACCTTTATGTTGATTCAATATAATATTTTTTAAAATAATAATAATAATAATGTTAAAAAATATTATTGGTAAAAAAATCTCTTTAATACTTTTATTGGTAAAAAAATCTCTTTAATACTTTTTTTATCAATTTACAATATTAAAAACGAGTTGCTAAGTAAAAAAACATTAATAGAGGACCCAGGTAGGTCTGTCTTTTCTCATGATCTCATTTTCTATGATCCAGATCAAAATTTGTCTTAAAAAAGTCTCGACTAACGTGTTTTACACAACATAGAGTAAGAAAATAAGGAAATATAGATTTGAATGTTTATCTTTGTTATTTGTAGTCATTGTATTTCATATGTTACATAGTGAGTATCGAACATTTATGACATGCAGGTCTGGGTTGTTTTCTTTGTTGTTGGGAATTAATTCATTTAAATATGGTAGATTAAGAGTATTGTATAATTTTTTTTTATAAACATCGAAAAATAAGATTTATCATGTATTGAATATATTAATTTTTTTTAGTTGTAAACCTTTGTTATAATATAAATATTGAGAAAATGTTCACACCTCAAAGGATTTGATTTTTGATCTCTCTCTCAATGTTTGATATATTTGAAATTAAGGTTAATCTTTTATACGTTAATTTAGTTAAGTTGTGACTTTAGATCAAATTAATATGATATTATTAGTTTTTTTTGGGGGTTAACTTGTGATGCTATAAAAAAAATTATGCCATCTGAATCATCTAGATCTTGCCTCTCATTTTATTCATAGTGATTTGTGGATTATAAGTTTGAGTCTCCATATTAATATTTTAATCGAATCATTACTAAACATTCTCAAATGTAGTAATATTGAGATACTACTACTACTAAACTAGTGATTTCATTCACAATGATTTGTGGACTACATCCCTCTTAAATCTGTCAAAGTAAACTAATGCCCCTAACCCAAGGGGATTCTAACCAAGCACATGCAAATATGAAATTGATTAATGAAGCTAACCCTTCTATCTTTTTGTTAAAACTTAAATAATTTATGTTTTTCAAATTAAAACATTTTTTAATAATCCATAATTATCTTACTTTAATTTTTTTTACAAATATTCTTAATTTTAAAATAAGATCTCTAAATGTTTGGCTGTAATTTTGTAAAAAATATTAAATATATAATATTTTTTATTTTTATTTTAGCAAATAATTTTATTATATTAAATATAGACAAAATATTTATGAAAAAATAAATAATTAATAATTTAAAAAAAAAATTAAATTGCAAAATTTAGTGCCTAAAATTTTCTTATACCAAATACAAATAATAGTAACTTAAAACCATAATTGTGTAATAATCAATAACAATGCGATGAAATGATAAGGAGGTTTACGAGGAGTCCCTACAAATTTATGATGACTAAGAAAATCAAGACCAATATTATACAAGAGCTTACATTTTCTCTTTCTTCAAAGAATATTACAGTGAAAAGAAAACAATATTTTAATATAGGATAACTTACAAGGAAATCCTATGTTTGGATCAAAGAAACGTGTGCGTATCTTCAATTTAGCTTAAAAGGCTAACCATACAACTCTGAAAGAATGTGTTCACTATATTTTACACATAGACTATTTGGACTTCTAAGGGAAGACACCAATAAAGCAAATCTCTGAAAAGTAGATTTTCTTGTTTCTTTAAAGGGATTCTTTGCTTCACTGAGAGATTAGGAGTGAATCTATCATCTTTTGAAGTCCATGTTTGGGAGGTTAAGTGTTTAGTTATTTTTTATTAAAAAATAAACTAGTTATATTTTATTAAAAAATAAATAGATTTAAAAAAAATCTATATACATATATCTTTTCTTTTTTGACCACTAACTTTTTCAAAAGTTAATTATCCTAATCATCAACTATAAGAATCTTGAGAATTTTTCATGCCATTTAAGAAACTTCCATAGAAAGTCACTTCAACCCATTTTTCCAAGCTAACATCTCCATCGTTTTATAGAACCCTCAACTAAAAAACCAAGGTTTCCCAAATCGAATATATTTAAAACCAAGCCTTCTTCTTAGAGAGTCACTTATATATAATTATTCAATTTCATCCAAAATTAAACTCATCTTCAAATTTCATAAGACTTGAAAACTTTAATTAAAAGTGTTATTAAAAAAATAAACATTCCTTTATTTAAGAAGTTTTTTTATAATTTTTAAATAAAATATAAAAAAATAAAAATTCATAATTATATCTAAAATAAGAGCCACAAGGTGGCAATGTCTCCGACATTTCCACTAGTTTTTACTACAAGACAATAATTGTAGAAAGAAAAATGTAGGCAGAGAAGAATGTCACGATGAATCATACAAATATCTCAATGCCACTAATTAAATATCAAAGCCAAAGCCACTGTCCAATGCCACTTATTAAATATCAAAGACAAAACCATTGTCCAATGCCACTTCCCAAAACCATAATCTAATATGAATTTGATCAAATGCCATTTTCCATCTTCAACTTCCTCCAATCCATGATTTTCCTTATGCATAGCATGTCCTTCAACTTTTGCTTTCATGAAGTTGGAAGTGTCAACAGTACTCCACAAGGCATTCGATTTCACAAGTTCTTCGAGTTTGACAAGTGGATGTGTCTCTATAGGTCTCTTAAAAAGAATAGGGCACGCACGTTGGGCTACTACAAGTCTTGTTGTGGGTTCCATTGTTTTGAAAATGTTTTTGAAACCCAAGAGGAGAGCATGTTTGAATGCACGAGCTTCAAATTCTTCATATTGTTCTCCTCAATTATTCTCCTATGCTGCTTAATAGAGGATGTGTGGGGAATGAACGCATCATTTATGGATCATGATGAAAAATTGCTAGCTTCTTCACAACAATAAATATATAACCTATAAAAAATATACAACCTATAAAAGTTGTCTAGAATAATGGCAATTTATAATAGTGTTGTAGATGTTATATAAATGTAAATTATCATATACTATCTAAGCATATAACTTAAGTATAACATGTAACTTATTTACATATAACTTAAGCATAATCAAAGTACAATAAAAAATTTACGCACTTAATCAAAACAAGAAAATCACTATGTAACTAATTCAAGAATATATAGAACCAAATCAATACACAAACACCAATGTAATTATCTATAAGGGAGGTAATCACCAAGTTGATTTGCTATACAAGACCAAGAAGATGTCATACAACGATTAAGTGTGGAAGTAAGAGGAATGAGAAGGAGGTTAACTAGGAGGAAATATTTGATTTTCAGAGGATGGAAAGTTGTTTAACATAGATTCAACTTGCATGTCTTTCCTCCTCTTTGAATTTGGGTTATTTGGCATATTTTGCTTGTTTCTATATTTTTTTTGCATGTTGTAGTATCCATTCTTTTTTTCAATCCCTATTTGTTACTTCCTTTTATAATTAATTATATAAGGTAATTAAATGAAAATTTTAAATGCACTAAAGGGTTCAAAATCATTATACTTTAATTATCGCTCCCATATTTTTTTATCAATAATAATATATCATTGGCATTACTAGTTTGGCCCTCACTCTAAATCATTGCATAGATAAAGAATGATAACACAACTTTAACCTAATTCAAAACATACTTGATTTAAACATGGACATATGTCATCTTGATAAAACATGTGTGTTCTATCAAACATGGGAAGGTGTCGTCTACTGCTCCATAATGTTGATTGTTTCTAACACCTGTATAAGATTGAAACAACAAGTAGTCTCGATCATCACGATTCTAGTTTGACTTAATTTAAAACATATTTGATTTAAAAATGGAAAGGTGTCGTTTTGAAAAAACAGTTACGTTCCATCAAACGTGAGCAAGTGTTGTCCACAGCTCCTTCATGTTAATAATTTCTAACACGTGTATAAGACTGAAACAGTTAGTAGCGTCAATCATCATGATTCGAGTTTATTAAGTTTTTGGTTTGCAGTTAGCCTTTACAACAATTGTGGGACCACAACACACTACCATTAACATAATGCTCTGAACAGTATGTGAAGCAGATAACATGTGAGGATGGCCTTCAATTTCTAGCAATGTGGGTGAGGGCTTGGTGAGATTGTTCAAGCAGAGAACAATTGGGACTTGCGCCAAGACCTCTAGTGGCTATAAAAGGAATGTAGGTAACGATGACCATATTAAAGACTTAGAACATAGTAGCTGAATTTGGAATATCTTCCAGTATATTTCCGGCAAATATGGCTTCTAAAGACTGTTTTTGAAGTGATATTGAAAGGATTTCTCAGAAATCAAACCAAAATACTTGATTTCTTGATCGAACCTATTGTGGCCGCAGTAAAATTAGATTTTAAATCACTTGATAATAATTATGTGTATTACATATATTCAAAACAACTTGCAAGTAGATTTTAACAAAATATTTATGGATTTTTTAGATACTAATACTGTTAAGCTTTTATAAACTTGTATGTTTTCTATCTTAATATTAAGCATTGCAATGGTCTATAGATTTTGTGGCTGGGAGGGGGAAAATATTTTTTTACTTGTAATTTCATTGCCAAAAAAATGGTGGAGATGGAAGATACACCCTTTGATCAGCAACACGTAAGTCGTGTTGGTATTTCGAGAAATGATTACACCGTGGGAAACTTAGGTGAAACTGAACATAGCTTTGGATTGGTGCTACTGCAAAGTTTTCAACAACAGGAAAGTGTTACAGGTATAAACTAACTGAGAGGGGGGGGGGTGAATCAGTTAGTTAAGATTTGTTACCAATATAATTCTTTTAACTTAGAATCAATAACCTTTATGGCAGTCAATATTTGCTATGAATTTAGAGTTATAAACATAAGAGCAGATAACATAAAACACAGCATTCAATCACAACATTTAATCACATATATGATACACAGATATTTCACGAGGAAACCCATAAGGGAAAAACCTCTTCTTCTTATGATGTCAAAGGCTTCAATGGCTGTACATCACTTCTTATTTGAGCAATGACTCAAAGATGCTGCAACCTCTAAATGCAAGCACCAACTTGTCGAGAGCATCAACTCCCACTGTGACCCAGTACCAACTGAGTGAAGACACCAATCTTCAATCTCTACAAGCACCCACTTGCAGACAGAGACATAAAGTCTCCCCTAGCACCTCCCTACCTCCCTTATTTGCTAGACTTTCCAATAGAATCAAAATGCAACAATACAGATATGTCTCTGCTTACCAAACCACTCTGCTCTGTTCAACATTGGCTCTTTGCTCCTTTGTCATGTTCAACTGTTCAACACATTCTTCAGTTCCTCTGCTCTGCTGCTCTACCCTCTCTGCACACCATTACTCTCCTCTAAAACAGCTCACTCTCACAACTGTTTCTGCTCAATATATATATTTCATCTTCTGAGTTCATTTCTCTTTCTTGTTTCATCGAAACAACTTCTCAAACCTTTACAGAACTGGTTCAGCTTCAGCATCCTCAAACCATTATAGAAATGGTTCAGCTTCAACATCCTCTATACACATCCTTACTCTTCAAATCATCATTACAAGCAGTTACTAAACGGTTCGCATTTCAGGTTCATCATAACTGTTAATCCGCCTGCTTGAATACTCTTCGAATCCTCAACTGTATAGGGCTCTTTGTATTCCTCTTCAAATATTACATTGAAGCGGCGGGTGAAATGATGGAGCTCGCAATCGATTGCTTGAATGATAGACATTTCTTGATACTTCAGAAAAAAAACTTTGTTCAATGCTGGAGTTGAGCCGCTGCTTGTTTAAATTCATCCCACAGTTGCAGAAAGATAATCGGCTTCAGTCTTGGTATTCTTCTCCGATGTATTTTCCTTAGTCGGCTGATTGTTTAGTTTCGCGTCAGAACCTTTTGTTCTTTCATTCTCCGCCGTTGCAGCTCCCAAAGAAACTAAGCGTCCGAAGTCCAAAGTGATCCAATTGCCTATGCACGTGTCTTTAACCTTTCCTTTTCCACCGTTGCGGCTGGGAAAGTCATTCCGCTTCCGAAGTCCAAAGCTCTCCGACTGCCGATGCTTATAGTCACGTGTGTCTTTAACCTTTCCTTTTCCGCCGTTGCGGCTGGGAAAGTCATTCCGCTTCCGAAGTCCAAAGCGTTCCGATTGTCGATGCTTATAGTCACGTGTGTCTTTAACCTTTCCTTTTCCGCCGTTGCGGCTGGGAAAGTCATTCCGCTTCCGAAGTCCAAAGCGTTCTGACTGCCGATGCTTATCAGTCTTTTAGTCACGCGTGTCTTTAACCTTTTCTTTTCTGCCGTTGCGGCTGGGAAAGTCATTAAGCTTCCGATGTAAATATCTTCCGAATTCTTATTGCTTTGGACAACTTGTCTTTGTTGCTTCCGCCGTTGCGGCTCCCAAAGCAACTCCACGTCCGAAGTCAAAAGCGCTCTGATTGCCGATGCTTATCAGTATTTTAGTTGCACGTATTTAACCTTTTCTTTTCCGCCGTTGTAGCTGGGAAAGTCATTCGGCTTTCGATGTAAATATCTTTCGATTTTTGATTAAGAGTTTTTCCCGCCCGCTCAACAGGATTAAGTGTTTTTTCGATTTTCGATTTAGTTTGAATTTCTAGCACCTCCTATTGTTCAATTTTCTCCATTGATACCTGTGTGTCTGCCTCTTTTTCAGTAGATTGCCACATCCATTTGACATCAGTTCCCCTTCTCTTTATAGCATATTGCCATCAATGACAATACATTAAAACTTTAAGACTGAGCACTAGCTACCATCTACTAGTTCAGAACACACCACTCTGAAAGATATTCCAACAATCTCCCCCTTTGACATTGATGGCAATATCTCATTCAACTGGTCACATTTCTCCCCCTTTGACATCAAGGAGAAAGGATAAACCTGGGCAGATAAGGTATGTCTGATGACTAGTCTCCCCCTGACAAGATGCACTAAGAAAACGAACTGCCATTCCATGATATAACCAAAAATAAGAAACCAAAAATAAGATATAAAATAAAAACAGACTTCCCCTAACACAATGCATGAGTTACTGAGGCAAGGATAGAACACCCAGCTTCTGATGCAGATATTCAAACCGAGCTATGGGTAAAGGCTTAGTAAAAATATCAGCAATCTGTTCGGTAGAAGGAATATAATGCAACAACACTGCTTGAGTAGCCACTTGTTCGCACAAGAAATGGTACTTTATGGGAATGTGTTTAGTTTTGGAATGAAGAACAGGATTCTTGGAAACACTGATAGCACTAGTATTGTCACAGTGAATGGGAATAGGCTTAGAATACTTTACATCTAGATCAGCAAGAGATTGAACCATCCATAAAATTTGAGTACAGCAAGTAGTAGTAGCTATGTACTCTGCTTCAGTAGTAGATAAAGAAATGGAACTTTTCTTTTTAGTTAGCCAGGAAACCAAAGACTCTCCCAAGAAGAATGCTCCACCACTTGTACTTTTTCTTTCATCTACACAATTAGCCCAATCTGCATCTGAATATGTTATTAGCTGAAAGTTCTGATTTCTGGGATACCACAGACCATACGAGAGCGTACCTTTCAGGTATTTGAATATACGTTTCACAGCTAGTAGATGACTCTGTTTAGAAGCAGCTTGAAACCTTCCTACCATCCCAACATCATGCATGATATCAGGTCTTGATGTAGTAATATATAACAGGCTTCCTATCATAGATCTGTACATCTTTTGATCCACTTCAGGTGAAGAATTATCTTTGCTCAACTTGCAGCTACTGACCATGGGTGTACTCACAGGTGTAGAGTCTTCCATTCGAAACTTCTTTAACATCTCCTTTAGATACTTTTCTTGAGAAAGAAACATACCTTCAGGTTTCTGACAGATTTGAAGACCAAGGAAATAGGACAACTCACCAATCATTGACATTTCGAACTCAAATTTCATAGAGTTAGTAAACCATTGAACAAAAATATTATTAGTACAGCCAAAGATGATGTCATCAACATAAACCAATACAATCAGTAAGTCATCACATTCAGTTTTGATATATAAATTGCTGTCCACAGAACCTCTCTTGAAGCCTTTGTCTTGTAGATATTTGTCCAGTCTGGCATACCAGGCTCTAGGTGCTTGCTTCAACCCATACAAAGCCTTTTTCAGTTTGCATACATAGTCAGATTTATCTGTGAGTGAAAAGCCTTCAGGTTGCTCCACATACACTTCTTCTTCTAAATTTCCATTGAGAAATGCTGACTTGACATCCATCTGGTATACTCTAAATCGTTTGTAACAAGCATAGGCTAGAAACATTCTGATAGCCTCCATTATTGCCACTGGAGCAAATGTTTCATCAAAGTCTTGTCCTTCAATCTGAGCATAACCTTTACAAACTAGTCTTGCTTTATTCCTTACAATCTATCCCTGTTCATTTAATTTATTCTTATATACCCATTTGGAACCAATCACATTCTTGTTTGATGGCCTAGGAACAAGTTCCCAAGTGCTATTCTTCTCAATCTGATCCAGCTCTTCATTCATGGCTGCTACCCAGTCTTTGTCTTTGCTGGATTCATTAAAACATTGGGGCTCAATTGTAGAGAGAAGAGCAATATGAGACTGTTTAGATTCCTGCAAAATATTTCTTCTAGTCTGAACACCTTTACTCTCATCACCAATGATTTGGCTTTCAGGGTGATTTTTTCTAATCATTCTGGAAGAAGATTGTACAATGTACTGTTTAGGTTTAGCTTCCTCATACTCTGATGATTCAGATTCTTCCTTCTGGGATTCTTAGACATGTTCTTCTGTCTCTTCATTTGTATCTTCCAAGCATGAATCTTCATCATTCCTTTGACTGATATTTCCATGACAATCTTCATCTACTTTCACATCTATGCAATCTACTATTTTACGCAGCCTCTTGTTATAACACCTATAGCCTTTGCTTTCTGTAGCATATCCTAAAAAGATTCCTTCATCTGCTCTGTCATCATACTTGCCCAAATTTTCATCAGTATTCTTGATATAGCATTTACTCCCAAAAACTTTGAAATGTTTAATGGTTGCAGGTCTTCCAAACCATAAATGATATGGTGTTTTGTCACTGTTTGGTCTCAAATGAGCTTTGTTAAGAATGTGCACAGCTGTATGGATAGCTTCCACCTAGAAGCCTTGAGAAATATCCTTTTCCTTCATCATTGATTTGGCCATCTATTGGACTGTTCTGTTTTGTCTTTCTACCACTCCATTTTGCTAAGGAGTTCCTGCCATTGTATATTCTTTCCTAATGCCATGCTCATCACAGAATTCTTTGAACTGTCTTGAACTGAATTCTCCTCCTCTGTCAGATCTGATAGCTTTAATCTTTCTTCCAGTCTGATTTTCAGTCAGGGCTTTAAATATCTTGAATTTAGCAAATGCTTCAGACTTCTCTTTAAGGAATGCAACCCATGTTAGCCTGGAATAGTCATCAATCACAAGCATGAAATAGTTCTCCTTACCTGTACCTTCTTTCCTTGATGGGCCACACAGATCCAGATGAACTAGTTGAAGAGGCTTATTTGTGGAGGGAACACTCTTTGACTTAAACTGTGTTCTGGTTAACTTCCCCGTTTGACAAGGTTTACACACTTCATCATGTGGTTTAGATATTTCTGGAAAGTCCCTTATTGCTGCTCTGTTTTTGAGTTTTATTAGATGATCAAAATGTAGATGTCCCAGTCTTTTGTGCCACAACCAGCTTTCATCATATTTGTTGAGATAACACTCTTCTTTTTCTTCTTTTAAAATGTAAACATTATTCTCAGTTCTTATTCCTTTGGCAACCAGTTTTCCTGAGGAAACATTTTTAATTTTACAATCTTTAGCAGTGAACAGGATTTCACACCCTTTGTCACACATTTGACTCACACTGAGAAGGTTGTGCTTCAACCCATCTACAAATAACACATCTTGAGCCTTTCCTTTACCATTGCTAAGACTAACCATTCCCTTGCCTCTGATATTTCCTGGTGCATCGTTTCCAAATTTTACGTTCCCATATTTCTGCTCTGACATAGAAATAAACTTCTCTTTATCTCCTGACATATGTTTTGAACATCCACTATCAATGTACCAAGGATTCTTCTGTTTCTGAACTGAGAGCATGAGATTACCATGAGAACTCTCTTTCTTCCTCCATACATTTAGTTTAGCTGTATATTTCATTTTTGGTTCTATTTTGTTCTCTTTTAAGTTACATTCTATAGCTTTATGCCCAAAGTTGTGACATATGTAACATTCTGTTTCGTTGTATAGAAGATCAAACGGGTTAGTATTTATATTTTGCGTTCTTCTTTTAACAGCTGATTGAGATACACGACCCATATGATTATACGTTGATTGATGTATCATCTGTTTGTTATTTGACATCCTTCTCTGAATGTTTCTAAAATTGTAAAAACAATTGAAAACTCTGTGCCCAAATTTAGAACAACAGAAACAATAACCATTGAAGAAATTAACATACCTATCTCTCGGCGGATTTCTAGAAAATTAATGTATTGAGTTACAATGCTCATAATTGTAATTCTGATATGCATACTTGATTATGTTATATGGCTCTTTTTCATGAACTCTTGACTGTACCGATTTGCTATTTAGATCGGTATTCTCTTGCTTTTTATCACTCTTTGATCGATTTTCATTATTGTCTTTACATGCTTCAGCATTTATTATTCTGGGGATTTCTGCCTGCTTGCTGTTCTGAAAGTGAATCAAGTTTGA
This sequence comes from Pseudotsuga menziesii, assembly GCA_001517045.1. NCBI lineage: Eukaryota > Viridiplantae > Streptophyta > Pinopsida > Pinales > Pinaceae > Pseudotsuga > Pseudotsuga menziesii. Next base: position 1,512 of record LPNX011190295.1, on the reverse strand, counting down.
TGATTCTTTGCTTTCTGAATCACTGCTACTTGCTCCTTGACCATAGCCTAGACCAAACTTAATCTGAGGTGACCTTTGTCTGTTTAGAATGTTATTTAGCTCTTCTGAATCTTTGATACTAGATATATTCTGATGATATAAGGCTTGAAATTTTTCTAAATCCTTCTTAACAGTTACTACTTCTTTCTCTAGATGTTCACATCTGGTTTTGCTTTCAGCTAGCTGTTGTTTTAGAGTCTTTTCAATTTTCTTTGCCTCTTCCAGCTCTAGCTTTATTAGAGAGATGTCTTTTCCATTGGTTTCATATTGGATTAATAGTTGTTTTTCTTTTCTTTTCTTTATTCTTAGTCTATCAATCTCCTCTAGAGCACTCATCAGCTCTCCCTCCATGTCCACAATGGCATCTTCATCATTCATCTCTGTACAACTCATCTCTAGATCCTCTACAGCCATAAGCATGAAATCATTCTCTTTGTATTCATGGGAGGATTCACTTCCTGAAGTTTCTGTGGATTCATCATCATTCACACGTAGAATTTTCTTCTTGTACTTGTTTTCTTTACTGTACCTCTTCTTTAGAAATTTCTCTTCATCTGCAGAACTCTGCTCTTTCCTCATATGAGGGCATTTAGCAGCAAAGTGTCCTATTTTACCACAGTTAAAACATTTGAAAGGCAGTTTGACTTTGTATTTCCCTGACCCCGTTTTCAGTCTTCTCACAAATTTTGCTTCTATTTCATCCACATCTGCCTCTATACTCTTTTCAGCTTTAAAAGAGGCTTCTATGGATGTGTTTTGGTCTTTATTAGTCCTCATTTCATAGGCTATCAGAATTCCTAGTAATTGGTCATGAGATAATGTTTTAAGATCACTCATTTCTTCTATAGCTGAGACTTTAGGGTTGAATTTGTTAGGTAGAGATCTCAGGATTTTATGAACAAGGAAGGTATCATCATCTCTTATTTTCTCACCAAGAGCTCTCATAGCATTTACTAACGCATCAACTCTCAGGAAAAATTTACTAATACTTTCATCTTCATTCATTTTCAGTTGTTCAAATCTTAGCCTATGAGTCTGCAACTTGGCATCTTTAACTTTCTCATTTCCTTCATAGCTGCTAATAAGCTTATCCCACATTTCTTTGGCAGAATCAAGATGCATTACTTTTACAAATTTAGTTTCAGCAAGACCACTCAGAATAGCATTCATTGCTTTTGCCTTGAAAGTAAACTCTAGCTTATCATCTTTGGATGCCAGCAAAACAGGTTTTTCATATCCAGTCTCTACTACTTCCCAAACATCAGCACCTAGGGAAATTAAGTATGTTCTCCTCCTAACCTTCTGGAAAGCAAAATTTTTACCATCAAATATGGGTGCTTTGTTTATTGATCCATCTTGACTAACCATTTTAACTCTTCAGGATCTACCTTAACCAAAAGGAACGCTGCTCTGATACCAATTGTTATAGGTATAAACTAACTGAGAGGGGGGGGGGTGAATCAGTTAGTTAAG
>LPNX011190292.1:45752-56287 GCA_001517045.1 Pseudotsuga menziesii | reverse complement strand
ATATGCAATCCACCTCTTTTGACGAAGTTCAAAACTGTGAACTAACACTTTTTCTCCAATAATCAACAAGGAAATTGTTATATATTTTTCTTCAAAACCAAAGTATATGAAATCCACTTCTTTCGATGAGGTTCGAAATTGTGAACTAACGGTCTTTTATCCCATAATCAAACAGGAAATTGTTATATATTTGTCTTCAGAACCATAATATATGGAATCCACCTGTTTTGAGCAGGTTTTAACTAACACTCTTTTATCCATACTATATGGAATCCACCTCTTTTGAGGAGGTTCAAAATTGTGAACTAACACTTTTTTATCCAATAACCACAACCACAGTATATGGAATCGAAGACTCTTTTATCCAATAACCACAACCACAGTATATGCAATCCACTTCTTTTGAGGAGGTTCAAAATTCTGAACTAACACTCTTTTATCCAATTTTGTAAACTTGTCAAACAAGGCAACTGTTATATTGTGTCGTTTATAAGCTTGGCAACAAGGCAATTGTCATATTGTCAAATATGTAGGAAGCGTTGTGCTAAAAGACTACGAAAGTTATTGGCAATTCAATTGAAGAGTCATCTGATTTTCAAAAAGCAAGTTCTTTGATACAAGAAGAAAATCAGTCACCCAAAATCATTAGCTGAATAATTTAGAGTTTTGATAGTATCTTATCCAAGATACAAAGTCTACCTTTCAACATATGTCTAGTTGTGTTCCCTAACCCCATGAGTGTTAAATCACGTCTATTCCCTCGAAATCAATAAAAAATAGACAGTACCCTGTACATATCACTCTTAATATTTTTTAATTATATATTAATTACATAATTTAATATTTCATAGCATATTATAAATAATTTGATATTTATCAATATCTTGATTTATAACATTATTTATATCAAAATCAAACCTCTTAAATCGAAAAGAGGTTTGAAGATTCAAGTTCATATTTGCTTGGAAAATTTATAAGATATTTATTGTTATCAAAAAAAATTTCAATTGATTCACTATTATCAAATAAAGGTGGTTAATAAATATATTATTTATATTGATTTAGTATTTTAATAGAATTAACCATTATGAAATAAATATGGCTTATAAACATATTAAAGTTTATTGAAAATATATATATAGATTGATTTATTACTTTGATATCATTAATGGTTTTGGGCTCACATCTAGATAAATAATTAATTTAATGACAAAACACTTTATGAACAGAAAGAAGAGAAATTTTGAATATAGGTTCCATATGGATTTTCCTTTTAACAAAGAAATGTGATAGCAGATTATAATATGTCAAACCTCACAGATTTGATTGGTGTCCTGCTCTAATATCTACATTAATTCTTGGTAAAATTATTATCCATATGTGTTTTGTTGTTTTCTTATTGAATATGTTATCTTAGTCATTGTTTTCATTTTATATGTTGCATCAAACGACAGATTTGATTGGTGTCTTGCTCTAATATCTACATTAATTCTTGGTAAAATTATTATCCATATGTGTTTTGTTGTTTTCTTATAGAATATGTTATCTTAGTCATTGTTTTCATTTTATATGTTGCATCAAACGACAGTTTATCCATGATTTATTAATGGATTTACTCTGAAATCCTGTCAAATCTGTCTCAATTATTTATCATAACAATTCTCAAAAGTGTAACAATTCTCGTTTTATTCCTTTATTTTCGTAACAATTTTCAAAAGTGTAACAATTCTCGTTTTATTCCTTTATTTTCGGAGAAATATCTCATAAATCAAATGGTTTATATATTAATTAATTCAACTACAACATATATATGTATGGGAAAGAGAACTTTAATATATGTACGGCATTGCTCTAAAAGGTCAATCATTGGTATTCATTGTTATTATTTTTATTGGTGCAATTTCTTAATATTAATTTTTGTTTGTTTTATGCATAGTCAATTCTCAAAAAAAATGTGAAGGGAATTTGTTTATTGTTAGTGCAATTTATGGATGGAATTAGTATGTGATTTGGTTGAGATTGGTTCCATGAAGGCCCAATGTAAATATGGAATATGGGGAAAACATAGGGTAGTAACTTAAGAGAGACAGATCCAAGTGTGTATATAATTTGCATGACCACTATGCATGCACCATTTACTAATCTTGATTAGACCCATAATTTGTAAGATAACATTACACTCTTCCCTACACATAAGAATATTTGTTTCCCTACACAAGAATATTTGTTTTTCTAGTTGATGGTCATCATCTTACCATGCATTTGAAACATTGGTGAAAATTGTGAAAAATCATGCAATAGGCATAGTCAATGCTTGTATTTGTTATTATTGTTTGCAAGATTGCTCATGAGTTGCAAATCCGATTCTAGTGATAGAAAAACTAAAATGTCAAAATCAACATCATCAAATTAGAAATCTCAGCTATTGGTAGTGACAAAAGCTCTCCTATTCACAAAGACAAGTAAACTCATTTTGGATTTTTAATTTCAAGGACTTACTTAATAACTAATTAATTCATATACACATAGAAATATAAACAGTCACATTTACAAGAAGTAACGAGTAATGCAACAACCTATAAACAAGAAGTAATCTCACATAGACATATAAGTACGATGGCAACAAGTAGTACATTGTTGCAAGTTTGAATGTTTCATGATTTCATCAACTTTTAGCTTTAAACTTTATACAATATTACAATAGAATATTTCTAAGAGGTAGGTATAAGCAGCCCTGCTGCTATTTCACTTGTTTATTAAGTTATACTTAAAATTTTATTTATTGTATGTGAATGTTGTTATTGTTATATATGATTGTTTATTAGGTTATATGTAAAGTCTTGTTCATTGTATGTGGATTCTCATTCAGATACATGTAGAATCTTGTTCATTGTAGAAATGTATGTCTTTATATGTATTGGCTTTGATTCTTTAAGGAAAAACCTATGAGAAGTGAACCATCTTTTCATACTATATTATTATTATTAGATTTATACTATATTATTATTACTAGAATGGATATAAAGAATATTGGGATTGTTGTTGTATTTAAAATGGAATAAAATATTACTTGAATATATTGGTTTTAAACAACTAGATTTTTTCTTGAATTTGAATATGAAAACATTTGTGAATATTTGTTTTCTTACTTGATCTTATCTTACATTTCGAATGGAACAACTAAGGGTGTTTTTGACAAGCTTTGGGAAATGTAAAGTTTGTGAGAATGTTTTTTTAGAAAGTAGATTCTTTAGCCTTTATTCTCCACATTGACTTGGTTTTTGAATAGCAATTTATGAATGGATAGATTGATATATTGTGGGCATGGGGAAGTGCACAAATATTTGTTACGAAATCAATTTGATTGATGACAATTTTACAATAAATCAATATTGATCACACTTTTGTTTTTGTTTTTGTACTGTCACACTTGTGTACGTGAATTTCAAGTTGAAAATGAGAACATCTTTGTGGGTATCATGTAACATTATTATAGAATTGATCATGTCTTGTGTATTTAAAATATGTCAAATTTTCAATGCAACTGATTATAGACCAAAGAGTAGCACTATATGGGGAATCACTTATAATATGGTTATTAAGAATAATTTCTCTGAGTTTCTACTTGTCATTTTACACTCATGTTATGGCTTATGTTGTGGTGCAATTCACTCCCCAACAATTGCATCCAAAATGGTTCTTCTTGGAGAAATATACTTTGAGGATTTGAAGGTATAAGAGTATGTAGAAAATGTTCAAAATATAAATGACATTTTTCAAAATACAAGGACTTTCCTTGTATACTATTTGTTGTTCTTGATGATTTTTTTATAATATGGATCTTCACTTCCTCGATAAATTTTTTGGAAAAGCTAGATGAAAATCCATTATTACTTCCCTCTCTTCCTATAGTATAATTATCCTAAAAGAATAAAAACTATAATATACCTTAATATATTGTGAAACTTGATTTGGCCAAACGTTTAATAGTTCTAAACCACTTGTAAATTAAAAGACCAAAACTTCTTTGCTTCTATTTGTAAATTTTACTTGGGATTTTCTACATAGGACTCTATAAGGATTATCTTTTGTTTGATATTGCAAGTTCAATTAAAATCACATGAGCATTATATAATGTCATTCCATAGATGTTTATAAGAATTTTTGTTCAAATCGTGACATATAGCTCATGTAGAATGGTATATTGAATTCAATTGTAAACAAATATGTATAAGTATATAGTCAAGATGTTATGTATCTTTTTCGTTTTGTTAAGATGCCCCATCCTGAATGGTATATTGAATTCAATTGTAAACAATTTATGTACAAGAGTATGTAGTTAAGATGTTATTTATCTTTCTTGGTTAACATTTCTCTTTCTTAACATACCTATGATGTAGTTAAGTCCCTATTGCATAATGACAATAGACATCTTAGATTAAATGAAACATGGATTTTTGGATTGGGAGTTTAATTGGTGATCATATTTCATTTGAAGCTAATGTGAAACCCAAAAGAACAAAAGTTTTAGTATACAATAACATGTTAAGAGACTTAAAGAAACCTATATTTTTTGATAAAAAAAATTCTCTCAGAATTATTAAAAAAATGGAAAAGAGTTGTTTCTCTCCGAAGCTTCTGAAGATACTTTATGATTCTACAAAGTCTTAATGAGGAAATTGTGCACATTCATCATATTTATATATTTTAATGGTATTTTGAATTCAATTTTACATACATTAATTAATTAATTTCAAAGATGTTTAATCACTTAAAAATAATAATTATTGATTAAATAAATGAAATTCGTATTAATAAGCCCTTGAAAAATATTTCCACCATTAAAATGATTTAAAACACTTGTTAATACTAGGAAATAAATAACTTTTATAAAAATTAATTAAACTTGTTAATAAATAACTTTTATAAAAATTAGTTGAACCTTTTAGTGTTGTTAATATTTAACTTTTATAAAAATTACATTAAGGCCCTTGCAAGAAGCTGCTACAAAAATATGATGCAATGGGAGCACGCGAGCGGAAAAAAAAAGAACGCACACACACCCTTGGACACATGCATGTGCTCTTCCTTCGGTAGTGACGAATCTCCACGTTGGATTGCTAGCATGGACAATAGGAGCATGCATGTTCCCCTAATGATGCACATGCATATGTGGGCATGGGTGCATGTTTTGTGCGATTGTATACAGGGATGTGCACGCATCCTTGTGTTTAAAAAAAATAGTGAACAGTTTTGTATTGTTCACAACACACCCGCAAGCGCGTAAGGAGGTAAAAAATGACCCCCAAGGAGGCGAAAAAGACACCCAAGGAGCCTAAAACGACACCCACAACGTTGGAGTAAGGTAGATGGAGTAGGAATGCCATTTTTTTGTTTATTTTAATTTTTTCTTGTTTTTCAAATAAAATACAAAAATAAAAAAATTGCAAATAAATTGAAATTGGTAAAATTTGATATTGTAGATACAAATCACCTACACAATGCCAAATACCAATGAACCATCCCAAGAAAGGATGAAACAAACCAACTAGAGGAGCCAAACCTCGAATTAAACGAAGAAAACAATGAAAATGAATTACAAGGGGATTTAAACCAATTAAGAATATTGAGTGATGAATTGAAGAACACCAGGGAACCCTCTCAGGTTTCCCTCACCACATCATTTCAAAAGATAATATATTTTATCAACATTTCCCACAACGAGATAACCAATTTGAGCCAATATAGGGCTTGAATGAGAGAACATTATAGCACTGGTATATCCAAAGAGGATATAAAAAACCTGAATATCACAAAAGCCCAACTGTGGAGCAAATTTACATATATGAGAATAGGATAGCCTCCATATGTGAGGAAGAGGCGAGTTTGCATGGACTGGTATGATTACTAGCCATGGAGAGAAAACTGGAGGAAGAGATGGTTCATGGTTTTTGACAAGCTTCCATGCAACAATGTTGAGGTCCCACAGTATTTTCTCAAGAAACTTTGGGCTGAGTTTATGTTAGGGTTCCATGTGAACTACTTCGACCTCACCGAGTTCCAGGGTGTTAGTTTTGGCTCAGCCCAATATCGACCTCATGCCCACCGGAACCCACTCAGAGAACCTCCTGCACTTAGGCGAGAGCCAAACCCAATTCCTCAACCCCCTGGGTTAGGTAGCGGGATAGATGAGATCCATGAGTCCATTATATGTGCCACATAACACCTTCTCAGGCATACCACATTTGTGTCTATGTCCTCGCAGAGCGAGCAGGACCACCCCAAGAGACATGCTTCTATATGGTCTACTAGTGGTGGGCGAGGGAGAGCAGCTACAGGTGGTAGGAAGGATGACCCATCCAGTTCGATGGGACTGGTGCCACATCGTTGTTCTCATTGTGGGAATATATTCCATGTTCCCACGCAGGAGCATTCCACAGAGAGCTACCTACATCAGGTTAGTTATTATTTTATTTAATGTTCAAGTATTGATTATATGTTATGCAATCTCATAATTTATAATAAATTTAACTTAGAATCAAATGTTTATGACTTGATTTGTTTTAATGTACAACTATTTAGTGCCGAGTCTCCAACATCCGGGCAGGAGGACATTGGTTCCTTCAACCTAGATGGAGCTATGGCATCTAAAGAGGACATCGCGACACCATACACACAGGTATTTTTCTTTCAGTAATTAAATTTAATTTTAGTAGTTAATATTATCATCCAATGTAGTTAATATTTAGTAATTGAATCTAAATATTTTTTTGCAAATGAACAGGTGTCTGCAGGAGTGAGTGACCAGTCATCCCCACCAGGGATCAACAGATCCCCTCGTGAGCAGGTATCTTGTAATAAAGTATAAATTTAATTTCATTTTTGATGGATTAGATTTGTATAGTTATATTTTTTATGTATTAATACACGAGGCCATGGATATGTATGCAGGTATGAGTACATAGGCACGTCAGTGTTACTATCTCTCCATCGACTTCCTTTTTCTGACTATATATGCCAGGTGTAACCCTTGGCATACATGTCCCTTTCCCTGGATCCCTCCCCACTCCGTTCCATCTAACCCTTTCCTCCCATCCACCACCACACTTCCATCTAGCTCCCCCTTCTTCGCCACAACTTTCACTCACTCCCCCCCACACCACCCATATACCTCCTCCCTTGTAATTTCCCATATTTCCACCCTCCCCCCTACGACCATGATGCACCATCCATCCACATTCACCCATCCCTCCAACCCATCCCAGACCTCAGCCCCCTCCCTGATATTCCCCCACCACCCTCATTTTTTCTTTAAGGGTGGCCCATTCCATTCTACAACCAGTTGGGGTTTATCGTCGTACATCACCACTTCACCCATTCCAGTCCACACCCTCTCCCACTGTGCCCCTTAGTTTTGTAGCCAATTTCAATGTGGCTAAATCCTCCACTATTCCATCCACCCTAGCATCGGCACATGTTGTCCATCCCACTGCTCCACCTGCCACCCTTGAGGACCAGTCGATTGCTCCACCTTCCAGCCCCTAGGACCATCTTGTTGTGTCCATGGTGATATTGATTATTTTATGAATATCTCATGCAATATTAAAAAAATTAACATAGGAAGTAAATTGTACGAGTTATCTTACTATTTAAATGTTGCAGGGTGGCATTGTTGACAGACTTGGATCACGGAGGAGGGTAGCCCGCTCACAAGCTTACGATCTCGTCTGAGGTGAGCTATTTAAGATTTGAAAACATAATTTTGATTTTTAAATTGTGTTTTATACTTTGTATAATTGCCTATGGGAGTTGACATTTGATTGTTGGCATTTTAGAGCCCAAGGGGAGGTGGTTGAAGCGACCATAAGAACTGAGCTTCCTCTAGCTCAAAGAAGAGGAAGATCGATTTTGGAGTTGCACCTGGGAGCTCTGAGGGTGGGAAGGAGGATTGAGAGACCCTCCTATGTACACAAGCCATAATGTGGCATTTTGGCATGAGTTGCCATATTTTGTATAGGGCACGAGTTTCCATATTTTGTATACGACACGAGTTTCCATTGTATAGACATTGGGAACGATGTTCCATTTTTCACTACTACTGTATATGATTGGAATGTTTTGTATATTAATATATCATTTTGCACTTCTCTATATTACTTTTCCTTTTATTACATATTTGCATACATTATGTCGAATGAACTAGTAGTTTACAGTTGATGCGCTTGCAATACTTATTGTTGACAAAGCAATAAAGTCTGTATCTTCACAATAAAATGCATAAAAAATTTAACACTGTAGGTTAGTTAACAAAAAGATACACAACTGCATAAATAACATGTACAATAAAAATAATAATTTTAAATACCAAATACCTGATCTTGTAAATCATAGTGCAAATAATTTTTCAATCTAGCAAATTTTTTCATGAAGTATTCTTCTTGCTACCAAATAATTTTATCGAGATCTGTTTCTAGTTTGCTAAGCCTCCCTTCACCCCTCAACCCTTCCATTTGTTGTCTCAACTTGTCATACCTAGATTCAGCCTTGTTATTACAGACCTAAACCCTAAGGACCTAGACCTTACTATACACCTAACCTAAAACCCTAGCTTTCTACCTTTCCAAACCCTTCCTCATTTCCTAACCCTAAGCTTGGAATATCATACTCCTATATCCTCGACCTATAGCATCCCTCCTAGGACTCTATAAGTCAAGCTCTCTAAAACCCTAGATACCAACAACTCCTAGATAAGAATCAATTCTAACTAAAATTGGTCACTCATTCCAAAAAGAATCATTACAACAAGCACACCAAGTAACCTTAGGGTTTCTCAATTGCCACAATCCCTAGACTTATTCTCTCACAAAAGCTACAAAGTTAAAGACTTTCTTCTGTCCTCAAGTTGAATTTCATGAATAATGGCATATAGCTCTTTGTTGAACTCTAATTCCTATACAACCCTAACTCCTATTAAACCCACATACTAACACCTATAGTCTTATTCATTGTCCAAATTGCAATAGAAAGCACTTGTTTTCCTTTGGTATTTACATTGTAATTATTGTCTCATTTTGCAAGCTAGAAATTGAAAGACATCCTAATTATTGTCTCATTTTTCCTTCGTATCTTACCCACTCACTAACGCCTCACCTCAAATTTGTCCAAAACCCAATTTAAAGTGGCACAAAGACACCCTAAAGGGACTGTATCTAAGCAATCATTCCCAACCATACCTAAACAAATTTGACAGTGGTATATAAACATCCATAACTTGGCAAAATACAAGAAAATGCCTTGAATTGCTTGCAAGTCATTGTTTCATCAAAAGCCAATTTAATATACTTGTTATCATTCCTACTTGACTAGAAATATAAGACTATCATAATGCTAATGTTTGGCTGGAAATACTTTTGTTTTGGCCGTACCTTTCACTAATTCAAAGTGCCATTTCAACTCTTGTTTATCATTAGTACTTACATTTGGGATTGTAAACTCATTTTGGCAACATGGAAATTAGTGTTTTGGACTGTCATAATCATTTTGACTTGGCTGGAAATCGTTATTACTTTGACAACCCTATCTTCATGAAAAGTGGATTGATTGGGGTCTATGTCAATGTATGATGGTTGCAAAAGAGGTTGAATTTGTACGATATGGTGATAACCTCCCATCAACACCATTAACATGATTCAACCACATGCATAATTGAAAGGAAAATTACATCCAATGTAGTTCATGAAACCCTAGCTATGTTGTAGTGCAGGTATATATCTTCTAGGTATATGGTTCTACTAGTTTCTAGTTAAGCGAGACTAACAAATATAATGATATAAATCTAATGAGTTCATAAACCCTACTTTGTAGTTTTATGTCTAAATATGTGAACCCTAGATTTTAAGTTTGTGGTTTCTAGTTCAAGAAACCCTAGCTTTCTTCACATTTGTTCTTATAGATTAGGTATATTGTCTAGGTCCTTATTTTTTAGGTTTTTGGTTTGTAGTTCATGAAACCCTAGTTTTTTTTCTTCTATTTATGTATGTAGCTTAGGTAGGTTACCCTTGCATAAGAAGCAACAAATAAGGTATTAGTTCCATTATACAAGAAATGACGTGTTCCAACATAATTAACTAAATTACAAATATGTTAGTATGGTGATTATTGGCATTGATACATAAACGTTGATTAAAGGTTTCTCTTTATGTTTGAACTAAAGTTTCATTTCTATACTCTATTTGAGTCAAGTAAAGAGAGTCAAGTTTACAGCTATTACAGCTATAGGATTATGACTTCCTTTGTGTTCAAAAAGTATTGGAAGTGACAAGAATATGAGTGAAATATTCTTCATTTCTAACACCTTCGGATGAGATGACATTACATGAAATATGCCACATTAGTTGTGAGGGAAGACACAAGTTGGTGTTTGGATGTCTTGGGAATAAATTGAATAAATTACACTCATTAGGTTACAAGTTAACTAGAAAGGACACGTTGACTAATTACACAATGAGGAGGTTGCAAATCCCCCCAAAAAGGGA
>LPNX011190292.1:0-40374 GCA_001517045.1 Pseudotsuga menziesii | reverse complement strand
GCAAACATATTCATTATTTTTTGGGGAAAAAATAACATACCAACCTTAGAAGAACCTCGTTTTTGGGGATTTATACTTAGTTTCCATAAATAAAAGTTATATATTCTGGAAGGTAGTCTGATTTCCAACGTTTCATATTCTTATGCCATATTCCAAAAAGTTGTGTAGGTACCTCTAATATTGATTTTTGACGTTCAAATTTCTGTTTTTCATAAATTCCAATGCAACGAACGCATCATAAGTGACCAGCATTAGCTTGCACCAGGACATTAACCTTTTAATATTGTTAATAAGTAATTATATAAAAGTTGCTTATTAACATTATCAAAAGGTTCAATATTAAAAAAAATCTAACAGACCATCTCTCCAAGTTGGGTATTGGGCTTATGGGTGGTATCATACAAGTTACTACTTTTCATTTCTTTAAAAAAAATTCTATAAAAAAATAGACAAACATTTTATTATTATGTTTTTAGCATCAAACTCTATCACAAAAAAAATAATCAAAGTTGTCAGAACCCAACATCCTTGAAAAGTGGGATAAGATAAGTTCATGACCATTATAAGAATCTTGGTGGTATTTAGTTTTGAAAATATTTTCATTAGGACTTACAATTTGTAATACAACAAATAATTGTCTAATTATTATTACTTTGAATATATATTTTTTTAATATTTTGACAATAAAGTCAAAATGAATGTAATGAATTATTATTATTTAATAATCAAAATATTGAGCGGAATCGGAATTGAAGTAGCCATTAAATTAGTGTTTGTAGACCCATAAGGGGAAATGACAAATGGCGAAAGATGCTGAGTGAGAACTCAAGTGATAGAGGAGGCATCATCCCCAAAATCAGGTAAATACTACTTGTGGAGTCCTAAAGAGCAAGAGGCTCATAAATGACAAAGTATTATGCAAAATACTAAAAAAACAGTATGTCCATCGAATAATCATGAGGCTGGGGATGGATGGGGAAATGATCTATTGATGAAAAGAGATGGAGCATTGATCATATTTTGTCCTTGTGGTTCAACAAACAGGCTTGAGGTTCTGGAGTAGGTAATATTTGGCTACTCTAGGATTTGGTTGGGAGGAACGATAACTTTAGTTTTGTTTTCCCAATAGTGGTGACAGGTTCCTTATTTTAATTCATTTATTGTTTTAAGTATTTGTAGTTATAGTTCAAATATGGTAAAAATTGAGAAGTACAAAGTATCAACTAAACATTCCTTTTTATCTTGTTATTATTATAAATTTTTGTTACAAGTTGTTAGTAGTTATCTACTTGATTACAAGGTATTGTTTTTATATATCAGATTTTAATCTATTAACCAAACCCAACTTGTTTACTTAAATATCATATTTAGCAGCAAGAACTGAAAGACTCGTCACATAGATCTCTTGTTTGTTCTAAATAAATCTAGATAACTTTACAAATTCTTTATTCAAGTATGTTTATATCGAATTCATAATATATGTAAGAAGTTTAAACCAATCACCTTCCTGCAGGAGCCGAAGGTTTCCTATACATGGTTTATCTATGTTTAAAGTTATTATGCATACATTAAACCTAGTCTTTGTTTGGGCTTCCATACTCAGATTTGGATAGATCTAAAGATTTCAATTAATTAAAAACATAACAAAGGGATCCCATTTAATCAAACCGCTACCAATAAAATATTTAAATTAACAAATTGCATTAGGAGAAATCTAATCACTTTTCCTTTGGGATGAAAGTCTCTAACATTAGAGACGATGAAATCTGGGTAAATTTGAATGAATTTAGGAATGATAACCCATCTAAAGTCCTACAAAGAGTAAAAAAATTACGAGCAAAACTAAAAAGAGTGAAGGAAGATAATGAACACATTTTAAAATCACAAGAATAATTACATAATGTTCTGCTAACTAAACTACATAGTAACGAAGATCAAAACAATAAAGAACCCTAACTAAATGTTAGGATTATTAATCCTCCCTTGTCCAATTTGGTCATATGTCTAAATCAAGAGTCCTTCCAGTCTATTTTTAGTCACTAGCACCATTGGGTCCACTTGGCCTAATTGGAGCACATGTTCCAGTTACAAAAGTGTGGGGAACACTAATTGAGGCCTACTGCCACTGAATGCACTTGCATGCATCAATTTAGGAGCCTCCTTGATCAATCCCTACAAATTAGGAGCCACTAGGAGTGTCGATATCAACCAAGGTCAGTTAAGTTGAGTTGGTGACTAGTCAAGCTCAGTTAGGAGTCAGTTACATTTAGTTCTAATCCCTTACATTCAGTTCTACTTAGTTACCACTATGATTGCACGACTGCATGTAGGTGAGGTGCATTTATTCACTTACCTCAGTCAATTAGACTAGTTAACACTAAATTAGACACTTGAGTTGTGATTTAGAACTCTGATGAACTCCGATAATGATTTAGGCAAGGTCAGCTAACCATCCAGTCATCCGATAATGATTTAGACAAGGTTAGTTAACCATTCAATCAAGTACAGTCTAATCAATTCGAATTTCCTCACATGGATTCGAATTGCATGTGGCTATTTAGCCATTATAATTCATTGTAGTTATTATCTAATTACTTTTGATTAATGAAAGCATTCACAGCTGCAAGCCATTTTTGCACTGTTTCATTCTTTAATTACTAGGTAAATTGTGTGACCTATTTTGTGAGTTGTGTGTTGATTCATAGATCTATGTGCTCAATTTAATATGGTATCATAGCCTTGATAGGACAAGGAACTTATCCTACTATAGATCCATACTTGGATTATTCTTTTCAGCAAATTTCTCTTTCCAGTACTGCACCAGAAGCAGAGAATTTACCACTTAATATCCCAAGTTAAGGAATTGTTGATCAAGCTTGATTGATCAAATATGATGGGTGTGAAGGAAATTCCAAAATTGCATACCGTCAACCTTATTTTTTCTATTTGATTGTGTGATTTACAAGTTTATCAGTCATCTTAACTGCATTTGCTACAAGCAGCTTGGTCTCCTTCACAGCATTCGCTACAACCGCTCAGTCTTCTCCACTGCATTCTAGATGGCCCCTCCAATGGATCTCCTCACTCCTTTCAACTATCACCAGTGGAAGGAGGACATGGAGATGCAGCTACACTCCAAGATATTCTTTAGATTCATAATAGAGATAGAGAAAGAGCCAATTCATTATGTTGACAAAGAAAAGTATTTGAATAGGCTTGATGAATCCTACAAATGCTTGTGCCTCTCAATCTCTCGAGATCTTCTCTTCCACATTAATGGATTAAGACTCCCAAGGAGGTTTGGGATAAGATTTCCTCCTTATTTGACAATAAAGATGATGTAAGGATTAATCAGCTGGAGAATGAGCTGATCTCTCTCCATCCACCCAATTTCAAAACACTAAATGAATTCTTCACAAAATTCAAGCATCTAGTGTTCCAATTGAAGTTGTGCAAGTTTGAGAAGGAGGATGATGAACTCATCCTTGCCATTCTCTCCAAACTTGGTGCAAACTATTCAGTATTTGTATCAACATTTCATTATATGAAGCTTTCTACTCCAAACTAGAAGATCCCTACTCTCAACTCCTTCATTGAATCTCTCACTCAGGAGCATGATAAGTTTATCCAAATGGGGATCATTCGATCTTCCAAAGATCAAGCACTTGTTGCAGGAGGACCTAAGGTAGCGAATGAAAAGGGAAGCAAAAGTATGAGTCTCTTGTAGAGAAAGAGCAGTCAAATGAGCCTTCAGGTTCGAAGAGAAGCAAGAAGAATGGCAAAGCAAATACACTTTGTTCTTACTATGGAAGGGGCTTTCATCCAGAAAGCACCTGTATGAGAAGAACAATTGATGAGATGTCTCTTCTTCTAAAGAAACATAACATTACTGTACTTGCTAGCACAAGGGAGGCTGACCATATAGAAGAAGATAGAGAACATGAAGATACATGCCATGTACTGAAGCCTAGCTGCTCAACAGCACATGCCTTCCTCATTGATTCTGGAGATTCCAATCATATTCTTGCATCCAGAGAATCATTATTTTCCTTGCAGTCTTTTGATGGTCCTAGTATTCATATGGAAAATAACAGTAAAGTTCAAGCCAAAGGGAAGGGCTCTATCAAGCTTGAACATGGAAAGTTCAAAGATGTGGTTTATGTTCCCTCCCTAGCTGCAAACTTGTTATCTGTATACCAGATGACTCATACTGGCTCTCCAAAGCGATTCATATTTGGTCATGACTCAGTATAGATTATAGATATCTCTACTGGGAACATAATAATGAAGGGTGCTGCAAATCATGCCTCCAATGAATATGAGTTCTCACACTTCATGCCATTTTTAGAACCAGTGCACTCTTAGCAACCACTTGCCAGGGAAGGTAAAAACATTTCATCTAATTTTTTGCAGTTTCCACTAGTACTGTAGATCCAACTATATTAGTTTATGAGATTGATATTTAGGGTGATTCAAATCCAGATCCAGTCCCTCCTTTCAAATTGGAAGCTAGGAAGATGTCTGGAAATCCATATGACACTCAGAAGGGAAATACCCTTACACTATGTCATGCAATCTTACCTCCTTTAGAGAGATGCAATAGACTCCTTGTAATATTCTACATGGGAAGGGCTCAGTATCACTACATTCAGAAGACCATACACCTCTTCATCCAGTAAGATACAAAGGTTACATTCCTCCTTCCTTCCATCATCATTTTGGGAGAATATGGATAAGTCTACATGCCATGCCCCAGGATACCTGTGCACAGAAAATCATGCATGCCGCTTCGCTACATCACAGAGATTGCAGAAACACATTTTCAAGTTTTTCAAACTTGAATCCTGATTCTATCTTCTTAGTTAGAGGGGTGACTTCTTTCCCATGTGGTTTTTCCCAGCTCCTTGTATTGAGCAGTTACTTTACTTTACTTGATGTAATGGGTGACCTATGGTCTTAGTTACCAGGGCCCACACATTGTCCAAGTTAGCATTTAGGGGGGTGTTAGGATTATTAATCCTCCCTTGTCCAATTTGGTCATATGTCTAAATCAGGAGTCATGTCTAAATCATAAGTCCTTCCAGTCTATTTTTAGTCACTAGCACCATTAGGTCTACTTGGCCTAATTGGGGCACATGTTCTAGTTGCTAAATTGTGAGGAACACTAATTGAGGCCTACTGCCACTAATTTCACTTGCATGCATCAGTTTAGGAGCCACTGGGAGTGGCGATACCAACCAAGGTCAGTTGAGTTGAGTTAATGGTGACTAGTCAAGCTCCGTTAAGAGTTAGTTACATTCAGTTCTAATCCCTTACATTTAATTCTACACAGTTAGCGCTAGGATTGCATGGCTACATGCAGGTGAGGCACATTTACTCACCTACCTCAGTCAGTTAGACTAGTTAACACTGAATTAGACACTTGAGTTGTGATTTAGAACTCCAATGAACCCCGATAATGATTTAGACAAGGGTAGTTAACCATTTAGTCAACTAGAGTCTAATCAATTCGAATTTCCTCACATGGATTCGAATTGCATGTGGCTATTTAGCCATTGTACTTCATTGTAATTATTATCTAATCAGTTTTGATTAATGAAAGTATTCATAGTTGCAAGCCATTTTTGCATTGTTTCATTCTTCAATTACTAAGTAAATTGTGTGATCTATTTTGTGAGTTGTGTGTTGATCCATAGATCTATATGCTCAATTTAATACTAAATATGGCAAGAACTACACCTTATAAACGTAAGGTAAGAAAACTAGAATTTTCTAAACATGAGATTGAATATTCAAGTGAAGAATCAACTAATCATAATAATGAAAAATATAAAGATTCTAGTGAAAGTAGTGATAGTAACCAGAAGAAAAATAAATACATACCGTATGAAGAAATTCCTCGTGAATTTAAAAAGGTCAAGCCTCCCATGTTCAATGGAGAAATCGAAAAAGGAGAAGAAGTGGAAAATTGACTATCTAGAATGAAAAAGTACTTCCAGATTTATAACTATTATAACGAACTAAAATAAAAAATTTCCAATTTATAACTTGACGGGAAAAATTGATATCTGGTGGTAATACATGAAGAAAGTAAAAGGAATTAAAGAATGTTATGTAACTTGGAAAACCTTTAATAAATATTTCAAAAGAAAATATTTATCATAACAATATTAGGAGGAAAAAGCTAAATAATTCTACAGATTAAGATTAGGTGCCATGACTATGAAATAAATTTATGGCAAACTCTTAAGTTTATTATGTTATGTGCCTTATATTATTGATGAGAAACAAAAAATATAGCATTTCATTAGCTGTTTACCTCCTATGTTCAAAGAGAGACTCAAATATGATAATCCGAAAACTATGGAAGAGGGAATGAGAAAAACAAACTTCTTCTATGATCAAAATAAAACAGACAAGAGAACATACATAACTAGAAAAATAAAAGATGTGACAAATTTGAATAGAAAAAGAAAGGTACAAAGTTTTAGATGAGCACTGGGAATAATTATCGGGGATACCAAGGGAATAATTATAAAAATTATAAACAACAGAATCTTGCAGCAATAAAGGAAAGAGAAACATCCACTTCCTTTTAATAAAAAATACTACACAAAGAGAACCACTAAAATGTTGGGAATGTGGTGAATCACATTACTTTAAAGATTGCCCCGTAAGAATAAGATGTTTAAATAATGTCCATTCAATTCAAGAGGCTACTACAGTGGGGGATATAGCAAGAAGCATTCCCATAATCAGTGTAGCATTGGAGAACATGCAAGCAGACCATCAAACATCTATGGTCAAAATTGCAGGTATGTTAAAATACAAACCCATTTCTATATTAATTGATCTAGGTGCAAGTTTAAGTTATGTATCACCCAGAATTGTAGAAGTATATAAGTTACAGTAAGATAAGTTTGAAAAATCTTGGTTAGTTCAACTTTCTACAAACACACAGCGAAAGGTCACTAGCTTCATAAAAAAGTGTGATTTTATTATGAATGACTTAAAAACACATGCTAATTTAAATATTTTACCTCTAGGGTCTAATGATTTGCTGATAGGGATGGAGTGGTTAGAGAAACATCGAGTTATTTTAAATTGTTATGATAAAAAATTCTCATGCTTGGATGATAAAGGTAATACTATTGTTGTAAAAGGAATTCCCAGGAAGGCTACCATAAGAGAAATATCAACCTTACAAATGAAAAGGTCTGTTCATAAGGGATGCAAAGTTTTTGCAGTTTATGTAATGGATGACAAAGAGAAAGATAAACAACTTAAAATAGAATATATACCAATTTTACAAGACTTTAAATATATATTTCCGGAAGAGATTCCTGGGGTACCTCCAAAAAGAGATAGATTTTACAATCGATTTGGTACTGGGGGAGGTACTAGCATCAAAGGATCCCTATCAGATGAATATAGTATAGTTTAGTGAATTACAGTTCCAATTAAAAGAATTAATCGATAACATACATTCGACCTAGTGTTTCCCCTTGGGGAGCATCCATTTTATGTGTAAGAAGAAATATGACATGTTAATATTATGTATAGATTATTAAACAATTAAAAACCGATTTTTTTTTCCTCGAATTGACGATCTATTTGATCAGTTTCGATGGGAAAAACTATTTTCAAAAATAGATTTAAGATCTAGATACCATTAAGTACATATCAAGTACAAGGACATCTTTAAGACTGCTTTTAGGACCAGATTCAATCATTATGAGTTTTTCGTAATGTCCTTTAGGTTAAAAATGCTTCAACAGCTTTTATGTGTTTAATGAATAGTATGTTAAGTAAATGCTTAGATAAATTTCTATTCTTTTTTATCAACGACATATTAATCTATTCTAGAAATAGAAAAGAGCATGAAGAACACTTAAAAATAATCTTAGAAGTGTTAAGGGAACAATAACTATTTGCTATGTTTAGCAATTATGACTTATTCATAGACAAAATTCAATATCTAGGACATGTGGTGTCTAAGGATGGGATATTAGTCAATCCCGACAAAATTAAGGCTATCACTGAATGGCATGTTCCAAAGAATGTTTAACCAATATAAGGTCATTCATGGGGATTACTAGCTACTACCGAAAATTCATTGAAGGATTTTCTAAGATCGCATACCCTATAAATTTATTACAAAATAAAGGTAAGAAATTTGATTGGAACGAAAAATGTACATAGAATTTTAATAAATTAAAACACTTGTTAACAACAGCCCCTATTTTAAAAATTGTTGTTCCATTTAAAGATTTTGTTGTATGTATAGACACATGAAAAGAAGGTATAGGTGGAGTACTAATTCAAGAAAACTATGGCATAGCCTATGAGTCTAGGAATTTAGAGGAACACGAGAGAAATTATGCTATTCATGACCTAGAATTAGTTTTTATCATTCATGCGCTCAAATGTGGCGACATTATCTCATTGGAAGGATATTCTTATTAATGTATGATAATATAAGTTTAAAATACTTATTCGATCAACATAATCTTAACGCTAGGCAATCTAGGTAGTTATCATTTCTAAGCGAATATGATTTTGAAATAAAACATATAAAATGAAAAGAGAATAAAGTTGCAAACGCCTTAATTCATCATGCAAATTTTTTGTATGCATGCAACAAGTACGAATGAGATTTAGAAGATAAAATTTTAAATGCATAAAAAAATTGACAAATAGTATCAAAAGCTAAAAGAAAAGGCCATAGAAAATTAAATAAATCAAGTTAAATCAAACCTTAGTCTGAATGGAAGAGGGTTATTATTACACAAAATAAGATTATATATACCAAAATCAACAGATATTAAATTAATTATTATGGACAAATTATATAAAAGACCTTATTTAGGACATCCTCGATATCAAAAAATGATCACCATGACAAGGAAATATTTCTTTTGTCATAATAAGAAAAAAAAGTAGCGGAATATTTAGCATGTTGCATTGAATATCAACAAGTAAAAATTGAACACCAACATCCAATAGGATTATTACATCCATTACCTATTCCAAAAAGGAAATGAGAAATTATAAGCATAGATTTCATAAATGGCTTACCTAAGAATGTTAAAAAACATGACTCAATCATGGTCATAGTAAATAAACTAAGTAAGTCAACTCATTTTATTTCGGTGAAGTCTACATATAAGGCTGTTAACATTGCTGATATATTTATGAAAGAATTTTTTAGGTTGCATGGTGTACCTAGGATAGTAATCTTGGACAGAGATGCAAAATTTTTGGGAAATTTTTGGAAATCTTTATTTAAAGGATTAGGTGCGCAATTATATTTTATCACTGCATATCATCCTCAAACCGATGGGAAAATGGAAAGAGTAAATCAGGTTGTGGAAGATATGCTTAGAATGTACGTAATGGATAACTGATGTAAGTGGGAAGATTATTTGCATTTGGTAAAATTTGCATATAACAATCAATTTCAAGTTTCATCCAGATTAAGCCTATTTGAGATTCTATATGGATTAAAAAGTGTAACATTCTAGTTTCTTGGAGTAGTCCTGTCGACGGATTAATGTTAGGACTTGAATTATTAAAATATATGGAACTAAAAATGAAAAATGTGCAACATAATTTTAAGGTTTCCCAAGATATGAAAAAGAGTTATGCTAACTTCAAAAGAACTCCACGAGAGTTCCAAGTAGGAGAACATGTTTATGTAAGGGTAAAACCGAGAAAAATCTCCCCAAGGATAAAACAATTGGAAAATATGCACAAAAATCCCTTATTACTTGCTTCTTTTCTTATATTATAACTCTCCCAAAAGAATAAAAGCTATTGTATACACTGGTATGTTGTGAAACTTAATATGGCCAAAATTATAATAGGTATAAGCCACAATTGCCAAAACTTCTTTGTTTTTTTTTGTATCTTATACTTGGGCATGCCTACATAGGACCTTAAAGTGGTTCTCTTCTATTTGATATTGCAACTTTAGTTAAAATCACATGATCATCACATAATCAAATTCTACACTCTTTGTTTACATGGATGATTATAAGAATTTGTGTATTCATAATCGTGGTACATAGATCATGTTCAATGGTATATTGATATTGGTGCAGGTCAGATCAACCACAGCCAACCCAACCAACACCTCCAGGATCCGATGGCTCCCTCACTTAGTAGGAATGCCAAATTTGGCCCTTGGCCAAATTCTACGCTAAAATTACCTCCCTACAATTTTTCTCCCACAACAGCACTTCTGCAACTCTAATTATGCAACATGTTTTTCGCACACAGAATGCGGGATGCGTGATCAACGTCTCGAATTTGCTCTGCTGCAACTTTCCTTCCACAACAGCTTTCTCGCAAGCGGGTTGCGGGGTGCGTGACTAACTTTTTGACATTGGCCCTCCGCAAATATCTTCCACAACTCTTTCCCCCACAACTTTTCTGGCCATCATATCTTTGCTTGCGCACTCAATCTTCACTATTCATTTTCTGCAAAAACTGGTTAAGGCAAAATTCTGTGTGTTGCGCCAATTGATCATGGAATCGATCAATCCATCCTACAATATCTAAGGTTAATTATCCTAACACTTCAACACATGCATCTCTGACCTATTTCATTCATTCAATCAACCATTTAACACTTGAATCCATAACCTCTTAGAGATAAACATATGTTCAGGAAACCGCCGAAGTCGGCCCTTCACAGATTCACAGTTCAAAATAGTAAATGCAACTAGGCTAAATACTCTGCAAACACATAGTTAATATTCTATTAAGAAAACACCCTAAGACAGAGTTGACTCTCTTCTTCAATCTATTAAAATATTTACAATAGGAATCAGGCATAGGTCTATCCGTCTCTCTACAACTCAAAATTCCAATACAAAAGAGCAGAACCCTTCTTCCTTCTCTAAGCTATTTATTTAACCTAAACTGTAACCTCCTACAGCCTAAGTGGTTTTGCAACTGAAAACAAACAAAGACAGAGCATGATGAAAATGTCCCTATCCAAAAATAAACAGACTGTGGCTTGATCTCCACGTAGGGAGTGATGATACGCAATCACTCCTACAGATGCTAACAAACTATGACTCAGCAAAACAACAAAATAAGCCACAGCATGTGACCAACTCATCACATTTCTAGCATGCCATGATGCTCTTGCATCATACTCGCAAGGGTGAAAATTTATGAACCCTTGTTCATTAGATCAACTACAGTGAAACCCTTGGCTTCCAATTCTTCAGCGCTCATCCAAGTAGAATCCTCTATTGGTTTCTTCTTCCATTTGACCAAATACTCCAAATAGTCATTCTTCCTTGTACTCTTTACCACTTTAGTGTCTAGAATGGCCTCAACTTTCAATGGTTGTGCCACAGGTATCTGCCCCACTCATTGTAAGTATTCAATAGGTTCTTCACCTTATGTAAAGGTTCCAGTGTCACCTGCTACATAAGGATATAGATCCGCAACATTAAATATTGGTGAAATACCCACTCCAGTAGGCATCTCTAACTCATAAGCGTTTGCTAAGAATTTTCTGAGTATCTTGCAGGGTCCAATCTTCTTCATCTTCAGCTTGTTATACTCTCCTTTCAGAAATCTCTCTTCAGATATGCTAAGACCAAATCTCCTACTTCATAGTTCTTCTCTCTCCTTTTGGAATCTACTCTGGCCTTGTAACTAGTTTTACGCTGTTGTAACCTCGCTTTAACTTGCTCCTACATTTCACTGGTCCTCGTTGAAAACTCCTCTCCATCAGCACTCCTCTTCTCCATTTGACCTAAGCCACGAAGTTCACACACTCCTATTGGATGCATTCAATATAGAATTTGGAATGGACTCATCCCTGTACTTCTATTTGGTGAATCATTATTAGCAAATTCAGCTTGAGCTAATACTCTATCCCACTGCTTAGGACTTTCTCCAATTAGACTTCTCAACATGTTCCCCAGACTCCTATTAACTACCTCCTTCTATCCATCAGACTGTGGGTGATATGCTGAAATAAAGTTCAGTCTGGTACCCAACTTCTTCCACAAGGTCCTCCAGAAATGACCTGTGAACTTCACATCTCCATTTGATACAATTCTTCTCGGTAAACCATGTAGTTTCACAACTTCATTGAAAAACAAGTTAGCGATGTGTGTAGCATCACTAGTCTTGTAGCATGGAATGAAATGTACCATCTTAGTGAAGCTATCAACAACTACAAAGATATATGGCATGTCCTTTCTTAGTTTTCAGCAAACCCATAATGAAATCCATACTCACAGAATCCCAAGGCCTAGTTGGAATAGGAAATGGTGTATACAACCCTGTGTTTTGGATTCTTCCTTTAGCATGTTGGCATACTCTGCATCTACTTACAAAATTCTCAACTCCATACCTCATCCTTGGCCAAAAATAGAAATGACCCAACTGTCCAAAGGTTTTATCACTTCCAAAGTGACCTGCCATACCTCCATTGTGTTTTTCATGTATCAAGTTCTCTCTCATGGAACAGTTTGGTACAGAAAGTTTACTGTTTTTAAGGAGTAAACCATTTTGTAGTGCATACTCCATCCATGGCTCTTTTTCAACCTCCACTGGATTCTTACAATCCCTGTAAGCTTCCTAGAAATCAATGTCAGTTTCATAAAAAATCCCTTAAATGCTCAAATCCCAAGACTTGGATCTGATTCTCTTGCATAATCAATAGTATTCTACTTAAGGATTCAACTAATATGTTTGACTATCCACTTATGTGTTTCAACACAAAGGTAAATCTCTATAAGAACTCAACCCACTTGACATTTTTCAGGTTCAACTTAGGTTGCTGCATAATGTACTGTAATGCATGGTTATCGGAATATAACACATATTCTCTAGGCATTAAATAATGTCTCCAATGCTTCATTGCTTGAACAACAACATAAAACTCCTTGTCATAAGATGAATACTTCTGCTTTGCATCATTCAACTTCTCAATAAAATACGCTATAGGTCTGTCCTCTTGACTAAGTACAACTTCGATTGCTACCCCACTAGCATCACACTTTACTTGGAAAGGGTGTTTGAAGTCTGGAAACTTCAATACTGGTTGTTCAATTATATTCGTCTTCAGGAATTGAAAAATCCTTTCAACCTCTGTTGTCCATTGAAATGGTTGCCTATCCTTCTTGATTGTCTCGACAATAGATGAAAAAATACCACTAAAATTCTTTATAAATTTCCTATAAAAACTTGGCAATCCATGAAAGCTTCTTACCTCAAATATGTTCCTAGGAGAAGGCCAATCAATGATTTCTTGCACCTTTTCTGGATCCATCTTCAACCTATCCTTTGAGATAACAAAACCTAAATATACTATCTTTGGTTTCATGAGTGTACACTTCTTCACATTTATCAGTAACTTTTCCTGTTGCAGCCTCTCTAAAACATATCTCAGATGCTTGAGATGCTCTTCTTCTGTTTGGATGAAAACCAAAATTTCATCAAGGTAAACTATCACAAAATTACCTATGAAATATCTCAAGAATTCATTCATCAATATCATGAAAGTGCTTGGTGCATTGGACGATCCAAATGGCATGACCAACCACCCATACAACCCCTCATTTGTCTTAAAGGTTGTCTTCCACTCATCTCCTTCTCTGATCCTGATATGATGATACCCACTCCTCAAATCCAGTTTTGAAAAGCACGTTGACCCACTTAGGAAATCCATCATGTCATCCATCCTTGGTAATGGAAATCTATATCTGATGCTAATCTTGTTAATTGCTCTGGATTCAGTACACATCCTCCACTCACGATCCTTCTTGGTGTCAGTACTGCTGGTACTGCACATGGAATCAGACTCTTCTGGACCAATCCTTTTTCCAACAATCCTTGGACATGTTTCCTCAATTCTTCACTCTTTTTAGGTGTCAACCTATATGCTCCCTTGTTTTGTAAACTAGCTCCTGGAATAAAATCAATTTGATGAATTATATCCCTCCTTGGTGGTAGCTCATTGGGTAAATCATACACCATAATGTCACTAAACTCACTCAACGTCTCTTGAATTTCCTCAGGTAGATCTGTCACATTAGTATTCATTGTCACCACTCTCGGTCTACATACCACAGCATAGCTTAACTCATCCTCCTCAATCTATTACAAATATTCCTTTCCTGACAGCATCTGGACTTTAGGTGTTGATTGTCCTTCTATACCACCTTCTTGCAAAGGGTGAAGTACATGTCTTATCCCATTATGCTCAAAACTACGACAGTTACTCCTACCATCATGAGTCACTCTCTTATCGAATTTCCATAGTCTCCCTAACAGTATATGACAAACATCCATGGGCATAACATCACACAGAATCTTTTCCTTATATGGGCCTATTTGGAAATCAACTTCACACTGCTCACTTACCACGATTTGATGTCCTTTATGTAACCGAGATACTTTGTATGGAACAGGATGCTTAGTCCTCTTCAAACTCAGCTTCTCCACCATGTCTGTGGAAATAGGATTGTCAATACTCCCACTGTCAATCACCATCTTACAACACTTCCCTTGTACTTTATACATGGTCCTGAATAAATATTTTCTTTGAGAAGGATCTGCGTGCTCCTTCTCAGGTTTCAACAAGACTTTATTCATCATCAATGACTCTCCTGTCTCTAGAAAAACTTCAGCCACTATCAACTGTTCTTGCTGCTGCTCATTTTGAGTTAGATAGGCTCCCCTCTGTCCTTTGTCTTCTTCTATGGACATTCAAACGATCTATGCCCCAACTGGTTGCATTTGTAGCACCCATAGACGGTTCCTATGCCTCTTCCTCTACATCTACCTCCTTGGTAAGGTCCTATTCTACTAGAGTCACCTCCTCTACCATGCTGCTCTTGCTGGTTAGAGTTACTGAACTCTCCTCTTTGGATTCTAATTCTTCCTCTTCTAGCTTCTTGTCCTCATCCGCTGGTAAGACCTTGACCTCTGTTGAAGCTCTGCATCCTCGCTATCTTTTCTTCTACCCTTAAGACACATTGATACACATCCTCCATTTTTCTAGGTGATATCATGATTATCTCTTCTTGGATATCCATCCTTAGAGTATTGACATATCTAGAAGCCTTCTCTGCTAACTCTTCCACATATCTCGCCCTTAGGTTTACTTTGTAGAACTCTTCATTGTACTCTCTTACTGTTAACAATCTTTGCCTAAGGTTTTGTACATGTCTATACACAATTAAGTAGTAATATTTGGGCAAGAACTTATCCCGCATCTTTTCTACCATTCTATCCCAGCTCTTTATCAATGGCTTATTCTTTCTCCTTCTTTCTACTTGCACACTATCCCACCATAAGGATGCATGCCCTTTCAACCTTGTTACAACCAATCTGACTATTTTGTCTTCTTCAACCTCATTGTACTCAAAGTACTTATCCAGCTCACCGATCCAATCAATGAGATGCTCGGCAATGAGACTTCCATCGTAGGTCAGAGACTCAGGTTTCAACCTTGACGTTGTGTCTAGAATCGATATGAAATACCTTAACTTAGGAGTTTCCTGCATAGGTGCAGCTTCTTCTTCGTGCTCTTTATCCTCAGGTTCACTTACATCCCCTGCTTCTGGGTCTCTTCGTCTGTTGGTATCCATGGATTCCACACATGCTCCTAGCTCCCTCACTTCCTCCATAAACTCTACGTTCACCGTCGGTCGACCTCTGTCACAACCTCGTGCTCTGCCTATGTGTGCAACCATCCTCTTGCATTGAGCCTCTGCAATAACAATTCTCTTTCATAATGTGACAACTTACCTCACCAAGCCCCTTCTCTGCACTTGGTCTTTTGGCAATGTGGTTATCGATCTAGAACCTCTTGAGAACTCTTCTTTGCTCCTTCCAGGATTCTACTGCTACGCTTCTCTCTCACATGAGCTTCTCCTTGCTCTAATACCAAAATTGGTGCAGGGTCAGATCAACCACAACCAACCCAACCAACACCTCCAGGATCTTGTGGCTCCTACACTTAGCAAGACTGCCAAATTTGTCCCTTGACCAAATTCTACACTAAAATTTCCTCCCCACAATTTTTCTCCCACAATAGCACTTTCGCGACTCTAATTCTGCAATAGTATTTCCACACACGGAATGCGGGATGTGCGATCAATGTCTTGAAGTTTCTCCCCATAAATTTTCTTCCGCAACGAATTTTCCACAAGTGGGTTGCAGGATGTGCGACTAACTTTTTCGATGCTGGCCCTCCGTAACTCTTCCGCTAGAAACTTTTTTGTCCATCAGATCTTTGCCTGCAGACTGAATATCCATCATTCATTTTTTGCAAAAACTGGTTAAGGAAAAATTATGCTCTTTGCGCTGATTGATCATGGAATCGATCAATCCAGCCTCCAATCTCTAAGGTTAATTAGCCTAACACTTCAACACATGCATCTACAACCTATTTCATTCATTCAATCAACAATTTAACACTTGAATCCATAACCTCTTAGAGATACACAGATATTTAGGAAACTGCCGAGTTGGCCCTTCACGGATTCACAGTCCAAAACAGTAAATGCAACTAGAATAAATACTCCGCAAACACACAACTAATATTCTATTTTAAATCAAACACCCTAACACATAGTCAACTCTCTTATTTAATCTATTAAAATATTTACAATCAAAATCAGACACAGGTCTATCCATTTCTCTGCAACTCGAAATTCCAATACTGAAGAGCAGAACCATTCTCCCTTCTCTAAGTTGTCTATTTAACCTAAACTGTAACCTCCTACAACCCGAGTGGTCCTGCAACTGAAAACAAGAAAAGACAGAGCATGATGAAAATGTCCCTGTCCAAAAATGAATAGACTGTGGCTTGATCTCCACGTAGGGAGTCATGATACGCAATCACTCCTACAGATGCTAATAGACTATAACTCAGCAAAACAACAAAATATGCCATAGCATGTGACCAACTCATCACATTTTCGGCATGCCACCATGATCCTGCATCAGATATAAAAAATTATATACATGAGTATATAGTCAAGATGTTATGTATATTTTTTTGTTAAAATGCACAATCCTAAACCGTATATTGAATTCAATTATAAACAATTTATATGCATGAGTATATACGCAAGATACTATGTATCGTTCTTTGTAAGCATGTTCCTCTCTTAACTTATCTATGATGTAGTTAAGTTTTTTTAATTTCCTACTACATAGGGCTTGATTTCCTGTTGCATAATGACAATTGACATCTTTAGCCTAAATGAAAGCTGAATTTTTGGATTGGGAGTTTAATTGGAGATGAGATTTTATTTCGAGCTACATGTAGGTCTCTCATTGCTTGCATCTCTTCTTGTACTATACTCCCCCCAAAAGCATAAAAAGAATAATATGCCTTAATATGTTATGAATTTAATGAATTTAATAAAACATGAGGTTTTTTTTTACAAATCATTAAAAAAATGAAAAAGAGTTATTTCAATTCAAGTGTTGTAAGGATATCTTGTAATTTCACAACATCTTATATAACTTTTTATTTTTAAATGATTAATTTGAAACATATTAACCACTTAAACTTATTTTGAACCTAAAAATAATAGTTATTAAGTAAATTAATTAATATTAATATTAATTAATAAATTTTATAAAAATTACATAAAAAAATTTAAACTTATTAGACAACTTGCCACAATACAATATTTCAAAATCAATCTCTTTCCCAAAAACCATAATCAATCAAAACGTTGTCACAACCCAACCGACCTTCAAAACATGTGAGTTGTATGCACTAACTTGACTTTAACAAGTGCCACAGCGTGGTGAAGTCCCTGTTGATAAGATTATGTTGTTTAATATTTTGACTTTTTTTTTGGAATATTCTTTTTAGAAATGGCATTGACAAATAGTTTTGAATATGACATTAACCAATTGGATTGACATCTTGGAAAGCATAAGCATGCATGCACTAAGTTGTTAGAAAAGAGCGGATTTCAATAATAATCCCCTAAGTTGTCAGTGCCATGTGGTCATCTGCCCAATAATAATCCCCCATTTATTGATGTATTTATTCGAGAATCCACATTAATACATAGTGTATTATTTTATAATTTATATTTGGAAAATTCCAAGTTCCGTTCCGAATCCTCTAGCTCTAGTTTCTTCGTATATCTGGCTTATTAATGGGCTATATTCTGGAAGAGTGGACGGCCGAAACTTGGAGTTGGAAACCATTAAATCGGAGTAAGCTAATGACGCGACGATTTTTCCCAGCGGCAATCTTCGCGCCGGCTCCTCCAGCAAGCTCACCTAGACTCTGTTAACTGCCTCTTTTATCACTGACCACCGCGGCTGCAAAGAAAGTCTTCGTTCTCTGAAACTCGTATAATTACGTGTACCGTCCAATGATGCATGTATGTGTTGTGTGTATGTGTACCATCCAATGATGCATGTATGTGTTGTGTATGGATCATATCACAAATTTGGATCATGAATCATATGCCCCTGAGAGGGAAACTCAAATTCCAATTTTGAATATTAGAAAGAGGTTAATGCAAATTCCAATTTTGATGGTTGATAGGCATTTTTTGATATTGAATTCGAACTTCTAAACTCTGTGAGTGATCCACTCTAGAGGATCTTTACAACAAAGAGCTCATCTGCAATCACACTCTTCATAGGATAATACAGGAATCATGCGTTCCCAACAGTTCTAATGGCATCATCCGAATACAAACACCAAACCCCATGGCAGAGCCGAGTAGTGTGTGGCAAATGATTCAGGATATTCAGGATGCAACTATAGATGATCCTAAAGCTTTGAAGAACCTCAGAATTCTAGCCAATGTCAGCGAGAGGAAAGGACAGTTTTTAGAATCCGAGGGGGTTTTTCCTGTTCTTATCCACGTATAAATTCAGAGGCTCCAGTGAATTCTTTAATGGATGCAGATCATGACGCTATAGAAGAAATTAAAGCTATAAAGATATTATCAAAGATAGAGATAAAAAAATAACAATAAATAGAAACTTGGAACACTCAAAATCATCTCTTGGAACTCTTATGGCTTCCATGGAGCAAAAGTCCAATGTTATTATATTGTTTTTTGATAATTGGGAGAATGGAGAATCTATGGTCCCTAACATATAAATATTTCTCTCTTTATGGAATAAGAGTTCATAAGATAGAAGAACCATAGATATAGCTTGTTACATAAGGAAGAACAATTTTCCTCATGCTAGGATTTATTAGGCTTTACAAGAAAGATCCTTTCAAATCATATATGTGGATGGAGATTTCAAATATCAATGGTAAGAATGTGTGTGTGTGTTATTTTGCACCTATTAATTCTAGATTTTATATGCAACACAATCTAGATAAAATTGTCCTTGCAGTGAATTAATATATTATATGACAACCTAAGAAATGAAGATAATATCCTCCTTCGAACATATTTTAATGCTAGAAAAAACTAACAAAACTATTATCTTAAGAAATGATTCACACCCTAATGTTATATTGCTAGATGAAAACCTTTTGTAAGCTAGTATATGAAAGAATCTTTTAATACTTGAGTGAGAATTTGTTTGGTATCAACCAAATCAAGATTTCTATTTCTCAAGATATAATAATTTGCAATGGTCTTATAATGAGGTTGAAATCAAAATAAATGACTTGTATCTATGGGATTTTTAATAGTGTCATAGATTATGTGATATGTGATATCCTCATTTAGAACCAAATGTACCACTAACCTTAACTCTAAACTTTCATAAGTACATAAACCCCATAATAGAGAACTATGATAACCAAAAGAATTTGATCTATGATAAAAGTAAAGGTATTCTATTTTTTTTAGGGATTCAAATAATGAATTAAATATATTACAAATAAGAACAATATTGAAAACCCTTATCATAATTTTACAACAACACTCTCCATATCAGTTCACAAGTTCATTGTGAAGGTGTGAGGTAGAAAAAAAAATAGAATTACCAATCATTGGTATGATAAAGTGTGTAAGCATGGTAGAAAATTCATTAGGGATGATTCTATCGAGTCCTAAAAACACAATAAGGTATATTGGTAAGAAGGCCTAATTAAAATGTAAAAATATATAAATAGAAAATCAGAGAATCTTTTGTACCTCTCTAATATTGATGCTAAGAAATTATGGAGGAATATTCTAAGTCGTACAACTAAAGAAAACAATATTTTTCCATTGAGGGAATTAACACATATATGTTAAAAAAATATCTATGAATCTCGTAATGTCACTGGCAACATTTAAACCCTTTCTAGAGAAGAAGAAATTTTTGTTTTACAAGACATGAAGTTTGGAGTTAAGTGGTTCACAAAAGAGAAAGCTATGGAAATTTAATGATACCAAGAAAAAAATTAAATAATTGTGAGCACGTCATCGTTCCTCACATCCATAAGATTTTCAATTTAGCAATGAAGTAGGGTTTTCAAAAACCCTGGATATAATTCCTCTTTGTTTGTATTTTTAAAAGAGGATATAAAATGATCCTTATAGTTATATGACCATTATGATATTCATCCCTCTTTTACTAAAGTTATATTAAAGTGTTTTCAAAACCAAGATCAATGTACAGATAGAAAGTCATGGAAAAATAATTAAGACCACAAAGGATTTAGGAGAAATCACTCAACCATTGACCATCTTGGTTTGATTAGGATCATTTCTATTGAGTGTTCCAATAATAAAATTAATCTTCTGTGTTTTTTTTTTTTACTTTAGAAAAACATTTGACACAATTCCCATAACTAACCTTTTGAATAGATTAGAAGAGATCAATTCCCTTTTGAGTTACTTGATCTTCCACAATAAGGTTGTATGAGAAAGTTATTATGGAATTTAGAAACTTTGAGGGATGTTCAGAAGAAATTTGTTGTAATATAGCTATCAATCAAGGTGGTCCTTGGTTGGGACTATCCTTTTAGGTATATATAATAACGATCTGGAGAATTGTTTGGAAGATTTAGATTGTGCCAACCAGACTTTGGTTTGTATAGGCATCATCATTATTCCTTATATTGATGATATCGACAAAGATTCCCTATGATCTTGATAATTAACTAATTATTTTCATGGAATTATATGATTGTTAACCCTAGAAAATTGAGAATTTATTATCATTATAATTAATAATTAATAATTAATATTTTATTATATTCTAATATTTAAAAATTAATAAAATTTATTTAATTCTTTTTATACATGAAAAATTGGAAATGTTATTATATTTAATAGGTTGAATACTTGATAGTCGCAAGTGATAGTCGCAAAGGTTTGTGACTGAAATTCATGACCTGGTTGGTATCCACCAACCTCGAAGAGAGGTGATTTTGTGGATAGCTTCTGTACCGACGTGAATATCTTAGGCAGTTTCTCAATGAATGCCTGCAAATCTCTGTCCTTGTTGAACTTTTCTTTGACAGCTTCTGACATAGCATTTTTGCATAAGTCGAGTGGGATTATCGAAGGTTGTTCTGGTACTTGCTCCTTTGTTACTTTTGTTGAAGATGGAGGTGGAGGCATAGACACAAGATCTACGACATTCTCAGGTGTCTTCATGTGGGTGATCTTTTCTTTCTTTGGTCATCCTGGTAGTGCTCCTGCCTCGACAGATCTTTGGAACTGGGTTTCCACCGGAACTTTATTTGCTACGGCATCTTCTATTATGTCGATGGCCATAGCACCCAGTTCCTCCTCGCCGTCTGATGATTCTGTAATGATAATATTGCGCTTACCTTTTCCATGGTGTCATTGTTGTGTTTTTATGTTTTTTCTTGCAGCCGCTATCTCTTTCGACAATTTTTTTATAATGCCTTTTGTGATAGCATACTATGGGTTTTCTGGTTCCGTCTCTCCCCTTGGATCCTGGTTTGGGATGAGACTTTCTGCAGCCGGAGTGATTACCTATTGCTCTGCCTATGTTTCTTCTATCTGTGGTTATGCCCTCTGTGTTGTCGGAGGTTTGATGATGATTTGAATTCGGCCAGTGTGTTCTTCCAGTGTCTCCTCTGACACAAAGGTACTGATGTAAAAGTTCATCTCATAGTCTTCTTTTTTCTCTTGGTCGGTTAACGGCTCCTCGATCGAGAAGTCGATCTTCTTTGTTGTCGTTGGTACTGGTATTTTTGTTTTAGCTTGTCAAGACAGCTCCCAAAATATCTAGTCAATCGATGGATAATAGTCGAGGGCTTTTGCATTTGAGTCGACGCCCTGCATGTACCATACCGAAGTATGGTCAAGTTCTATCTGGATGTGGGACTTTGTCGGTAGACTTCGTCGGATGTTTTGAGGCACCCTCTATCTAGTCGTGCAGACTTTTACCTGTTGGAGCTATTTCTCCAACAACACTTTTCCATCTTCAAGTTCCTTCAAGGTTCCTTTCTGGGAGAATGGTTTGAATCTCCACATGTGGAACCTTGTTGGTTCCTAAAAAATTGGGTTCCTTCGGGGAAAATGTGGTACATGACTATCCATAGTATGAGGGAGAGGAACCTGATGATTCCTCCCGTCTCTTGGCATCTTTCACAGATGGTATTAACCATGTTGGCGACATATTCAACCCATCTGTATGTCTTTCCATTTGTCGCAATGGTGTCGACAGCTTCTAACATGTCTAATTTGAGGTCGCTGCCTTGACCTGCTAGGGTGAGTGTTATGGCTATTATTTTGGCCACAATTTGTGGCGTTCGGGCTGTGATTTGACTAATCATCAACCCCTTCAAGTTTTTTCTTGAATCCGACCTAGTTAGTTCTTCGACTAGTCCTTCTTTAATACTGACTGGTACTGGGTCTCCTATGTTTGAGAGACCTGTCAGCTTGGAGATGACTTCCCCAGAGATGTTGACCGGTTGGTTGAAGTAGAACCGGCCATTGTGGTACCAACTTATGATAAATTTGACAGCTATTTCCTTGGTGCCACCAAAGTTGGGCATGAGTGGTGCATTGACATAGTTTAAGATGGTACTATATTTTATTTTCTCTGTATCTTGAGTAGGATTCTTGTTGATATAAGCCCATTCTTGCATCTCGGTCCATAGTTTTTGCCATGAGCCTTCGTGCACCTTGGCATTCTTAATATTATTTAGCCTTTGAACTAAAGGTGTTTCTGCAATCTGTAATTCCTTGGCTTTGGCTGAGGATCTAGTCTATTTGGGTGCCATCTTGTCGGTTTGGTGGTCGATTTCACTAAGGTATTCTCGTCTTTCAGTCATCTGGATGCTCTGATGCTCTCTCGGTATGAATTGCGGTGAATGATCCTTTGGCGGTCCAGTATTTATAGGGGATGTTGTGGATGTTTTTGTTGAGAAGTGTATTAATGGTGGATGTGATGTTCCAGCTGGAACACTTGAGTGTGCCTTAATGGCGAATTACTTTCGGCGCTAGAGGTCATGAATGTGCGATGGGACTATCGAGGTCGTCAGTCGGTGTTGGTTATGAAAATGGTCGATGGCATTATGTCGATGGGCATGATGTCGATTATCGAAATGGTAATTTCCTGTCATAGTTTTCTGCATGTATGATATTATTTTGCTTTTTTGCTTTTTATATTTTTATAGCTTTTGGTTCAACCGTTATGGTCGTTATAGGATTTTTTTTCACTATGTTTATTTCTAGTTTCTGTAGCATTTTAGTCGAGCTCCATTAACGAGTTTCTGAAATACTATGCCTTGTGATGTCCTTAGTCGGACTGATCTGTTGGTATGTATCTCTTCGACAACATAGGGTCCCATCCATTCTGTATGGAGCTTTTTAGGTTTACATTTTACCTGACTATTGTATAGTAAAGCAAGATCTCCTACCGATAATTTTTTGTTTTTGATGTTTTTGTCGTGCTTGGAAATGTCCTCCTGCAGGTCCATAATGTGCTTCATGCATAATGTTGTCTCATTCATGTTCTAGTACACACCTTTTGAGGATGTCATCTAATCCCATTTTGTATAAGAATCCATTTATAAGACTGTATGGTGCAGCCTTCATAGATAAGATCTGCTTTTTCTTTGTACTCATTCCTTCTGGTGCTTGTCCATCTTCTAAGAACTGGGCTATTTCTTCTAATTCTGCTGGGACTGCTTGTATCCAAAATAGATGTGCATCAGGTAAGTCATCTTCGACTCCTGTCGGCTCTTCTCCTATGTCAATTCGGGATAAATGGTCGGGACTGACATTTAACTTGCTTGGTCTGACAACAACTTCGAATTCGAATTCTTGGAATAATAGTAGCCATCGACAAATTCTTCCATGATGTAGTGGTTTATTGATGAGATATTTAAGTGCCTGATGGTCTGTATAGAATATAAATGGGTTAGCTAGGAGATAATGTCGATATTTTTGTAATGCGAAGACCATTCCTAATGCTTCTCTTTCTATTGTTGAATAGTTTCTCTCAACTTTGTTTAATTTTCTACTACTGCAAACTATAGGATAATCCATTCCATCATCTCCTCGTTGAGTTAAGATTGCTCCTATTGCTAGGCCTGATGCATCAATATGAACATGGAATTTGATCGATCAGTTTGGAAACCTTAGGATTGGTGCTTCGACTAGTTTTCTTTTTAATTTTT
The DNA here is from genome assembly GCA_001517045.1 of Pseudotsuga menziesii. Lineage (NCBI taxonomy): Eukaryota > Viridiplantae > Streptophyta > Pinopsida > Pinales > Pinaceae > Pseudotsuga > Pseudotsuga menziesii. Next base: position 15,794 of record LPNX011190292.1, on the reverse strand, counting down.
CAAATGATAGATGGCACTCTTCTGTCCAGTTGAACTCTTTATCTTCCCTTAATATCCCTTCTAGTGCTTAGGTCATATCTGAATAATACCTGATAAATTTTCTGTAATAACCTGTGTGGCCAAGTAGCACCCTGACTTGTTTTGGGTTTACTGGATTTTTTCAAAGTCAACCTTATTACCTTCCTTACAAACAATGTGCCCTAATAATATCCCTATAACATCTCTCCAACATAAGCCTGAGCCATTTGCAATGATCTTTGAGCATGGAGTATGTTGTCCAATAATCAAAGTATACTACCATGGTCTTGTAAATATATTCTTGAAATGTTTTAACAACAATTCTAGAAAATACTGCATGTGCATTTTTTAATCCAAAAGGAATAACCTTATAAGCAAATGAGCCAAATTCACATACAAAGGTTGTCTTTTTCTGGTCTTCTTTAGCTATTGGCACTTGGTTATAACCTGAGAATCCATATGTAAATTAGTAGCATTCATGTCCTGCAACCTCATTTAAGATTTCATCTGCATAAGGAGTTGGAAATGGGTCTGTCACTGTCACTTTATTTAGTTCTCTGAAGTCGATACAAATTCTTAGTTTGGTCGGATCATGTTTCTTAGGTTGTACAACCATTGGACTTGCCCCTCCTAATTGGTCAATAGGATAGATGATGCTTGCTGCAAGCATGTTATCAATTTCCTTTTTGACTATCTCTTTGTATCTATTAGCTAGCTTATATGGCCTTTTCTTCACAGGTCGAACATCAGGTTTAGTGTCAATCTTCATTTCTCCCATTTCGTGGAATAAGCCTTTGAGGTCTTTATAATCTTGAGCAAATACATCTTAGAAATCTTTTAATAAGTTCACTATCTCTGTGGTCTGCTGTTCACTCTAGTAGTCACCAATCTTTGCCTTTTTTGGTCGATCATAATTTGAGATGTCGAAATATCTAGTTTTGACTTTAGCATATAGCCATTCCAGTTTTTTGGCTTCGTTGATTGGTCGAATTCCTTCCTTAAACTATGAGAATGTGGCAAGGCAGTCAACTGCAGTTATTCTGTCGATATCATGTTTGTCAGTTGTTTCCACTTTAAGGACTGTACAAATAGGTTTGGTCATTTCGACATCGTTTGATTTCCATCTAAATCTTTTCCCTTCTGTATTTTCATTTTCTAACTGTAGTCTTGTTGACTGTGGGTTTGTCCTGGTTTGTATATTGTTGCATTTCATTGTCTGTCGGTTATCTTTTAATGGTTTTTTTTCTATTAGCTGTATAAAGTGTTTAATCTGTTTTGTTGGTTCAACCAAGTTTTCATTTTGTGAGATAAAGTTAAAATCTTTAATGAAATTTTCTCTGATTCCATGCCATAAGAATGTTTCACCTCTAGATTCTTCCATTTTATACCATTTGTTTGGTAAGTTGGAGAGGGTTGATGGGAATAGGTGTGGCCATGCTCGTTCATCCTTGTATCCAATTTTTCTCCATTCTTTTTCACATGTCTTAATATGATCTTTTGGATTCTATCCTTGAGTGAATATAGGTATCTGAGCTTGTTTGGTTAACTTCTTTACTCCAAACCTTTCAACAAAGTAAGTCAAAGCTGTTGCCCAGGTCTACAATCTTGTCTGATGGGTATCCTACCATCGAGCAACTTGGCCTATAAAAGTTTCTACTAGGCTTTGAAGTCGGCCATGGTCACTAATGTTTTCAGAAACTTGTTCTACATGCATGGCTGGTGATTCTCTTTTCTTGTATCTTGGTATTTGTGTAGTATTTACATTGGTAGGTTGTAAAGTAGGGTATTCCCTAATTTTCTTCTCAAATATTTTTGGGACAATGGACACTATGAAACACTATTGGGTGGGCTTTTTCTGCACTTTTTGAATAGTCCAAAACCCTCTTTCTTGTGTTTCGTAGCTCTCGATCTCCCAATCATATAATTCTGTGTCTGAATTACAACCAACTGAGTCTTGGTTGCCTAAACAATGTTCTCCATTTAGGTTCTATATAATCTGCATTATTTTGAATCTGGTAGAGTTGTCGGATGTCGACTTCTTCATTGATAGGTTCAGTCCAAAGTTCTCCTTGAGATGGATGAATAGGTACAATGACCTTTTTTCTATTTCCTTTTAATTTGATTCTCTCTTTGTCCAGGGATATCGATGCTTTCATCTTTCTACCCCAAGGTCAACCTACTAACGCTAGGAAGGAACTAGATCTTTCCTTAGGGTCAATGATTTCGAAGTCGACTTTGGTCGAGATTCCTTTTATAGTTGTGTCAACGTTTTTCCAGACACCAATAGGTTCAATTAGGCCCTAGTCGGCTAGTTTCAGGTATATACCTGACTCATATAGTCAAGGTTTTCCCATTTGTTCCCAAGTGTCACGAGTCATGATGTTTACTTGTGATCCAAAGTCGATCACTACTTGTCAGACATGGTATCCTTCAATTTCCAGGTCGACAAGTGGGTTGGCATCACCTTTGTCTTTTTTATTTAAATTGTAGATATTCTTTGTTTTTTTTATATTGTCGTGGTTTATTTCACATAGCAAATTGATGAACTGAGATACTGAGTTGTCTTTTTGTATGAGCTATATTAATTCTTTTATTGTGTTATGTCGATCGTTGCTAGCTTGTTCCTGTCGTGCAAATTCTTTGAATACATTTGTTGCTTCTTTGTATGTTTGTTTTTCTTTAAGTGGATCAGGGTAGAGATTTTTCTCTTTTATTTTGTTGATTCTTGGGTTATCACTTCCTGTTTTTGTCCCTTGTCGGGTTACAATATGCAACTTTTTTGTGTTTATTACATCATTTTTTTGCACACACGACAAGACATTAACATTTTTCTTTGTATTTATTTTTTCCAACATGGTAGGGAAATCCTCTAGTGAGTGATCCCCTACTCCAAAATGAGTACAAAATTTGAGGACAGTTCTGTATTTATATGGACAGTCTGCATACCGATGTCCCTCCTTATAACATGTAAAGCATTGGATGGGTCGACATGGTCAGTTGTATCGATTTCCAAAGAATCGACCTTGTCCTCCGTAGCCTCCACGTCGATTGTCATATCGGTACTCGTATCTTTGACCTTCATATCTATGACTGTTATGATCGTTTGGTAAGTTGTTTTGCTCATTATTTTGTGCAACTGCGGTGGTTTGGTAAACTGCATGATAATTCTGTCGGTTCTTCAGGTTCAAATTGCAGTTGATTGTGTTATAATTTTTAGTTTCACAGATTGCACACCAAGATGCCTTAACGTTCTTCATGTTGAACGGGAAATATTTTGTCAAGTGGTCTCCATGCTCCTGTAAAATGTCGCAAAAACATTTCGTCTGCATGAATCGAATGTCCTATCGGCTATATTCTTGTCGACAGTTGTCTTTGGAATGTCCGGTCGTCGAGCACTTTGTGCACCAGATATCCTGATTTTTGAGGTTTAATTCCTTTAAAGACTTCTGTACACTCTCAAGTTGTTCTTCTAGTCTGTGATCGGTGGATTATGTTGGTATGTCCTCATCCATTTCCACTTGGAGAGCTTTTGTAAGTGCATCTTCGTAAGACTTGAATATTTCCAGACTTATGTGTCGGCAAATTTTCTGAGATAAACCTGCAAGAAACCACTGGATTAATAATTGTTCATGTATAACATAGTCCAGTTGGCTAAGAAGGTCTTTCCATCGCTTATCATAGTCGCGGATAGTTTCTCCTGGCTTCTGTGATGTTGTTTTTAGTTTTTTCGCTGCCAGATGTTTTGCATCTGGAGTTTTGAAAAATGATAGAAATTGCGCTTTTATCTCAGCTTTGGTTGCTCGAGGTTGTCTTTCAGAAAAGGTCATATACCAAGTTAATGCCCTTTTCCTCAAGGCACCGATGAACTGTGCCATCTGCCTGTCTACGTCCGTAACTTGGTTAGCCTCCCAAGTCGACTCACAGGTGAACCAGTGTCGTCTGGGGTCCTCATCCCCCTCATATAGAGGAATGTGTGCTGAACCGTGACCCATGTCGAAATCACTGTCGCTGCTTTCAGGAGGTGGCGGTGGTGGAGGTGTGGGTGGGGTTGATGGGATTATTTGCTTATTCCTCTTTGTAGATCTATCGTCGATGGAACTTTCATCTCCGTCGGTTGTTTTTGTCATTTTGTCTTCGACCAGAAGTCTGTTGATTTCGACTACTTCTGTCGATGTCCAACTGCAGTTACATGTCCACAGTTCTGAATGTTCTATGTCCTCCAAAGCTGTATTTGGCAAGGGGGTTTCTCCTTCATGTGTCGGTAAAAGTAAGTGGATACTTCAGTTGGAGGGTACCACTTGAAAGGTAACCCAATTTCCTTCTTCTGGTCGACGGATAATGAGGTGTCTTCAAGTGTATGTCTCGTCGTCTAGTCGACTCCATATACCAAAGTCACCAGCTCCTAGTCGGAGGTCCTCCTCAATAATAGTTTGTATCTGGGTACGTGGATTCAATGGAGATAGAGTTGTTCCTTCTTAGGGAGCTCCTAATTGGAGGGATTTTGGCTGCTCTATCCACAATTATTCTTCCGTAGGGGACGCCTCTTCTTCCACGCCTTCTTCTTATCGATCATGACCCGACTCTGGTGGGTTTCTTTCCTAGTCGATCGCCCTAGTTCACTTTCCCCGGTGTAGCGCTAAGGCTCTTTCTCTTCTTTTTTCCCTCCTTTGTTGTCTCTCTTCCCTCTCTATTTTCTGAATGTCTGACATAACTTTGTGTGATACTATCTTCTTGATTTCCCTTTTGGTCGACTTCTCATTACTGGTGAATGGTATCTACCTCTAGTCGACTAGAATCCACTCCACTTTATCCCGACATATGACCAGCTACCTCCCCATAGCCTACCTGATGCTTTAGAAAGCCCAGATAGTTCGGTTTACTTACTTAGGAAGTATTCCCACTCTCTTTCTGCAATGAATTTTTCCCACCTCTTTTGTTTTTCTGCCCAGTTAGGGTTCAATGGTGGTCTGTGAAGTGATGGACGAGGTTTGACAATATGACCCACTCCCTTCTTGATCAAGAATTTAAACAACAAGGTCGGTAATGAACACAGAAATTGCTCGGTGAGGTCTGTGTAAAATTTATCCTTGACGGTTTCCACCGAAGTTTTGTCTTCTACTACTTGCTCCTCACAGAAGTCGTCGACAATTTTTTCGAACCTCTCCGACAAGTTTGTTCTTCTCCCTCAGATCAGTTTTTCTAGCAACTTTTGATCTTTAGTCCCTTCCGGCTTTTTCATCCAGGAGTTTCTTTAGAAGTTGGGGCACTGATTCTACAAAATTCTCATGTGTTTCTATAAAGAATCTTACTTTTGCTTGTGCGGTCATTAATCTGTTTCTTCGTGCGTAATTCTGCAAATAATTTGCAACTTTACGTTCCCACCAGTACTTAATCTCCTATTCTGATATCATATGTTTGCATACATCTTAGACATGTACTACCGGCAACTAAACCAATGTTGTAATCTCACAAATCACATAAGGTTACCAATAATACATACCAAAACATACATACATAACAGAGACAAGAAATAAGAACAAGTAGGAGAAGTAACAGATTATATTAACATGAATGGGTCCATACAATACAGATACCTAAACCGAGTTCTCATATGGCTCAACATCCTAATATATATGATTACAAAACAGTTACAAAATAACTACCTGTCGGTTCGGTGAACCGACACGACCTTAGGTGGCCAACCTAATCTCTAGTTTAGTCGGCCAACCAACTTAGTCAGATGATTGACTTAGTCGCCTGATCGACTAAGTCGGCTATCATTCAAGTCGACTTATCGACTTGCTCCTCCAACACAAACTGATTTCACTATACTTTTCTTCCAAGGATTAGTCTAATTCCTTTCCACCATTGGAACACATTCTCTACAACCACCACTTGAAAACCATGTTAATTCAATGTACCTAATCACACTATAATCAAATTATAACTTTAACAACACAACTACGTAGTAAGGTTGAAACATGATAAAAATATTTCCATATTCAAAAGTTAACCATTACGAATACTACTCTAACCTGAGAAGGACTTGAGCAATTGAAAGAATGCCTACGACTTTCTTCCCAACCACTGACTCTATTTGGCATGTGTTTTTCTGCCTAGAGTCACCCCTGAGCTGGACGATGAATCCACTATGGTAAGTTTCTAAAATCAAAGACTCTTTTTAAGATTCAAGATAATTTGTTTAATAATTTAATATCAATTCAACTCTTCCTCAACTGGAACTCTTCCTGGTTGGAACTCTACCCCGACTAGAACTATGCCTCGACTGAAACTTTTCCCTGGATGGAACTCTGCCCCACCATGCATGCTCTGACTGGAACTCTGCCCTTAGCTAGAAATATGCCCTTGGTTGGAACTCTGCCCTCGGCTAGAACTCTGCCCCGGTTGGAACTATGCCCCTGCGGGAACTATGCCCTGGCTGGAACTGTGCCTTGGTTGGAACTGTGCCCTGGTTGGAAATTTTCCCATCCAACATTACCAATGTAGAACTGTGAAGATTCCAAATATCTAAATATTTTCTAGCTCAATAACTCTCTCTAAAGTACGTTCGGTAATGCAACTCTACCCCGACTGGAACTCTACCCTAGATGGAACTCTGGCCCAGTTGCAACTCTGCCAAGTTGGAACTCTGCCCTGACAGGAACATGCCTCTAGGTGGAAATCTACCTCCTTGAGAATCCAAATATCTAAATATCTGCTATCTAAATAACTCTATAGGAAGTATGAACTCAACAATGCATGAACTTTATCAGAAGGAACTCTTCCCTCATGGGAACCTTGCCCCGATTGGAACTATGGCCTAGATGGAAGTATGCCTTGGTTGGAACTCTACCATGGTTGGAACTCTACCCCAACTGGAACTCTGCCCCGGATGGAACTCTGCCTCGTCATTAGTGATTGGACCCAATCGGATCTAAAGCGAAGAGAAGATGTTTCTTACATCTCAGTGGGACCACTTCTAAAAGATTATCTCAGCTAAACCCTAGTGAAAACGTTGCGCTTTAGGAGTGCTAGCTTGTGTGGCAACATGTACCTCATAATCAAGTGACTAGTTCCCCCATTTTTTTCACCTGATGATTATTCAACCTGCCACATAGGGTAACAACCTCCTATGTAAGTGAACTATGATTTAACTCTATCCATGGTCAAGTATCTGCTCTAACCAAACCATCGATATGCCCATCCAACACTACCAATGTAGAACTGTGAAGAATCCAAATATATAAATATATGCTAGTTGAATAACTCTATAGGAAGTACGTTCAACAATGCATGAACTTTATCAGAAGGAACTCTTACCTCACAGGAACCCTTCCCTTGTTGGAACCCTGCCCTTGTTGGAACTTTGCTCTTGTTGGAACTCTTCCCTAGCTGGAACTGTGCCTCGGTTGGAACTCTACCCCGGTTGGAATTTTTATGCAGCTGGAACTTTGCCTCGGCTGGAAATCTGCCTCGATTGGAACTCTGCCCTCCCTGGAACTCTTCCTCGACTGGAATTTTGCCCTGCTGGAACTCTGCCCCGCTGGAACTCTACCCCGACTGGAACAATGTAGATAATCCAACCTTCTTATTGATGTACATTGAGATACATGAACTAAATGAGTACACCATGAGTTCATTGTTGGAGGATGGACTCAAAGGTATATGATGGTCACTCCAAAGATAGGTCCTAGGATCATGGCGACATTGGAAAGATGATAGGGGGAGCAATAATAAATTACGGTGATATCATGAACTCTCCCTAGTTGAAGCAAATGAAGTGAATATGACAATTAAATGTTAATAGGAGGAGCAGCAACACTTAAATGTTGTCATTGATGCTTACCTTTTGTGAATTTATTAATGCTTGCTGATGTATTCATCCATAAAAGTGCACCAATGACTCTCTCTAGCTTTGGATATGATTGACAAGGAAGTGTTCAAGAAACTCTTAGTGTTGGTATCTATAACTCATGTTGAGTTGGTTATCGAGATTTTTATTATTGTATAAAGACAACTCCTAGGGATCATATGAAGACTTGAGCTAAGTACTAAATGTTAGATCAAATAAGAAGGAAAAATAAGTGAAATCGTTTGAAGATTCAAAATTCAAGTAGCCTACATATACATCAAGTTTCAAGTTTCCAAAGATCAATTTTAAGGTCTGTGAAAGGGTTTGAATCATAAGCAGAATACAACTGAAGTCTAATCTCTTTCTTCCTAAACACTTTGGCATCCAAACTTCTGATCTCTATATACACTTTGTGAACACTTCCAAATTCATCCAGTATAACTTTGGTTGGCATAATTAAAGGCTAAGTTTGGATCTTGCTACAAGCTTAAGCATGCAAAGCAAGACAACATTGAAATCTCCCTTGCAATAAACATACTGTGGCAATTTGATATGCACATGAAGTTTGGGCATTCTCCATAGTTGTGACAACATTTTGGGTATGCCATTGAAGATCCAAATTCTAAGCATTTCTCCAAAGGACTGAATGCTGATCACTCTGAATGCTAATCATCTCTCCAGTTGGAACTCTGCTCAGCCCCAACTGGAACTCTGCTCGACAGGAACTCTGCCGTGACTGGAATTCTTCCCTAGTTGGACTCTGCCTCGGTTGGAACTCTGCCCCAACTGGAACCCTGCCCCAAGTAGAACTATGTCCTGGTTGGAACTCTGCCTAGAAGGAAGTCTACCCGACATGAAATTTTCCCTTACTAGTACTTTGCCTTGATTGGAAATTTTCCCCAAATGGCTGTAGAATGGAACAGTCTACCATGGAAGAGGAAATGAGGGTGGTGGGGGAATATGGGGGATGGGTCTAAGGTTTGGGATGGGGTGGAGGGATGGGTGAATGTGGATGGATGGTGTATCGTGGTTGGAAGGGGAATGGTGGAATCATGCAAAATTACAAGGGAAGGGTTGGATGGGTGGGGCGGGGGGGAGTGATCGAAGGCTGTGATGAAGAAGAGGGAGCTGGATGTAAGTGTGGTGGTGGATGGGAGGCAAGGGATGGATGGAATAGGGTGGGTAGGGATGCAGGGAAAGGAACATGTATGCCAAGGGATACAACTGGAATATATGGTGGGGAAAAGGAAATCGATGGAGAGATAGTGACAACGACGTGCCTATGTACTCGGAGTGGTCTTGCTTGCTCTGCGAGGACATAGCCACAAATGTGGTATTCTTGAGAAGGTATCGTGTGGTAGGTCTAATAGACTCATGGATCTCATATATCCCGCTACCTAACCCAAGGGGTTGAGGAAGTGGGTTTGGCTCTCCCCTAGGTGCAGGAGGTCCTCTGAGTGGGTTTCAGTGGGTGTGAGGTCAATCTTGGGCCGAGCCAAAATCGACGCCTTGGAACTCAATGATGTCAAAGTAGTTCACATGGAACCCTAACACAAACTCAGCCCACAGTTTCCTGAGAAAATACAATGGGACCTTGACATTATTGCATGGAGGTTTGTCAAAAACCATGAACCATCTCTTCCTCCATTTTTCTCTCCATGGCTGGTAATTACACCAATCCATGCAAACTCACCTCTTCCTCACATCTGGAGGTTGTCCTATTCTCAGATCTGTAAACTTTTTCCATAGTTGGGCTTTTGTGATATTTAGCTTTTTTATATCTTCTTTGGATATACCAGTTCCATAATGTTCTGTCATTCGAGCCCTATATTGGCTCAAATTGGTTATCTCACTATGGGAAATGTTGATAGACTCTATTATGTTTTGTAGTGATGTGGCGAGGGAAACCCGAGAGGGTTCCCTGGTATTCTTCAGTTCATCACTCAATATTCTTAACTGGTTTAATTCCTCGTGTAATTCATCTTCGAGGGTTTCTGGTGGTTCACCAAATCCATCTTTGGGGTTTTCTTCGTTTAGTTCAGGGTTTATTGGGTCCTCTGATTGGTTTGTTTCCTTCCTTTGTTGTGATGGTTCATTGGTATTTTTCATTATGTTTAGGTAATTTGTATCTGTAATATCAAATTTTTTCCATTTCAATTCATTTGCAATTTTTTTTCAATTTTATATTTTATTTGAAAAACAATAAAAAACATTAATTTAAAAAAAAAAATGCAAATAGTACTCCATCTACCTTACTCCAACTCCGTGGGTTTCATTGTAGGCTAATTGGACACTTCTTTTGGGATTCCTAGGTGTCGTTTTTGCCTCCTTGAATGTCGTTTTTGGTATCTTGTGCGCTCGCAGGTCATTTGTGAAATAAACAAAATTGTTCACTTTTTTTTAAACACAGGGATGTGTGCGCATCCCTGTATGCGTACTCATAAAACATGCGCATGCGTCTAGGAACGTGTGCATGCTCATACACGCATGCACGCCATTAGGGGCGTGTTCACGCTTCTGTTGTTCACATTGGCAATCCGACATGGAGGTTCGTCATTGCCAACGCAGGAACATGTGTGCATGTCCAACGGTGAGTTTGTGTTCCTATTTTTTTTCCGCTAGAGGGCTCCCATTGCATCATAATTAGGTAGCATCTTCTTGCAGGCACCCTTTATCATATGAATATATGAACCAGGGTAATACATATGATCATATATCGAGAAACAATTCTTCTGAGTATGATATGATAAAGATGATTAATTAATTAAACACTTATGGACCATGTAGAATTAATTAATGAGAAATGAGATGAGCACAGAGATAGAGTAAAATTAAAATTCCTATGTAAGGTCCCTAGTGAACTCGAATTACAAAGACATTAACTAATTCTAAGTTGTGGAAAACAAGTTTCAATTAATTAAGGAATCTACTCCCTTATTTATGCAAAGTGGTTGTCAAAGATGACACTGATACATGTGAAGCACTAAAGACATTTAGTTAAACTCCTAACTAATGGTCAAGCAATTAGTTAATCAATTTACATTCAATTATGTTCAATTACATTCAGTTCAGTTCAGTTTAGATCAGTTAAAATCAGTTCTTCTCACTTCAGTTTATTTACATTTAGTTATGTTCAATTCAATTCAATTACATTCAGTTTTGAATCACTTCAGTTCATTTCAATTAGTTAACGCTCATTGAGAGGCAATTAACACCAGTGAATTAACGAAGGGTGCATATCTTCAATGTGGGAGGTAATTATGAGGTGACAACTTGGCACCAAGTCTAGGAAGGCACAAAAGGTTGATTAGTATATAGTGCCCACAATGCACACATTGTATACAATGTTCATAGTTCCTAAAGGCATGCAACCATTCATTACCTCTCATTGTATGACTGAATAAGATTTTTATTAAAGTGTTATGCACTTGGAAAGGCTGAGATAGTATTCTGAGTGATCTCTATTCTCTAGTGATGCTTATATATATCTTATCAATCAATATTCAAGTGTTGTAAAATCATTCTCCGCCATCATCAATCACACTCAAAGGATTGTTTGCTCAATTTTTCATCCTCCAGATTTCAGAGGGTTTTCCCACGATACATAGTGTGTCTTATGGATTGAATAATTGTGTGTTTGAAATGTTTTATGAGGTCTACATGCACTTGATTTTTTTATCAAAAGTTCTAAATTTCAAGTATCTTCAGATTTTCTCAAACATTAACACATTATCTCCAGGTTTCCCATCCAATCCAACTTCTACGATAGAGCTACCAAACTCTTGAAACATCCAAACGTGTTAGTAGAGTTATGATAATGAACATGTTGTGAGAGATGTCACTGAATTATTCTTCCAACTTTGAAAATATCTCCTCTAACTCATTTGACATAGCTAGGGTTTTAAGACTTATTTTCCACGCCATTCCCTCGATCTCACAAGTTCTCACAAAAATCCAAACAAAAATACCATGATACCAATATGTTATGTAATCAACTATGGATATTCCATTGGAATAGTTCGTCACAACATATCTTAAAATATTACAATAATCCCTTATTGTGTAGTGCATTACTTAATATCTTTAGATTTAATTTTATTAGCTTAATCCATGAAATATTGAAATAAACTAAAGCTAAAATGAAAAATTCTGAGCAAGTATCTGATCGCCCACACAATGAAAATAAATATGTTCCCTAGGGAAACCCAATATGAGAAAAAACGACGAGAAGGTGAGGCATATGCTCTTCCTCTTTTCTTCTCAACTATCACATACAAGTACAAAAATATTGCACTCACTATGGAGTTGCCATGGGGACCGTGACCTAAATGGATGGTACATGATCTTCTACTTCCTCTGTTATGCTTAATATCTCACTCCTATATTTTTTGCTCAATTGTGGAACAATAAACAAAAAAAAGAGAATCGAACTCCTTCCTTTCTTAACAACCTAGTGTTTAGCATACCGTGATAAGGTCTAGGGTTAGGGTTAGGGTAATGTTTTTGCATGCCTAAACCCCTAATGGTTTTGGACCCTCTAAAATCTTCTTAAAATTCCAAGCATGGCTAGCTTGGCATGTGTGAGTAATGTGAGGTGGTATGACATCCAGTGAATATCTTGGTGGTCAAATTGTTGGAGACATAACTTCTAGATATGAACTTTGATTGAGGTGATTTTTGCACTATTCAAAAGCTCTCGATGTGTAGCACGATAAAGTTCTGGCACAAAAATTTGTTGTGTAAGGCCTCAAATGAGATTTGAAAGGTTTTAGACCCCAAATCACTAAAGTTAGATTTGTTTCTAAATGGGCCGTCCAGGCCAAAGTATCTAATTTTCTCACTAATAACGCGTGTGTGTGTGTGTCCATAAAAATGCAAGAGAATTTCCCCTTGATCTCATGATGTGGTGAGCATCTAAGGTGAAAGTGATCCTCCAAACTCTAGAGAACATGTTCGATAAGAATGACGTTTCCAAGGAATATGACAACCTATCTCAATGCAGAATTGATAAGATAACATAATGATTTGAAAACAAAAAACACGTTATGATACAACTAGAATTTAATGTATTCATAAAATCTAATAAACCCATATCTCAAATGAAGATATATAATATATAGTAATAACAAAACTTCAATAAAAGTTGTACAAGGAAGAAACATGTTTACCCCCTAAAATATGCACATATCTATGAATACATCACATACATAAATACAAGTTACAAACAATATGCATTCCACATAATAAAAACATGTAGTCTACATGTTTGATGATTTCAAACAAAGAAGTTTTTGACGGTGTTGAATTCGTTTCTACCATCCAAACCATCATTAAAACACAGTTAAAATTAAATTTTACAAAATAAAAGCCAAAAGCCTCTATCCCACCCAAATCTTCGAATATTTAAACCTCTCCTAATTAAAATGCAATACAAAACACAAACCATATACACTTCACAAAGTAATAAATAACCCCTCCCTTAATTTTATTGAATAAATGTAAAACATTTCAAACCTAAACATTTCTCTTCAATAACCTAACTAAAAGATATAACTTAGTGAATACTTTTTTGACCCTACCTTTTAAAACGCATTCCACATAATTAAACAATACAATACACATGGGACGATTTCAACTATTCCTTGAGTTTTTGAGAGAATTTTTAAAATTCTTTCAGAGTGTTTAAATTTCCAGAATATAAAATTCCTAATGGAATGAAAAAACAATGTATGTATTGGATAAAGTTTTCAAGCAGACAAACTTGGAAAATAACAAAATCTATGAATCCCGATGAAAACCTTCAACGCTACGATTTTGGCAATGTCTCTAAGTAATAATCATAATCATCGAGCAGCAATAATCATTCAGCAGTAGTAGTATTATTGTTAAGATGGATATATAAACAATTGGTTTTGATGTTGGTGGGTTAGTTTTGTTTAATGGTTAAGTGTTAATCATCGAGCAGCAATAATCATTCAGCAGTAGTAGTATTATTGTTAAGATGGATATATAAACAATTGGTTTTGATGTTGGTGGGTTAATTTTGTTTAATGGTTAAGTGTTGTAATTTGTGAGTAAAGATTGTGTGATTAAATTTTTGGGTGGTTATATTTTTTTTTATCAAATTAATTTAATAATTAGAACTAATTAAATATGACTTTTTCCAGATAAAGATAAGGGCCATGTTCAAATGTGTAAACTACACACTATATATATAACCAGTTATGTAAACATGAAACTTTTTAATCTTTGATTTAGACTGGTTTTTATCAGTTTTTTTATCATGAATATTTACTGAATTTTCAGAATGCCCCAAAAACATTGCTAATCTTACAGAGTGTGGGTGTTTTTCTGACANTTAGAACTAATTAAATATGACTTTTTCCAGATAAAGATAAGGGCCATGTTCAAATGTGTAAACTACACACTATATATATAACCAGTTATGTAAACATGAGACTTTTTAATCTTTGATTTAGACTGGTTTTTATCAGTTTTTTTTTCATGAATATTTACTGAATTTTCAGAATGCCCCAAAAACATTGCTAATCTTACAGAGCGTGGGTGTTTTTCTGACAATAATTTCATTTATGAACTTAAAATTGCCCAACAAACAACAGAAATTACAGATTTTTGTGGATTAAAATCACCCAATTCCAGCAAAAAAAAAAAAAACAGCCTAAAAAAAAAATCTCCTAATTAAACAGCTCCTTTATATAATATATATAAACAGTTAGAGCTGATTGGCATTATCTTCACAGTAATAATAAACAATACACACTAATAATACTCAATATACTGTTGCAAAGTTCGATAAATTTCCACCACATGAAAATTGAATAAATCTACTTTGTTGACAGTCAACTTCCAAGTTCCAATCCTAAAAACCTATGTTCACATATCCTACATCGATGGTTTTCTCATCATCGAAAACCCCCCACTAACATCCGCAATCAAATACCTGTTTCTTCCTTCTCTTCTCGACTCCGATCTGATAAATCCTTTGATTTTACTGGTACAAGTCACAGATCTATCCAAGCCGAACCTTAGCTTATGAGCATTGATCTCACCATTGCAGGCCGAATCTTAAATGGCTTTGCAGGCAAATGGGCATGAGTGGTACAAGTCACAGATCTATCCAAGCCGAACCTTAGCTTATGAGCATTGATCTCACCATTGCAGGCCGAATCTTAAATGGCTTTGCAGGCAAATGGGCATGAGTTTCCACTGTGCTGCAAGAATGGCCTGTCGTGCCATCCGGACTGGCCTGCCTGTCCGCCATTAATGCTGTCATTTGCACGTCCCATTTATTCAGCACTGCCCCATTCAACAAGAAGCCCCGATTTCTCCATTCTGGTTATAGCAATATTAGGCATATTAGCCATTGCATTTCTGGTCATAAGCTATTACGCCATTGTGGCCAAATGTTACACCTGCATCGATTGGATACACTCAGCCATCAACAACACAATATACAGCTTCCTCTAACAGAGCCATGGGATCTTAACGATGATGGGCTCGATGAATCAGTTATCCAAGCGATCCCGGTCGTCAAGTTCATAGAGAAATATCATTTTATTGAAGGGAATGAATGCGCGATCTGTCCGAATGAGTTTGAGGCAGAGGAAACCCTTCTGCTCTTGCCCAAATGCAAACATGGATTCCATCTTGGCTGCATCGATACATGGCTGAAATCACATTCCTAACCTGGAGTTGAAAATACCCACTTCATCAACAACGAGACATCGATCAGTGCCCCTGATTTGCAGAATAATATGGAAGCAGAAATAGCTTGTACTAACCAGACTAGACCTGAAAGCGCAGAATCCACTACGATTGATGTTAGCTCAAGCATAGGTAAGGAGCAGAAGGATAATGACATAGCCGAAACTCTAGTGCCCAAAAACTTAAAACACAATAGAAC
>LPNX011190221.1:0-35121 GCA_001517045.1 Pseudotsuga menziesii | reverse complement strand
TTGTTGTCACCCCCTAGGACATTTTAAATGTGACATGGATGGAGCCTCAAAATAGTATTCCAGATCCTTTGACTCTGGTTTAATTCACAGGGGTTAAGCAGGACTTTAATGTGTACATAGCTATTTGGGAAAACTGCTAATCTGGAATAAGTTCTTTTGGACAAGCAGCAATATACAGTCTTATACCCAAGGACTTTGGTTAATCCAAAATTCTGATGTTCTCCCTGCAACCGCAGGTTTGCCTCCTTTATTGAAATCGATAGAAATTTAAACTAAAACTAAACTAA
Source organism: Pseudotsuga menziesii (assembly GCA_001517045.1). Classification (NCBI taxonomy): domain Eukaryota; kingdom Viridiplantae; phylum Streptophyta; class Pinopsida; order Pinales; family Pinaceae; genus Pseudotsuga; species Pseudotsuga menziesii. The sequence continues at coordinate 34,834 of LPNX011190221.1, read as the reverse complement.
ACTTCATGACTCAAAGACTCAAAAAGACAACCAAGCCAGATTATTTATATACAAGATATAAGAAGACAAACGAAACTCAGGAAAAATAAGGCTTGAGAACTAAACCATTTATTGGTAATTTCTCTTCCCACCCTTGCAGATCTTGTAACTTATAAGTGGAGGGGCCAAGCTTTGCCGCAATCTGGAAAGGGCCTACCCATAACTACTAGAATTTCATGTGTTTTCCTTTCTCATCATGGGGGTGGTCCCACTTGAGAACCAAATCTCCCACTTCAAAGTCTTTTGTTCCTACCTTATGTTTGTCGAACCATCTCTTTATTACCTCTTGTTTTTGCTTAAAACGCTCTCTCGCTTTACACCTAGCCTCTTCTGCTTTCAGAAGATTACATATGCTCATCTGCAAAACTTCATTCTCCGACCCTCTAGACTCTTGAGCTATTATGGAGGAGGGTAGCATGATATTGGGGGACATAATGGCTTCTTTACCATACATAAGGGTAGACGGAGACACTCCTATCGAAGACTTGGGGGTGACTCTATCGGCCCAGAGGGCGTTTGGTAGCGCTGAGTGCCAACTCCTCTGGTTTTCTATCACAGTCTTCTTTAAAATTCTAATCATATTTTTGTTAGTAGATTCAGCCAGACCATTTCCTTGTGGATAGTAATTAGTAGAATAATGCAACTTTATCCCTTTCTCATGAGCAAAAGTAGTTAAATTAATTGATGAAAATTAAGTAGCATTATCAAAGACTAACGAAACTGGAACTCCAAACCTAGTCATAATATGATCCTGCAGGAAGCTGATGACCGCATCTTCATTTATTTTGCGCAGCGGGACGGCTTTGACCTAGCGAGTGTAATAATTGGTCGCGGTCAGAATGTACTTGTGTTGTAAGGAAGAGTTTGGCTTTATCTCCCCAATAATGTCCAATCCCCATTTCTCGAACGACTCCGTGATCATCACAGTTTCAGTGGTACGGCTGCTTTAGATTGTCTTCCACTACACCTTTGACAAATATCACACCTCCGGACATGGGCGTGTGCATATTTGAAAAGCGTGGGCCAATAGTAACCGGCTCTGAGAATTTTGTGAGCTATAGTATCTCCAGAAAAATGTCTCCCAGCAGGCCCGTCATGCAAATCTGTCATTACTTTCTTTGCATCTTCTTTCTCTAAACATCTAATAAGGACTCCATCATAGTTTTTTCTAAATAATATCCCTTCAATAATTTGATAGTAGGCTGATTTGACATGTAGTGCTCTTCTTTGCTTAGAATTCCAATGTTTTGGCAACAATCCTGCCTAAAGGTAATGCACGAGGTCTCTATACCAAGACTCGGGGGCTGTGAAAAAAGGACATACATCCATCAGATGTAACTCAGCTTCATCTTCCTATGCATGTTCTTCATTGTTCCCATTTTCAGTCATTAGTTTGCACAACCCCTTCCCTTTAACTATAGAATCTGGCTTGAAGTCGAGGTCATACTCTTGAAGATCTGTTACCCAATTGCCCCTTCTTTCTCCTAACTCCTTCTGTACAAAAAGGGACCTCATAGCCGGATATGGGACGATCACCTTGGTTCGATTTTTTAATATGTAGGGCCTGAATTGTTTCACTACTTTGAATACCATGTAAGCTTGTTTATCAATAAATGGGTAATTTAGCTCAACCCTTTGTAGACTAGTGCTCATGAAAGATATTGGGAATTCATCCCCCCCCTCTTCCTTTTGAGTAAGCACAGCTGCCAGTGAATCATCATATGCAAAAGTATACAGAATAAAATCTTTATCAAAATATGGGATTTTTAGGGATGGCACGTGTGCAACAATAGTTTTGATTTTTCTGAATGCATTCTTCTCAATCTCAGTGCATTTGAACTATGCACTTTGCTTCACCATTTGCTGCAGAGGTTTGAAAATCTGGGCAAAATCTGGCATAAATATTCGTACGAAGTTTATTGTTCCCATAAAAGATTGCATCCCCTTTTTATTATGGGGCAAGGGGATTTGTTCAATGGCCTTGATCCTTTCTGGATCTATAGAGATTCCATTCCTTGAAACTACATCACCCAGCAACTTACCCTCCGTAACCGCGAAGACACACTTCTTGGGATTGAGTGAGATGCCATATTTCCAACAGCATTCAAAAATATACCTTAAATGAAACATTTTCTCTTCTCTCCTCTTGGATAATATTATAATATCATTAAGGTACACTACAGTACTACGACCAATCAATCCATGGAAAGCTATGTCCATAGCCCTCTAGAATGTGGCTCCAGCGTTTATAAGCCCAAAGGGAATTCTTCTGTAAGCGAAGGTTCCCCATATGGTCCTAAATGTTGTCTTCAATATGTCTTCTTTGGCTACTAATACTTGATTGTAGCCTGAGAAACTGTCTAACAAAGAAAATAGTTCATAACATGATACCATTTGTAGTAGTTTCTCCATAGGTGGAACAAGATAGTTATCTTTATCTGAGGCACGATTTAAATTCCTGAAATCCATGCATAGCCTGATTTCACTAGATTTTTTCCTCACTGGTACCATATTTGAGACCCATTCAGAGTGTCTGACCTTAAAAATGATCCTAGCATCCAACAATTTCTTAACTTCACTCTGGATCAGAGGTTCTAGTTTTGGGTGCATTTTTCTTAAAGGTTGCTGGTAAGGTTTGACGCCAGATTTGATAGGGATAACATGCTGGATAATGCTGGTGTCATATGTCTTCAAATCTTTGTATGTCCAGGAGAAAACATCTTTATATTGATTAAAAACACTGATGAACTTATCTCTTTCTACTAGGGAACAACATTTGCCAAGATTCACATATTTAGGATGTGTCTCAGTCCCTAAATTTATCAATTCGAACTATAGAGACGAGCTGTGAGTCTTCACGTTAGCTGGTATTATGAATTTTTCATTTAGATCGAACATTATTTCTAAGGTTCTGACTCCTTTGGGGATGAAATTGTCATATTTCAGCTCGGCATGATGCTCTTCATCATCTATGATCGCTCCTTTAAATACCTCGTCATTGGTTAAGCATTCTATGATCTGCTGATCGTCGTCGAACACTCGTAAGTTGGTAATCATATCAAGGAATGAGGGCCTGAAAAGCAATTCAACGAAGCATCAATTATTAGTAGGTACAATCCTAGCAGCTGATATGGCTAACAAGTCAGCTGCTGCATTTTTAAGTCTTGGAATTGAAATAATATTAAATGCGTTAAAACATTTGAGTAGGTCCCATACCTCATTTTGATAAGCCTTTAAGTGAGGAGAAACAAAATGTATTTGATTCTGGATCTGTTTTACAATTATTTCAGAATCTCCGAAAAATTTCAAATTACTTATTAATGGACTTATTAGGGCCTGATTTATTAATGGACTTGGAAAAGTTGGTTACCACAGTCTAGGTGAACCTCAAAGAAGCACAAGACCTCCAGAAATGTTACGCAGTTCAGAAAAGAAAATATAAAGATTATCAAATAGGCGACCATGTCTACTTGAAAGTAAAATCAAAATGGAGCTCGTTGAGCTTGGGGAGGTGTGGTAAGTTAGCACCTATGTTTTGTGTACTTTTTGAAATAATTACTAAGAGAGGGCCAATGGTAGATGAGCTAGAATTACCCCCACACATAAGAGTCCATAATGTTTTCCATGCATCATTATTAAAGAAACATGTTTATGATACTAAAGATGTAGTTAATTGGTCCTTATTACAGGTGGAGCCTGAAGGGGAGTTTTCCCTTAAACCTATTCATATATTGGAGAAGAGAGCGGTGCATCTCAAGAAGTGCACCATTTTCTAGTTGGAATTGCAATGGAAGTACTTTGAAGCCGATGAGGGTATTAGGGAGAATGAAGCCACCATGAGAAATGCTCACCCCGCCTTATTTCATGATGTCATTCTGAGTCCTTAGAACGCTAGGGACAGTGTTTTTCTAAGGAGGAAGGGATGTAATATCTTGAATTTTTTATCTAACACTTATAGGCATGATCCTATTTCTTATGATGTTATCCTGAAGGTTTATTTTGATATATTGGGTCGAAAACCCCACTGCATATGAACATGATGATTTTTTTTATATAGTGGGCATAAGCCAATGGTTGAGGATATATATATATGCTTGTTTGTGTTGGGAATGGACCCTGAAGCACATGATTGATGAGATTTTTTGTGTTGAGCAAGGAGCTCCAAAGCACATGAGTAATTGATATTGTGTTGAGCGAGAAGCTCTGGAGCACATGAGTATTTAAAATTGTGTTGACCGTAAATATCTGGAACACATGAAAAGATAAGGTGGGAGTGTTGGGCATAAGCCCTAGAACCTTCCATGTTGATGTTGACCATAAGCTCTGTAACATCGGATCCTTGGCCATTGTATCCCTAGGTGTCTCGTACAAGTACATCCTATAATTAGTGCTGAGCGAATAGCTCTTGAATTGCACTAAGTTTGTAACTCTATGTTTTTAGTGTTCAGTATGGGCTCTAGTAAGCACTAAGATTTATTGAAAAGAATTAATGATTTCTGAGTGAAAACGAATCAAGAAAAATATTGATCTCATCAAACTTATTTATAAGTGATTAAATGAAAATTTGAATTTCTTTATTCTCATCAAGTACTCAAGAACGACCATGTTATACAAGGAAATCCAACATGCAAGGATGCTTAGAGTTTCCTAGCTTAGTAAACCTAACCATCTACCTAATGACCTTAATAAAGAAGTGTAATAAGTGTAGGGATCATAGTATATGATGTCGAAAGATGAATGTTAACAAATGTTATATTATTATATTTTATACATGCTGTGTATAAATAATAAACATAGTAATAACATTAATAATGAAAGAAAGAAGGAGAAGCTACATTTATTATTATTTATTACTAAAAGATAATAAATAGTATAATACCTAGAAATTTCTAATTACGAACTAGTTAAAAGTTACTAAGTTAAAATATTAAAAATACCCCAAATTAATTAAAAAGGGTTAAATAAAGAAATCAAGGATTCTTGATTTAACTGCCCCTTTGACTGAAAAATTCTCTTATAAAGTCTCAAGCAAAGGTAAGGATTGGGGATCTCATCTATCTTTTGGAGTCATTATTTTTCCTAAATTTCTCAAGCGATTTCTTGGAGAACATTTTTCCTAGAAGCAAAAAGGAGAACTGATCCATATTTGTTATTCCAGTTAGGGAAACCCTACCTTAGGAGCTCTAAGCTAATTTCATTTTGGAACCACCTTGGGGGGGGTGTCCTTATTGAAACCAAGAACGGTCCTGGGTCATGGTTGGGAGGAACGTGGTAGTTCCCAAGTGATTTAGTCATTTAATACAGAGTTCATATCTCTCTATGATTAGTTAATGCTGTTTATTTGAGTGTGCAGGTTTCAACCATTAGAGAATATTCAATTTAAAGGTATGAGGCTCTAGACTTCCTATTTCATTTTATATAAACAAGCGTTGACTAGACTAGGAAATTTTTTACATTATACTTTTCTAACCCTATGTGACTTGGTTTTGTCTAATTATTTTGGGGTTTATATATTAAATTATAAGCCCTAGGTTGTAATTTATTTCATATGCTAGATTTATCCAGGGTTTTTTCATTTAGTTTACTCCTCTACAAATATTTACCAAGGGTTTTTCACCTTATTTTTTACTTTTGTATTATCTTTGCTTCTTAAACTTTGTTTTTCTACAAACTAGGTATTATTTCAGAATAATTACATAGATGATCCTTGGCCTATATACTCTACTAACATATTTCATATTATCAGTAAAGGCATGTCATAATTAAAAAGGCTAGTTGTAAATTAAGTTTCATATCTGGAATAATCTCATAACACAACTAAATAAATCTATTTACTAAAACCTAACAAACATATTATACTATGTATATACATTACCAATTACAAATAGGAATCTATTTCTAATTAAACATCCCAAGTATCGAGACCATACAATTTGTCCATGATATGAATCGCATGTCATAATATTACCTTCAACAATCATGTAATAATAACCACAATATCGCTACAACGTTTAATTTACAAGCTTCATACTTAAACAAGAGATCCTAGGAGAAAATCCCATGGAGTTTTCAAATGCCAATTTGCATACCATAAAACACAACTCCCATTGTATTAAAAACGCCAAGAGCATTAAAATACATTGTAAATTATTTAAACAATACAAAGAAGTTACACAGGGGTCCCATGATCAAATCCTGTGGACATACAATTTCCTAAGTCGCATGCATATTAAAACCACCTATTTATACAAGAGATTGCAAGATCAAATATTGTGGGCACTTAAGCCCCAATTCGCAATCAATTCAAATAATAAATCAACTCTCATCATGAACAATGACTAGGATTCAAATCTTGTAGAGTATATTCACGTTTTAAAAAGCCACGTTATACACCATTGTATGCGGGCTGTAAACAATAATAAAACTTTAATGTGGAGGGCATAAGACCTTACAAAGTATATACATTTGAATCATGGACTCATCCCCATAAACATCCATACAGTCAACTAAATAAACATTTTTCGAATATGTGGAAACCCCGTCAACAAAACAACCGATAGAAAGGATATTCGAACGTAGGGTTTACACCCACAGTCTGTATTACTTTTCCATTTACACATTAAATAATAAAACACTAAGTCTACACCATTCACTCTATCGCAACAACCATGGAGAGTGCTCACGCCATCCATGGCATGGCCCAAGCAATACACTTTCACCATTTACATTCTTGCAAAAGAAAATAATGGAAGCAAATCTAGAGAGACCAACCACGGAGGCAAATGACACATAAAACCTAAGTAAAATAACCATTGAAATAAATGTAGCACAAATATGTTTAGAAACAGTGTTATAAAACCAGAAGAAATTTTACACACTCGATTCCATTGGCCATGGTACCATTGCAAGAAACGGTGCTACCTTGGCTTTGTATCATAAATCAAAACATCATTTATAAAATAGACATAGATCCTGTCAAAGGCACCAAGGTTCTTTGCACTAATAAAAATTCACCATTTAAAATACATTCCATTACATTTAAGATTAGGCTCAAACACCATCGAAACCCCACAACCAACCGCAAGTCTGCTGCTACCAAAAAGCATAGAGTTCTTCCATTGCATAGTCAAACCCCCAAATCAAACGTTACTATTGGAATGAGACTCAAGAAAAACCCAATCAGTGACGAGTTTAAACTCTGTCACAACCATAGAAGCCAAGAGATGACAAGTGAATACTTGTTAACAGCCTTAGTGGATGGTATGGCTTTTCCCATGGATTGTTTTCCAACTACAAACCATTCCTCTCCTCACCATCCCTATAACTTGCAATCACAGCACAAAAATGATAATGAGAAGTATGAAATCGTGAGTAATATAGAAACAAACAACGAATGTTGTGAAACCCAAACATTTTCCTCATACCCTTCATCATTATGGCAGTTTCATTCTCCATAAAGTGTAGAAGTGAAGGGCAAGCAGATAAACTCCAAAATGACCAAACCCATTGTAAGCCAAGCACTAAATTAGGCTTCCACTTTCTCTGACATGCATTAACGATGCCAACTTGCTTCCCATTATAAACTTCAAACCCACTTCTCTTTAGTTCACAAGCATTACGTTTCTGAATGCCTCCATTTTATACAAATGTCATAAACCTAATGTGCATTGGTTTAAATTTGTCACCCCAAGTCAATACAAGGCTTAAGTATCACATACATCGCATACTATAGACTCTAAACATTAGAACTATGCTGATCAAATTTATTAGGCTCTAATCCTAGGACCATAGCATATGAAATATGCCATGGAAATTCCGTTATTTATATAGCCAAGATTGGTCTTTGAAAAAATAAAATGAACCTGTAAAAGCATAAAATGAAAGTGTAAGTTAATTGCTTTTCATAAAATAAACATTTAATACAAATATAAATATGCTAGGGTATGAACAGTTGATAGTAATTACCCATCAATAATAAGCGTCCCTTACATAACTAGTCTATGTCATATAAGTAATGAATGTGGTAGTGACCTTGTCACTAACCCGAGTCTGTAAGGAACAATTATAACAACCAGTAGGTGTCATTAGAGGCAAGTATGAGTACTAGTGATCAAACGTTAATCGCTCTGTAACAAGTTTTTTGCCGCTAAGTACACTTGCATGTAAACATGTTAAGAGTGCATTATTTCAATAGAACTACTTAAGCCCTCTAGAAAAGTAGTAACATTTACCTCTCAGGAAGTTACATGGGATAAATAGTCCCGCCACTCCACCCACTTTGGTTCCAAAAACAAAGTTAAGTTAGAACCACTTATACAACGGTAAACACATGTAGAATAACAATGAATTACCTAATCAAAGTATTTAACATACACATACATGTGTAATCATAATAATATGATATTAAAAAACATTATGACACCATAAGTGAACACAATAAACATAGTAATAATCATAACTGAAGTAAGGAAGTAGGACGTAAGAATAACTTACGACAAATCAACAGTACGATAGAGTATCACACTTTTCGCAAGTTCAATAATGTCCATAATAGGTAGTGTTTAACTAGTATAATATTATTTATTTATTTTCAATTGTTGGGGAAATTACAGGAAGCTCGTGGGTTCTTCTATTCAACGCTTCCTCTCAACCATTTCCATGAGTTGTCTTTGCATATTCATGCTGATAGAGGGATTGCACCTTAGGTGAGCTCTTGTACTCGTCGGGAAAGATACTTCTGGTCTATTTATGATTGTAATAAGTTAAATATTCTATTTTCTTTATTCTCATAAAGTTTCAATTTTAAATACCCTATATTTGTATGTCAAGATGACTTCTAACGAGCAAACAATGACCATTTCCCCTCTATTTTGATATATGTCATGGTAATGCTTGTTATTTCGAATAGAGTAATGTATCTCTAATAAATGTATGAGTAATGGACTTTAATAAATGTGTATTTCAATTTTCATGTTCATTACTTAAGCATTGTAATCCATTTTACTCATTTTTTATTGCATTGGGAGAAGATTTCGTGCATTTTCCCCACGGGTCAAAATAATGATTTGGGAGTTGTTTTGAAAGAGTCATAACAACCTGTATAAACTGAAACATGATGCATATGAGACTATAAAAATTTCCCTTACATATCCCCCACCTTCGTTCATAAATTCGAGTGAGGTTGGGATCATTTGAGGATCCATTTCAAGCGTTTTCTCGGGGGGGAATTGGAACCCCAAATTGCTAGTAAAGACTCCTACTTTGATCAGAATATAAAACTAGTTTTTAAAAGTGATTGGAGGGTTATAAATAATCTCTGAAAACAATATTTATGTATACATATCATTCATACACACTCTGAGAATATTTCAGATCATTTGGGCCAATTTGGAGACGCAGACATCAAAAAGTTAAAAAATTGGTGATTTAATAAAATTTTAAAAAGGGACATTACAGATGATGTTGTTCTAAGCAAGAAGGGATGTAATATAGTAAATTTTGACCTAAAAATAATGGGAATAAGTCCCATTGCATATGATGATACTTTGATGCTTATATTTTATATATTGGGGATAAGACCCCACAACATATGAGTATGATGATTTTTTAGATATATTGGGCATAAACCAATGCATATGTCTTATTTAGAATATATGGAATTTTATGTGTTGGGCGTGGATCCTGAAGCACATGATTGATGAGATTTTGTGTTGAGTGCAAGCTCTAGAGCACATGAGTGTTTTGATGTCTGTGTTGAGTGCGAGCTCTAGAGAACATGAGCATTTTGATGTTTGTGTTGAGTGGGCACTCTGGAGCACATGAGTGATTTGATTTTTTTGTTGAGTGAAAGATCTGGAGCACGTGAGTGTTTTGATGTTGTGTTGACACCATATCTAAAGCACATGAGTTACGAAATTTTTTTGTTGAGCATAAGCTCTGTAGCACATGGATATAAGAATTGGAAGTGTTGGGAATAAATCCTGGAGCATTCCAAATTGATTTTCAGAATTAGCTCTAGAACATCATATCCTTGGCCATTGTATCCCTAGGTGTATTATACAAGTACATCCTAGCATTAGTGTTTAGCAAGACGCCCTGGAATTGCACTAAGTGCAACTCCTAATCTTTTACCGTTGAGTGTGGCATATGAATAACACTAGGAGTTACTGAAAATTAATTTTGTTGAATGAGAACGACTATGATAAAACATTGACATCATCTTACTTATTTTTAAGTTGATTAAATGAAATTTCAAATTTCTACTTCTCATGAAGTGCTGAAGAACTATCATGATATAGAAGGTAATCCAACATGCAAGGAGGTTTAGAGAACAAAGCTTGAGTGAATGTAACCTTGTCACCACTCTCAACTAGCTTGTGAATCGATTACCTGCATCCACATACGTTGTTAAGATATATAATCACATTCTTATAAAATAGTAACATGTATTAAGGATGTAGTTCTTTTAAATATTTCCTTGTGATGCGAGATCGGGCCATAAAGTTGAAGCCAATCTTATGCAAAGATTTACGTACCCTTTCGATTGCACCCTGGTTTCACCTTCCAAATAGAATGGTGAAATAATGATAAACCCAATTAAATATGAAATGATTTTTTTTATAAATATAGAGGAAGAGAGAAGCTTACCCTTGCTAAATGCTTATAGGGCCAAGGGTTAGCTCCTCCTGTCTTCCTTCCTCTTCTTTTTCCCTGCAGAAACAAGAAACAATTGGTCATATTTGTTCCAAACCTACTAACCTCATTAAAAAATTGCATAGTTAAAGACAAGAAAAATAACGTTATACGTATTGATAAACCCCTGCAGGATTGGAAAGATTCTACCCAAATTCAAAGGTAAGTGATTGAACTTCGAGTTAACCACAAACTAAGAAAAATATGGAAGAGACGACGAAGAGAGGAAATGGCATCCATAAAACCATTAAACACTAACAAAACCTTTAAACAGCTTGAAAAACAAAATGCTTAAACAAAACAACTATTGTGGACCTATTGGCAGTCAGCAACAACCCCTTCATTTTTCATTAAGATGAAGGGAGATCAGCTCTCTTTTATGATTTTCCTATTAAAAATTATAAAAGAGTGCTTTCAGAATCTTCCATTCTGAAGGTACTCTCAACTATAGAAGTTGATGAAATCATTTTCATACACTTGGTAATTAGCAGCTGTCAGTTTCATAAGTCAGTTTCATAAATTTTTATATAATCAATTTTACCATTAAATTAAATTTATCTGATTATATATGATTTAAGAAACTTAAAGGGATAGTATGCGAAAAAAGAATCCACGAAACACATTTTGAATTTGTTTGAAACTGGTTATGGATAAGATATTATAAGTTCTAAAATCCTAGAACTAAAAGATGATTTATTAAATTAAAACTCTTATTAAATATAAAGTTCACATTTCATATGTAATATCTTACCATGACTTTGTAAAATTGTATATATATAGTTAGTAAAAAGCATATAAATGAGTATCATTTGAAATTTTCATATGTATAGTTTTATCAAAATTTCTGACGTTTCAGCGGCTAGAACGGCTAATTTCTTCCACCGTTCATCGGTGGTCAGATGCCCTATTCATTGGAAGGACAGTCTACTAAACATCCGCAACGACAGATAGCGATCCCACTACGAGTTCTGCAGATCATAAACTCATCGGTGAGTGAAAAAACTAAATTTTTCCGACGCATTTATCTCCATCAGCTAACTTTTGGTTTTCACATTGGAACATTTTGTGACTACCTTCTCCGCAGTTGCAGACGACAAACTACTAAGCCCCCGATTATTGTATTGAACTTTCAAACTCCGCTTTGTTGTTTCATCGATATTTGGGTTTTGTCTTCCATCGTTGCGGCTGCAGAAAGAACAACCTTTCTGATACTTTAGTTGTTTTCTCTTCCGATTCAGACCTTACTTGGTTGGGCATGATGTCCCTTAATGTTCCGCCGTTGCGGCTCCCAATGTCCTTTACGTTCCACCGTTACGGCTCCCAAAGCCCTTAAAGTTCCATCGTTGCGGCTCCCAAAACAACTAATCACCAAAAATGAAAAGTGCCCTGCTCACCAATGTGGGCTCGTCTTTTAGTCGCATGACCATAGTCTTTTATCCTCCGTCATTGCGGCTGTGCAAAGCACTCATCTGCCGATGTCTATGTCTTTCCGACTTCCGATTGGGAGCTTTCCCGCCCATATTTTAGGTCATATTTTTACGACCACAATCGGCGAAGTGGTTGATTTGTAGAAGAGGGCTTAATGATTATTTCCATTTACATGATTTGTCTCTTTGTCAATAGGTAATGATAGCCTTCTCTGCATGCCTGTAAAATCGCAGATTTTACAGGCACACATTAAATTACAGTTTCTTTTATTTCTCCTATTATAAATAGTTTTTAATAATATGCTTTTGTTTGTTTCAAACAGGTGAGCATGTCATCGCTATCCTGCACAGTTTCAGGACATGTCTCATATCCTGGATATCAGTTGGAAGACATGGTTGTTCATTAAAGACTGAAATTTCGAACCAGCCACAAATTGGCCAGTCCCTTCAAATCAGCAAATGTTTCAGGTTGGTGGTTTTTTGTTATCTTCTAGTGACAGGTGTTTGATGAAAAAGAGATTTGACACTCTTTGATAGCGATAGGAATCCTATAAGCTTGCATATAACATTTATAGAAAAAATGAATCGAAAGATTGGGAGTATTATATAAGCTTGTAATTTTTATGAGAAGAGGGGGATTGACTGAAGAGAGACATACTTGAGATATATTTTGTTGCTGGTTTTATTTCCTTACTGAAGTGGGATCTTTGGATATGGGATGTAACTGGAAATCTCCAAGTTGATGTCATGACTGGTATTGTTTTGGATATACTCTATATTTCAGTATATGTTCTTCTATTTTAATATTAATATAGTATACTTTGTTATGCTTGTGTTTATTTATAATTTTCACTTTGTCAGCCCAATATTATATTTGAATTAATATGTCGTCGTGACTGAATTTATCAGCGTTTACTGTAAATTGAAGATATAAGGATATACATTTATGTCTATTAGATATCGTTTGTATTTTTGCAGTGATTTCATACTAGACATTATCTTTTATTCAAATAGCTATGTTGGTTATTAGTTATTAATTAATTAGGCACTTCAGAAAATTGAAATAATTGTTTATTTTCTGTTTCTCTGTTAAGTTATTTTATAGCAGAATGATTTAGTGTGTATGGCTTAAATATTTCTATTTAGATCGTACACTTTATCTTTCTGTTCATCTTATATTAATTAATAATTAATATAATATTTAAAAATGCTCTCAGCTGAGATAGGATAGATAGGATAGTTAAGATATTTCAGATTAGTTTTATTTTAGTATATTTTAGTTAACAACTGTTAAATAGAATTTGTGCAATTTTAGAATAATTTTAAACAGTCTTTTATATTCAGAAAATTAAATATAAAATTTCAAACAATCGAAGAATTTCCTTAATAAAGCAAGTATAGGATAACATAGGCAGTTTAAACTAACTTTAGAGTTTAGTTAGATAGAAATAACATTAGGATAGATTTTTGCTGAATTTTAGTTTCTCCTCAAGAGAAAAATTCAGCTGGTAGCAGGAATGATAACCTCCAAGATTTTTGCTACTCCAAACACACCAGACGCTGTTTAAGCTGATTGTGTGGGCATAATATCCTTGTTGGCCTAGGTAAAAAATTCACGCCAACAAATGGCACTAGAAGGAGGGCCTGTTAATGAGTAATGGTAGGTGAATCTAATGAAAAAATTTCAACCAGTCAACATCCTCCAGAAGTCAGTAGATCACCGTTTATAGAAACTGTTAGGAGTATCCTCGAACGTGATCCTATCACCTCTCCATTTACTCCTGAGCAAAGCACTCAAACTTTAGAAGAATCACGACATATTCTTACAAGGGCATACGCTAATCAACTTGGTGTATCTCCAATAGATTATGGTCTACCTAGACAATAGCGACATAATCCTCAATTGACCATAGTCACTCATATTTTGGAAGTAACTGATAGTACTCCCTGTCATCAGATTGAAAGTCATCAAAGGCAAAATACTCAAACAAACACTGCTAGAAGACTAATTTCAGAAGGCGGTTTTGATCAGCCACCTTCTCCTCCTGAAACACCACCTAATAGTCCAAGACCATCCAATTCAGGAAGTTCCTCAAATTCTGAAAGAAGTCCAATGGCAGGAAACATACCTGTGGCAGGAGGAGGTAATCCTCCACCTAATACACAACTCCCTTGGCTAAGAACAGCTGTTGTAGCTATCCCTGGTGTACAACATCCTTTTCCTAAACACTCAGATAAACTCCTCCCTAAGTTTAACCCAGATGACAAAGAACCTACAGAAGTGCATGTTGACAAATTCATGTTGGTTGTTCAAACCTTGAACGTTCAGCATGAAGATGTAGTTTGTCGATTGTTTCCTCTAACTTTCGAAGGAAGAGCTTCTACTTAGTATTTTTCGTTAGTAGATGGATCAATCACAAACTAGGGTGAATTTTATTAAGCCTTTCTAGATAAATTTGGGGAAGATAAAACACCTGCTCTTTTAGCCTTAGAGTTATCTAGGATTAAAATGGAGCCTAAAGAAAGAATCAAAGATTTCAATCAAAGGTTTCTGACATTACAGAACAAAATTCCAATTGCTTCTCAACCACCCAAAGATATAATTATTGAAAATTATATGTCATCTTTACCAAAATATTCTGGGATGTTCGTTAAGAGAGCTGGAAAAAAAACATTAGTAGAAACTTTTGAGGAAGCCATTAAAGTCGAGAAGGATTCTATGTCTTATGAACCAGATAGGAGTGGGAAATCTAACACTTTTTCCCGTAGGAAGACCGAAAAACTCAATTCGGAAAAAGACAAATCATTTGACATAGAACAGTTGCAAAATGCTATTTGAACATTAACCAATCAGGTTGTAGGGTTAAAGAAAACCAATTCTGAAGCTTCTCCTTCTAGGGGATATTTCAGAAATTAGTTTAGACAAAACCCGAATACAAACAATAAAAATACACCACCTAACATAGCAGCAAATGAAGAGATTTTTAATACAATCTGAGCTGTTTTATCTTTATCTGAGACTCCTTCTAGTCAAGAAACAACCTCATCCCCACATGAAACCATCAGGGAGTTATCTGGCCTCCTCCCTAGTCCACACAATTCCCTTCCTCTTTCCCCCACCCGGTGTCATGAGCAAGCAAGTAATAGCTACCTTAAAATTACCCAATTTTACATTGGGAATTCTTGTGTGGTACCTTGATCCACCAGCCAAACCACCAAATCCATAGGTAGTCTTAAGCCCCATGTAACCCATTGTGGTAAAATCTCATCCTCCACCCGGCCCGCAAAAACCAACCACCAGACCTGCACCCGCACTGCCCCACCCAAAAAAGGCCAGGAGAAAAAATGCGAAAGCTACCACTGAAACTCAACGGATCCCACCTTATGTCATCTGTGAAGAACAGGGCCATCCAAATAAAAAATTCCATGAGATTCCCATAATCCGTGCACATTTGGATGCCATGGATACAGTAAAAAACCTCCCCGTGGTTGAACTCCCAAGCGGGCCAATACTGAGAAACAAGTCATTAAGAAGAAACCATGCTTGCACCCTCTATGGATTGTATGGACACTATTCTCACCATTTCCAAGACTTGTCTAAGTTTTGAATGGCTCTAGCTGACCTTCAACAACATTTCCTTGAATTTGAGATCACTCTGATCGAAGAAGTTCACCCCCCACCTCCTTCTTCAGACACCATGTTCAGTTCTATAGACCCTCTTGTCTCCACCATCACAGACGGTCCATCAGACCTGTCTCTTCATTTATTTTGCAATGATGAGGAGATACTTGAATCCTTAACTTCCCTGGAATACCTATAGGACGACATGCATCATCGCTCATTCTTCCTCCTCAAAGAGCTCGTGTCGTAGTCTGACCAGTTTTCCGTGGTAACCAAAGGTTTCACACATGGGAAATTCGACTGGTTCAAAAATCCCATTCCCGGACTAGATTCCTTCAAAGAAGGGAACATGTCCAACATCTCGCTGACCATCAAAATGAATATCTCAAGAAATCCCGAGCTTGTTGAAGAAATCATGCTGGGGGCATCCTGCTCCCAAAAAGAAGTTGCTGTCTACAAAGCCCTCTTTCAAGAATTTTGCAACATTTTTTCCTGGTCTTACACTAAAATTCCCAGGTTGGATCCATCCATTATGGAACAACACATCGACACATGGCATGATGTGGCCCCCGTGTGCCAAAAGCAACGACCCATCCATCCCTCCAAAGCTTCCATGGTCAAAGCTGAGATAGAGAAGCTGTGCACAGCCGGCTTCATTTACCCCATTTTGTACACCACTTGGGTTTCTAACCATGTTCCCCTAAATAAAAAATAGGGTACCATCCACATTTTCACAGACTGTCGTAATCTAAATGGGGCATGTCCCAAAGAAAACTTCCCAAAACCCTTCATCAATCAGATTATCGATGCATGCACCAGACATGAGGTATTTTCCTTCATGGACGGATTTTTCAGATATAACCAAATCCAGATCCGAAAATAAGATCATTACAAGACTGCATTCACAATCTCGTGGGGTACATTCTCCTATTGAGTAATGCCCTTTGGTCTAAAGAATGCTGGAGCCACCTTCCAGTGTGCCATGATATATTGTTTCCATGACCTAATCCACATCATCTTGGTCTACCTGGACGACCTTATCGCTCGATTACCAAAACGAGCATAACATATAGATTACTTGTGACAAGTCTTTTTGCGATGTTGCAAGTACAAAATTCACCTTAATCCCCTAAAATGCATTCCTTTTTCCTAGAAGGCCATCTACTTGGGCTCATTGTATCTCATAAAGGGATAACGATAGACCCTCTCAAGGTTTAGTCTATCCTTGTTCTATCCTTGGTATTTCCTGACTGGAATAAGGAGTTTCATGTGCATGTCGATGCATTCTCCATTGCTCTAGGTATAGTATTGGCTCGGTCAGGAGAACGTAATATTGATCACCCTATTGCTTTTGCAAGTAGAAAATTGTCCACAATAGAAAAGAACTATACTACGACAGAACGAGAAGGTCTAGCTATGGTTTATGCATTGCAGAAGTTTCGACATTATCTATTAGGATCTCATTTTAAGATGTTCACTGACCATTCTGCTTTGAAGTACTTGGTTAACAATCCGGTGCTAGGTGGAAGGATATGCAGATGGCTCATTCTATTTCAAGAATATGACTTTGAGATCATAGTTAAGCCTGGCAGACTTAACCTAGGACCTGACCACTTGTCGAGGCTCGAGTTAGGAGAAGAGCCACTAGTTTGGACGAAGGTCTTCCTGATGCCAAGTTGTTTTCCATCCAGATGCTTGATGACTATTTTCAGGATATTGTTCAGTACTTGTCTACAAGTTTTCCACCCACCAAAATGACAACACAGCAGAAGAAGCAGCTGGTGGTTAGAGTAGTCGAATTTACCTTAATAGTAGGACAGCTGTATAAGATGGGACCAGATGAAATATTGTGCAGATGTGTCCTGTAGCATGAAAATCCATTGATTTTGGTTGAGGCACATTCGGGAGCGGAAGGAGGTCATTATGCAGGAAAAGCTACAGCACAGAAGATTTTGACAACCAGATTGTGGTGGCCCACAATTCATAAGGATGCAAGAGAATATTGCCACAGCTGTGACATCTATCAGAGGATAGGAAAACCATCCAGGAGGGATGAGATGCCTCTAGTTCCGCAGGTAACTTTACAAGCATTTGACAAGTGGGATATTGATTTTGTTGGACCTATCAATCCCCCCGCGAAGAAATCTGGAGCAAGATACATTATTACAGCAACTGACTACCTTACTCGCTGGGCCGAAGCTCAACCAGTCAAGAACTGTAGTGCTGCTACAGTTGTGAAGTTCATCTTCGATAACATGTTGTCAATATTTGGTTGTCCTAGAATTCTTATGAGTGATCAAGGATCACATTTCTTAAATAAGACTATTGAAGTATTGACTGAAGAATTTCAAGTATATCATCAGAAGAGTATTGACTATCATCCTCAAGCAAATAAAATTGTCGAATCCTTTTACAAGATCCTTGAACATGCTCTGACAAAGGTTTGCAATGTTAACAGAAATTATTGGGATCTTAGAATTCCAGCAGTACTATGGGCTTATAGAACCACTTGCAAGAAGTTGACAGGACATACACCTTTTAGGTTGGTCTATGGACAAGAAGCAGTCATGCCCATGGAGTACATTGTTCCTAGCCTAAGAATATCTACTTTCACAGAAATGGATGACCCATCTGTGATGAAAGAAAGGCTGGAAAAAATACTAGAACTTGAAGAAGACAGATTCACTGCAGGTTTCCAGCAGCAAGTACAGAAAGTCAGAGAAAAATCATGGCATGATAGACACATTAAGAGGAAGCAGTTCTAGAATGGTGAACTTGTGATTTTATATGATAGTAAATTCATGAAATTCCTAGGTAAGTTCAAAACACATTGGAAAGGACCATACATAGTACACAGAGTTACTGATGGGGGTGCAGTTCAGCTAGCTAAATTAAATGGAGAAATTTTACCTTCCATGGTGAATGGAAGCAGATTAAAGAAGTACAGGGACAAGCCAGGATCTCCTAATCAGCAGTAACAGCAGGAAGGAGAGTCTAAATACCACGAACAGTTGGAATTGGGTACTAGAATATAATGAAGCTCTTCTCAAAACTATGAAGTGTTGAAGACTGTTAAAGTTCAAAGGTTGAAGTGTGGTTGCTGCTTGGGATAGGAGGGGTCGAAGGCCAATATTGTGTCAAAGGTTCTCATTGAGGCGAAGCTGAAGTTAGTGGTAATGTCAAAGGACCATAGTATGGCGTAGCTTAAGTTGTGTCACAACTTAAAATATGACCGTTGGAGAAGATTAGACTTGGCGGCGCTGACACGTTCACTACAATGATTATCTGTAATAATGAGATTTTAGGAAATCTAACGGTGGGTAGACGAGATCTACCACCTTTCAGTTCGATTTGCTATCTATGATGCACAATGATGACAGATCTGATCGCAAGATTCCTTAAGAAGACACCTAGCTCTGCATATTTCGCATTCCATAGTTTCTTCAGTTAAGACCATGTCGAATGATCATGAAGTCCAGGAGTTATTACGAGAGTTCAGGGAGAGAGGTATGCAGAACCTTCTGAGCAATCCACCTATGCAGAAATGTTCGACCAGGACAAAGAAAGGTATAAGTTCACTCTAAGTAGGACAAAGAAAGGTAGAATTTCACTCTAGGTGGAGCGAAGAAAGGCACAGGGCCTCACGAAGAGACTTTGGAGGATCCCGAGATGTACCCTCCTGGCTGGGAAGAACGAAGGCGGCTATTTGTCTTATGCAAAAGTACATTGACACGCAATTCTAGGGGTATCATCTATTAAGAACCCAGAGTTGTGGAAGGACAAATGTTCGATAAGACATGACAGGAAGGAAGTTCGAAGGAGGGGGTCACTGATAGAGTTAGAAGGCCCTAACCAGCATAAATATTATGAAGAGAAGGAGCAAGCAGCCAACGACATCATGCGCAGCCTCAGCAAGAAATTCACTACCTTCGCCAACAAGTTTTTCCCACCACAAGCAATAGAGTGTCGTGGGATGGGCCACTGGTGAGTCTTAGGGGCCTGTTGGGACGCGCACCTTAATAGCCCTTAAGTTGGGTAGCTCCGCGGGTTTTGTGGAAGCTTGTAAGCGGAGTTATGACTCAAAATAGTCTTAGGGGTGTCGGGGGTTAAGTCAAAGTCCTCTTTTTGTAATAAACCCATGGTTTAAGTCCAGGGTTTAGGGTTCGGGGTGCCCATAGTTTAAGCCCACGGTTTTGTCATAAGTGCACTGTATAAATAAGCACTCTTGTAAAGAATTCAGTTTAGGCTTTTGATGTAAGATGAATTGATGCGAAGCTAAGGCTTGTTTTGTAAGAAAGGTCAAGTCCCAGCTGTGTGCATGGACGACTTCTGCAGCTGTGTGCGTAGAGGGTTTTGGGTGATTAAGAAGATCTGCATCTGTGTGCGCAGAGGTCTGCAGCTATGTGCACGGCCTTGAGGACTTGAAGGGATCTGTAGCTGAGTGCGCAGATCAGAACTGTGGTTTTTGTAAAGAGTTGAATAAAACACAGTTCTGTGGACGTAACCCCTACACTGGGGGTGAACCACGTTATATCTGGTGTTGTGGGTCTTTTTTGTGTTTCCGTTATGTTCTTTATCCATTGATAAGTAAATAACTGATAAGTAAGATCACTGCTAAATAATAACTTCGCTGTGAATTCCCAGTTAAGTGTTAAGCAAGTAACT
Source organism: Pseudotsuga menziesii (assembly GCA_001517045.1). Classification (NCBI taxonomy): domain Eukaryota; kingdom Viridiplantae; phylum Streptophyta; class Pinopsida; order Pinales; family Pinaceae; genus Pseudotsuga; species Pseudotsuga menziesii. Next base: position 14,389 of record LPNX011190221.1, on the reverse strand, counting down.
GTTTTTTTATCTAGTTGTGAATTTATATAACTGTTGTCGAAGCTCTGTAGTGTATGATTATAATTTTTTAAAGGCTAAAGGTACAGTAATATCCCTCTTCTGCTTGCAGAAACCTAGTTCTCCGGCACCCCATAGCTGTTTCGGGTGAGACTGCAACCTGTTCGCAGGTTGTTTCCGAAAGGGCCAACACTGTGGGTCTTTTTTTGGTGCAAAGTTAATGGTATAAAACCAGGGTCTTCCCTATATCCCAACACCCCAGCATAGGAAGCACCAGCTCTCCCTAACAAAATCCTATGATGGTCGTCGACCATACGATGAGCTCCTTCCCTCACACATCAAGGGGCAATATGTTAACCGAAAAAATCCCTCACTAAGCTCTACATGACCTACACCACCCAAGGACATCCATGCATGACCTTCATTTCACCCCCACACCCTCAAAAATGATTAAAAATATTAAAAATGGCTTAAAAACCCCTAAAAAGAGCCAAACTAGCACCCATGGGGGCTAAAACCTCAAAAAAGGGGCTAAAACACCTCAAAGGAACTTAAAACCCCCAAAGGAGCTAAGGATTGGGTGAAAGGGGCTAAATTCCCCAAAAAGGGGCTAAAGCCCCAACCAAAGGCTTAAAACCCTAAAAATCCCAAGAAAAGGTATAAATAGATGGGTGGGGGTCACTCTCAAATCACTTCTCATCTCCCTATAGTTACGCTTCCCATGTGAGTGCCTTCAGAACATTTTCCTCTCAAGGCATTCACCCTCCCTCTCCTCCATTCCTCCATTGAGCCATAGCTCCCCATTCCGAAGGGAGGTGCTCTCCCAAGCTAGGGCATGGTGGCCCATTCCTACTAGAGAAGGTATACTTGTATTTTCATGTTTTTGCTTTCTTAGATTGTAGTTTTCTAACATTATTTTTTTGCAAGTTGTTGCAGGTTTTGCTTGCAGCTAATTCGTTGTTCTCTAACAGTTTGATGCAGAGTTGTTGAGCATAGCCCTAACCTTAGGTGCAAGATTTCGTTCTTTTTTTTGTTTGTTTTTCTTTTTGTCTCTCCATTCTCACACGAACCCTACCCTTCAGTCCGATATATGGAAGGGAGCCGTTCCTTCCTGTAGCAAGGACGAAATCCCTACTACAATGTCTAAATGTGAATTTGGAATGAAGGAACTATTTTATCTTGGGCACATTATTGGGAAAGAAGGAGTGAAAGTACACATGGAAAAAAATAAGGGCTATCTTAGAATCGCCATCACCAAAATGCATCACTGAATTAAGAGGTTTCATTGGAATATGCACCTATTATAGAAATTTTGTGAAAGGGTTATTCAAGTTGGTTTCTCCACTCACTAATTTGACTAAGAAGGATACTTTCAACTGGGATCAAGAAGCTAAAAAGGCATTCCAAAAATTAAAGAGGTAATGCGTAGTTGCCCCATACTTGCATTACTTGATTTTTCTAAGCCTTTTGTTGTTGAATGTAATGCTTTAGGTTGAGGAATAGGGGTTGTCCTAAATAAAGGCATATATGACAAAAAAATGTTGGCCATCATGCATGCGTTGGCCAAGTTTCAACAATACTTGGTAGGAAACAAGTTTGTGGTAAAAACTGGCCAAATTAGACTAAGGAACTTCCTCACTCAAAAGGATCTAAATGAAAGGAAAAAAAAGTGGGTAAGAAAGATTCAACATTATTTTGATATCGAATATGTAAAAGAGAAGAATAACATTGTAGCAGATGCATTATCTCAAAGACCTTCTTTTTCTCTCATGGACATTGATGAAGATTGGAAAAATATGTTACTAGTTGAATATTCCAAAGATAAATTTGCGTTTTATGTGCTACATGGAATCAAGGGGGATGATAACTATAGGACTATGAATCATATGATCTATTAAAAGTGAATAATTTTTTTGGTTCAATATTCAATGATCGGGTACAAAATTGTGCAAGAAGCACATGATTCCTATTGTAATCTCACAGGTCACATAAGGTTACCAATAATACATACTAAAACATATATAAAATAGAGACAATAGATAAGAACAAATAGGTGAATTAATAGATTATATTATACGAATGAGTCCATACAACATAGAGAACTGAATTGAGTTCCCATCTAGCTCAACAGCCTAATATATATGATTACAAGACAGTTACAAAATAACTACCTGTCGGTTTGGCGAACCGACGCGACCTTAGGTGGCCGACCTAATCTCTAGTTTAGTCGACCGATCGACTTAGTTAGATGATCAACTAAGTCATCTCATCGACTTAGTCGGATTATCTACTAAGTCGGCTATCCTTCAAGTTGACTTATCGACTTGCTCCTTGTACATCTCCCCCACGAACAAAACGTTTCTTCGTCCCAAAGAAACAAGGAGGTACAAAATTCTTCCTGGCTGGTCTGAATAGTTATTGTGGTGGGCTACGAAGTCTGATGGTCGGTATTTCATGTACATAGAATTCTACAATGGCTGGGGCTGTTACTGCAAAGTGATGTTGGAAATATGTCCAACTCTGCAAGATTTTATGGATGTCGATGGTTAGTGTGGTCAAGCCTGATAATATTGTCATCTTCTCTGAAATGGAGACTTCAGCTATCCTCTCCATGTCCGGACCCATAAACTGGTCCTTCTCCTATACAGTCTCGATAAATTGTTTCATCTGTGGGTAGATGATGTCGAATTTATCCAAGTTAGGGAGAGCTTGTTGCACCCATTGATGTGCTTCCCTTTCTAGTCTTTGCAGTTTGGCTGTTTCAAGCACTATTTGTTATTCTATTGTCATTCTGAGTGCTTCCATAGTGGTTTTCCTACTTTCTAATGCATGAATCCCTTGTCGAGTCTGCTGAGTCTACTGATATACTTTCCCGTAGTAGTTAGGCCAGTCTCTTAGTATTTCTTCCATTACAAAAAACTCCTCCATGTGATCTTGTAGCACTTTATAGGCTTAAGAAAAGGCAGTGTGCTATGCCATTAGGAGCTGGGCAGTTTCTTCTTTTTGTTCCTCCTTTGTTTCCTGAATGTGAGCTTGGAGTTCCAACACCATGCCCTCAAATAGTGGATATGCCCTTTTGAGAGATGTGTCTATTTCTACCTCTGCAAGGTCCGACATGACGGACTAGACCAGATTCCCACATTTGTGGAGGAACTCGACCTGTTCTGTGTTTTGGTCATCAAGTTCCTTATGTCTTTCCTCACTTCTTGTTTTTTCTTCACCTGCTAGGGTCTTCAGAAGTTGTCCTAGCTCTAGGTCAGTTAGGGAAGTTGCATCCTTTAATTTGATGTGGACCCTTGATGGTTTTCCATGATGCTCCTTCTTCTATTTCTCCTTCCTCTTCTTATGCTTTTCTTTTTCTGCTTGTGTTGGCACCTGTGTACCTGCAACAGTCGACTCCAAATTTTTGGTTTGTGGGATAATGGCTAATGGTTTCTCTAGTTGGGGAGGTGGGATGACTACCACTTTTGGTTGTTGGGATGTAGCTGGTTGTGGTGGGCCTTGCTCTGAGTCGAGGGGTGGTGGTGGTGGTGGTGGTGGAGATGGTGTTGGCGAATGGTCGAGGGTGATTGGTTTGGGGGAAGTGTGGGTGAGTGGTGGATTGTTGGGGCGAGGAGGTGAGTCTAATTCAGAGAAAATTTGGTTAATTTTTCAGTCTATGTCCTCCTCATTTTTCTTCTCCTCTATTCGGGGCAGTGGCTGGTGGGTCGGCTTGAGGTATGGTCGGGGTGATAGTTGAGGTTCGACGTGCAACCACTTCATCTTCCTTGTCGAAATTTCCCTCAAAAGTTGACGTGATGGTTGAAAAGGTTTTGGATTGGGATTCAAATCGTGGTTGGTATCCACCAACCATGAAGAGAGGTACTTTTGTTGATATCTTCTAGGAGGACGTAAATAAATCAGGCAGTTTCTCAATGAATGCCTGCAAATCTCTGTCTTTGTCGAACTTTGCCTTTACCTTTTTTGACATCACACTTTTGCATAAGTTGAGGGGGCTTACTGATTGTGATGCTGGTACTTGTTCCTTGGTTATTTTTGTCGGTGATGGGGGTGGAGGCATAGACACTAGATCGACAACATTTTCAGGCGTCGTCATAGTCTTATTTTTTTTTTATCGACCTGCTTGTGCTCCCACCTAGACGAATATTTGGAAATGGGTTTCGATCGGCACCTTGTTTGTTGTGGCATCCTCTATGATGTCAAGGGCCATGGCTTCCAGTTACTCCTCATCTTCTGATGAGTCTGCAAGGATAAGCTTGTGCTTACCTTTACCTTGTTGTTGTTGTTGTGTCTTGAGATTTTTCCTAGCCGCTTCTATCTCCTTTGACAATTTTCTAATGATGCCTCTTGTGACAGCATAGTCAGGGTTTTCTGGATTTGTCTCCCCCCTCGGCTTCTGGGTTAGGATGATACTTTCTACAGCTAGAGGAATTACCTGCTGTTGTGGCTGTGGTTGTGCGGTCTGGGGTTTTCCCTCTTTGAAGTCAGAGGTTTTATGGTTATTTGAAGTCGGACGATGTGTTCAACTGGTGTCTCTTACGAAACAAAGGTTTTGATATAGAGGTTGAGCTCATAGTCTTCCTCTTTTTCCTAGTATGTGAGTGGCTCTTTGATTGAGAACTCGACCTGCTTTGCTGCTGCTAGTACTAGTATTTTGGTTTTGGCTTGTCGAGATAGTTCCCGAAAGATCTCGTCAATTGATGGATAGTAGTTGAGGGCTTTGGAATTTGAGTTGTTTCCCTGCATGTACCACACCGAGGTATGGTATAGCTCTAGTTGGATGTGGGAGTTCATCGGTAGATTTCTTTAGATGTTTTGAGGCACCCTCCATCTAGTTGTGCGGACTTTGAGCTGTTGAAACCAGTTCTCCAATAGTACATTCCCGTGCTCAAGCTCCTGCAAGGTTCCTCTCTATGAGAATGGCTTAAATCTCCACATATGGAACCTCAACGGTTCCTTAAAGACTAGACTCCCCTCTGGGCAGATATGGTACATGACTATCCATAAGATTAGGGAGGGGAACTTGATGATTCCCTCCATTTCTTAGCATCTTTCGTACATGGTTTTGACCATTTTGGCGAAATATTCATCCCATCTATATGCCCTTCTGTCTATCGTGATGGTTTTGATAGCTTCTAGCATGTCCAATTTAAGGCCGCTGCCTCTACCTGACAAGCGGAGTGTTACTGCAATTATTTTGGCCACAATCTATGGCGTTTGGGTTGTGATTTGGCTAATCATCAACCCCTTGGAGTTCTTACCTGAAGATGGCCCACTCTTCGACCGGTCATTCTTTGATACTTACTAGTACTGGGTTTCATTCATTGGAGAGACTGGTCAGCTTGGAGATTACTTCACCAGAGATGTTGACTGGTTGGTCGAAGTTGAACCGGCCATTATGGTACCGGTTGATGATGAATTTTACAGCAATTTCCTTCATGCCACCAAAGCTGTCCATGAGTGGTTAATTGACATAGCCAAAGATATTGTTGTGTTTGATTTTCTCTGTGGTTTGAGTGGCCTTTTTGTTGACATAGGCCCATTCTTTCATTTCGGCCCATAGTTTTTGCCATGAGCCCTCCTGTACCTTGGCGTTTTTAATGTTTTTCAACCTGCGGACTAAAGGTGTATCGAAAACTTGTATTTCCTTGGCTTTGGTCGATGCTATAGTTTGTTTGGGGGCCATTGTGTCAGTTTGGTGGTCGATTTCACTAAGGGGTTCTCGGCATTTAGTCGAATGGATGCTCTAATGCTATTTCTCTATGGATTGTGGTGAAGGATACTTCAATGATCTAGTATTTATAGGCGATGCTATGGATATGTGCGTCGATGGGTGTATTAATGGTGGACGTGATGTTCCATCTAGAATACTTAAGTGTGTGTTAATGGTGAATTTATTTCAGCGCTCGATGTCATGAATGCGCGATGGGACTATCGAGGTCGTCGGTCGAGGTCGGTTATGAGAATGGTCGATGAAAGTGGTCGGTCGATGAAAATGGTTGATGGTGTTATGTCGATGGGAATGATGTTGGTTGTCGAAATGGTAATTTCCTATCATAGCTTTCTGTATGTACGGTATTTTTTTGGCTTTTGAATTTTTAAGTTTTTATGGATTTTGGTTGACAGTTATGGTTGTTATATGATTTTTTTTTTTAGTGTTTTAGTCGGGCTCCATTAATGAGCTTCCAAAATACTATGCCCTGTAACGTCCTTAGTCAGACTGATCCATTGGGATGTATCTCTTCGACAACGTAAGATCCCATCCATTCTGTGTGGAGCTTTTTAGGTTTGCCTTTTACTCAACTATTGTATAGTAAAGCAAGGTCTCCAACAAACAATTTTTTGTTTTTGATGTTGCGGTCATGCCATGCTTTCTGTTGTTGTTTTTGGATTTATTGATGTTGTATTGCCATTAGTCGATGCTCTTCAAGTTTGCTTAGTTGCAATAGTCGGTCCTTTCTTCCTTGTTCGACATCGACATGTAGTATTTCTGCGATGATAGGTGTCTGTTGTCAGAAGTGTATTGTAACTACTACTTCTTGTCCATAGACTAGTCAAAAAGGAGTTTGGTCAGTTGATCGTTTATATGTTGTTCTGTATTCGCATAATACTGTAGGTATTTTCTCATCCCAGTCATCCTTATCAGCATTACATATTTTGGTTAGTCCTCTTATTAATGTTTTATTAAATGCTTCAATTGCTCCATTCAACTGAGGATGGTATACTGTGCTCCAACGATGGTCGATTTGGAATTGGTCGGTTAGGGTTTTGATAGTTCTATTGATGAAGTGTGTTCCCTGGTTGCTCCATTCAACTGAGGATGGTATACTGTGCTCCAACGATGGTCGATTTGGAATTGGTCGGTTAGGGTTTTGATAGTTTTGTTGATGAAGTGTGTTCCCTGGTCGCTAATCAGGGTTAGTGGACATCCAAATCTAGTGATGATATTCTCATAGATAAACTTAGCAGCTATATCACTAGAACATGTGTCGATTGGTTCGGCTTCGGCCCATTTAGTTACATATTCGAATGCAGTTATGATATACCTTGCACCTGCCCTTTTTGCTGGTATAGGAAATGGTCCTATGAAGTCTATGGCCCAGATTTTTGAATGTCAAAANGCCCATTTAGTTACATATTCGAATGCAGTTATGATATACCTTGCACCTGCCCTTTTTGCTGGTATAGGAAATGGTCCTATGAAGTCTATGGCCCAGATTTTTGAATGTCAAACTTGGGTTTATTGATATCAAAGGAATTTCTGTGCTAGGTAGGGGTTGACCTAGCCGTTGACATTTGTCACATCGACTGACAAAATTTTTGCAATCTCTGTGGAGTGTCGGCCACCATAATCCTGACTGTTGGATTTTCTTTGCAGTTGTGTCTACTTGAAAATGACCTCCTGCAGGTCCATAGTGTGCTTCATGCATAATGTTTTCTTGTTCTTGTTCTAGTACACACCTTCTGAGGATGTCATCTAATCCCATTTTGTATAAAAATCCATTTATAAGACTGTAGGGTGCAGCCTTCATAGCTAAGATCTGCTTTTTCTTTGTACTCATTCCTTTTGGTGCATGTGCATCTTCCAAGAATTGAGCTATTTTAGTTCTGTTGGGAGTGCTGCTGTCCGAAATAAATGTGCATCAGGTAGGTCATCGTCGACACCTGTCGGTTCTTCTTCTGTGTCGATTTGGGATAAATGGTCGGGCCTGGAAAATAACTTGCCTAGTTGGACAATGACTTCGAACTCGAATTCTTGGAAGAGCAATAGCCATCGACAGATCATTCCATGATGTAGTGGTTTATTGATGAGGTACTTCAGTGCCTAATGGTTTGTATAGAATATAAATGGGTTAGCTAAGAGATAATGTTGATATTTTTGTAGTGCAAAGACCATTCCTAGGGATTCTCTTTCTGTTGTCAAATAGTTTCTTTCAGCTGTATTTAATTTTCTGCTATTGTAAACTATAGGATAATCCATTCCATGATCTTCTGGTTGAGTTAATATTGCTCCTATTGCTAGGCCTGATGCATCAATATGAACATGGAATTTGATAGACCAGTTTGGAAGCTTTAGGATTGGTTCTTCGACTAGTTTTCTTTTTAATTTTTCAAATGATATGCGGAACTCCTCTATCCAGTTAAACTCTTGATATTCTTGTAATAGTTCTTTAAGACGATAGGTCATATCTAATAATATCTTATGAATTTTCTATAATAGCTTGTGTGGCCAAGTAACACCCTGACTTGTTTTGGGTTTACTGGTGGTTTTAGGTGGAGGATAATTTTGATCTTTGCAAAGTCAAACTCAATACCTTACAGACAATGTGCCCTAATAATATCCCTATGGGGCTCACAAATATTCATTTCTTGATGTTTAGGGAAAGTTGAATTTGTCAACATCTTTCCAACATAAGTCTGACCCATTTGCAATGATCTTTTAACATGGATTATATTGTCCAATCATCAAAGTATACTACCATGGTCTTGTAAAATATTCCTGAAATGTTTTGACAACAATTCTAGAAAATACTACAGGTGAATTTTTTAATCAAAAAGGCATAACCTTGTAAGAAAATGAACCAAATTCACACACAACGGTTCTATTCTTCTGGTCCTCTTTAGCTATTGGCACTTGGTTATAGCCTGAGAATCCATCTGTAAATGAGTAGCATTCATGTCATGCGACCTCATTCAAGATTTCATTTGCATAAGGGGTTGGAAATGGGTCTATCAGTGTTACTTTATTTAGTTCCCTGAAGTGGACACAAATTCTTAGTCTGGTTGGATCATGTTTCTTAGGTTGTACAACCATTGGAATTTCCCATTCTGATTAGTTGATAGGATAGATGATGCTTTCTGCCAGCATGTTATCAATTTCCTTTTTGACTATCTCCTTGTATTTGTGAGCTAGTTTATAAGGCCTTTTCTTCACAGGTTGAACATCAGGTTTAGTATCAATTTTCATTTCTCTCATTTCATGGACTAATCCTTTGAGGTCTTTATAATCTCAAGAAAATACATGTTGGAATTCCCTTGATAAGTTCACTATCTCCGTGGTTTGTTCTTTGCTCCAGTAGTCACCAATCTTTTCCATTTTTGGTTGATCATCATTGGAGATGTCGAATTCTTTAGTTTTGATTTTAGCATCTAGCCATTCTAGTGCTTTGGATTCATTGATTGGTCGAATTCCTTCCTTAAACTATGAGAATGTGGTAGTGAAGTCAGTTGCAGTCATTCTATTGGTATCTTGTTTGTCGGTTGTTTCTACTTTCAAGATTGTACAAATAGGTTTGGTCATTTCAGCATGTTTGGATTTCCATCTAAAGATTTTTCCTTCTATGTTTTCATTTTGTAACTGTAGTCTTGTCACCTGTGGTGGTGTTCTTGTTTGGATATTGTTACATTTCATTGTTTGTTGGTTAGCCTTTAAGGGTTTGTTTTCGGTCGGCCGTATAAATTCTTTAATCTGTTTTGCTGTTTCAACCAAGTTTTCATTTTGTGGTATAAAGTTAAAATATTTAATGAAATTTTCCCCGAGTTCATGCCATAAGAAGGTTTAAACTCTAGCTTCTTCCATCTTATACCATTTGTTTTGTAAGTCAGGTAGGGTTGATGGGAACAAGTGTGGCCATGCTCGTTCATCCTTGTATCCAAGCCTTCTCCATTCTTTTTCGCTGATTTTAATATGGTCTTCTAGGTTCTATCCTTAAGCAAATACAGGTATCTGAGCTTGTTGGGTTAACTTCTTTCCTCCAAACCTTTCAAAAAAGTAAGTCAAAGCAGTTTTCTAGGTCTGCAGTCTAGTCTGATGGGTATCCCACCATCTAGTAGCTTGTCCTATAAAAGTTTCTACTAGGCTTTGAAGTCAGCCATGTTGGGTGGGATGTTTCTGCACTTTTTGTATAGTCTAGTACCCTCTTTCTTGTGTTTCATAGTTCTCGATCTCCCAATCATATAATTCAGCATATGAATTATAACCAATTGAGTCTTAGTTGCCTAAATGAATTTATCCATGGCTATTTGGTTCTGTGTAGTCTGCATTGTTTTGGATCTCGTAGAGTTGTTGGATATCGACTTGTTCATCGATAGGTTCAGTCCAGGGTTCCCCTTGAGATGGATGAATGGGTACAATGACCTTTTTTCCATTTCCTTTTAAGTTGATTCTCTCCTTGTCCAGGGATATCGATGCTTTCATATTTCTACCCCAAGGTCGACCGACTGACGCTAGGAAGGAACTGAATCCTTCCTTCGGGTCAATGATTTCAAAGTTGACCTTGATCGAGATTCATTTTATAGTTGTGTCGACATTTTTTTAGACTCCAATAGGCTCAGTTAGGCCCTGGTCAGCTAGTTTTAGGTATATGCATGACTCATAGAGTCGAGGTCTTCCCATTTATTCCCAAGTGCCACGAGTCATGATGTTTACTTGTGAGCCGAAGTCGAGCACTACTTGTCAGAAATGGTATCCTTCAATTTCCAGGTCGACAAGTGGGTTGGCGTCACCTTTTTCTTTTTGATTTAAGCTACATATGTTCTTTGTAAGTTTTTTAGAGTTGTGACATTTTATTGCATATAAAAAATCGATGAACTGAGATATTGAATTATCTTTTTGTACGAGTTGGATTAATTCATTTATTGTGTTATGTCGACTGTCGTGAACGTGTTCTTGTCCAGCAATTTCTTTAAATACAATGGTTGGTTCTTTGTATGTTTGTTTTTCTTTCAATGGGTCAGGATAGACATGTTTCTCTTTTCTTTTACTGATTCTTGGGCTATCAGCTCCTATTTTTGTTTCTTTGTGTTAGAATAATCAAACCATAGTTAGCTACCTTAGATATTAATTAATCCAATTTTTGTCTTATTTTCCTAGTTTCCATATTCCACCTTATGCAAGTTGTCATCTACACATCCGTAGTGGTAAAACTTGCTAATTTTGAGTCATGGAGCACTTAGGAAACCTCCTGGAATCAAATTTTCTTTATTCCTGGCATCCCTAGTGCATGTCTTCTTTTTCTGCTTTATTGCCTACTTTTTCAGTGTTTTAAGGCAATTGGGAAAGTTTGACTAGGTGAAGTTAACTTATTTTTTTTCCTCCAAATCCTCTAATTTTCTCCTATGAAAATAATGTATGAGTTGTCCTTCCACCCACTATTATCTTGCCTAATTGATTTTGCCAATTCTTGAGCTCCTAGACAGTTTTGGAAACTGCTTTATGCACCTATGTGGGATTTGCTTAGATTTAGTAAGCCTGCTTTTGACTAGATTCGAATGGAATCTTCATGCATTTGAATCGCTCATGTAATTTTTTATTGTGGCAGCCTATGACTTCACAGGGTTAGCTATTGTACACTTATTCAATACAGATTAGTGTTCAGCTCCATATTCAGTCTCTTTTGTGAGTAATTTGCATGTGTAATTGGGAATTGTTGTGAGTGTAATTGTTCTAAAACCTGGGTTCAATTTCCACATGGTATCAGAGCCTTTGTAGATCAATTTCTCTCCTTCCAATTTTTTTTGTAGGTTCGACATCATTGATTGGGAGCATTCTGTTGACTGACGGGACAATTTCTGAGCTATGGATCAATCTCAGAAGATCATGTTCACTCCATTTAACTTCTTTGAATGGAAAGCAGAGATGGAGATACTGTTGAGAGTGAAATGCCTCTATAGAGTGACTATCTCAACAGAATCATATCCCAATGCAGCTGTAGAGAAGATAAAATGGCACAACAGGAGGGATGAGGCCTATGGTTTCCTATGTCTGAGCATATCCAGAGACCTCGTTTTCCATCTTGATGGATTGACATCACCGAATGAAGTATGTGAGAAGCTTGTCGATCATTTTGTAAAGACATATGAGATGAGGGGACATCAAATTGAAAATGAATTGATCTCCCCGAGTCCCAATAGCTTTGAATCCCTGCATCTCTATTTTTCCAAGTTCAAAGCACTTGTTTTGCAGCTAAAACAATGTGGGATCGAAAAGAACGATGATTAGCTGGTCTTGGACATACTCTCAAAGCTTGGCCCTGACTATTCAATGTTTGTTTCAACCTTCTATGCCACAGAGTTGATAGCTCGGGCCTGGAAGATGCCTAGCCTTGCAGATTTCATGGAATCTCTCTCACAAGAACAAGATAAATTGGTGATGATGGGCACCATCAAACCATCCAAAGACTAAGCTTTGGTTGCTGGAGATTTTAGGGTGGATTAAAAAAGAAAGAAGAAATCTAAAAATCCACCTGAGCAAAAGAGAGACAAGAACAAGTCTCCAGAGGAGCCTCTAGGTTCCAAGAAGAACCCTCAAAAGAAGAAGAACAAAGGAGAAATGAGCAAGTGTGCATACTGCAGTAAGGGAAATCATTCTGAAAGCCCCTGCATGAAGAAGCAAATAGACATGCTGACCCAACTCCTGGAGAAGAATGGCATCTCCCTTCCATAGAGCTCAAAAAAGAGGGAAGGAGGATCAAGTTCAGAAGACAGAGAGAGAGTTCATGCATTGGTTGCTGGCACATCAAGATCATTGATTCTGGAGCTTCAAGACATATGGTTTCGACCAAGAAGGAATTCACCTCACTTGACATGTCCGAAGGTCCACCAATAGTACTGGGAGATGACTCTCTCACTGAAAGTTTGGGAAAAGGGAGGATTGATCTTGACCATGGTAAGTTCAGCAATGTGTTGTATGTTCCAGGTCTTCCCTTTAACCTCTTATCAGTGTATCAGATGACCCACACAGGGTCTCCAAAGAAGGTCATATTCTCCCTTGATGAAGTTGAGATCACAAAGATCTCAAGTGGTAAATTCATTGCAAAAGAGTTGCAAATCACACTTTGAAGGTATACATGTTCTCACACTTCCTACCGTACTCAAACCCCTCTCCTCTTCTGATTCATGCTAATGAGGCAAGCAATCTTTGGCACAAAATATTTGGCCACCTAAATTACAAGTATCTTTCTGATCTTAGTGAAAAATAAATGGTCATAGGGTTACCAAAGATTAAGTTTTCCAAAGGAGTCTGTCAAGGTTGTATCCTAGGAAAACACCAAGAGCATAAATTTGAGAGAGGTAGTCATGAGAGAACCTCTGCACCTCTTGAGTTGATCCACAGTGATCTTGCTGGCCCATTTCCTCATATGTCAATGATTCAGGCCAAATATGCATTGAATTTCATAGATGACTTTTCCAGGTATTGCTGGGTTTACTTCCTCAAACACAAGTCTGAAGTTTTTGGCCTCTTCAAAGTCTTTAAGGCTTTGGTTGAAAACCGGTCTGGGAGGAAACTCAAGGTACTCAGATATGACAATGGTGGTGAGTCAAGTCTGAGTTTATTCAATATTGTGCAGATACATGTATTTAGATGCAGCATTCTATCCCTTACACACCACAACAGAATGGTGTTGCTGAGAGGAAGAACAGATCACTGAAAGAGATGGCAACCTGCATGATGGAGGCTAACACTTTTCCACCAAAGTACTAGGCCGAAGCTATAAACTGTGCAGCCTATATCCAGAATAGGTTTCTTTATAAATAGCTTGATGGTATGACTCCTTTCAAAGCATGGAGTGGGCACAAGCCAGATGTGACCCATTTCAGGATTGTTGGCTCAAGGGCTTGGGCTAGAATTCCAACCGAAAAGAGGAAGGATTTGCAGCCCCAAATCCAAGAGTGTCTATTTTTTGGGTACTCTAAAGATTCAAAAGGGTACAAGCTGATAAATTTGAGCACAAACAAAGCCTTCATTGAAATGTGTGTTCAGTTTCAAGAAGATCCCCTAGCAGCAGTGGAAGTTTGAGAATCCTCTTCACAACTAGAACCTATGAATGTAAGTGAAGAGATAGTTGAACGTGCTGATTCTGATATGTCTGATAATGATGATTTGATTTTAGATCCTAACAGTCCTACAATACCAAAATGGGCAGCCAAGACCATTCATGCAGGCGGAGAACTAGCTGGAAATCCTAATGACCCTAGGAGGACTAGATCTCAATTTGAGAGTGCTCTGTGCATGAAAGATCCTATGTTTGCTGAGAAATGCTATCTGATGGTTGAATCAGACCCATAGACATATGAAGATGCAGAAAATTATCCTATATGGCAAGCAACCATGAAAGAAGATTTCAGCTCACTCCAGAAGAGAAACACTTGGGAGTTGGTTGATCTTCCCCCAGGGAGGAAGCTAGTTCAGTGTAAGTGGGTGTACAAAACCAAATTTTATGATGATGGTTCACCTCTAAAGTACAAGGCCAGATTGGTAGCCAAGGGATACTCATAGGTTCATGGCATATACTACAATGAGACCTTTGCACCAGTGGCAAAGATGGACTCCATCAGGCTAGCCTTAGCTATTGCAGCTTCAAAGCAATGGGAAGTACATCACATGGATGTG
>LPNX011190202.1:0-17244 GCA_001517045.1 Pseudotsuga menziesii | reverse complement strand
TTAGTCTTATTTGCGTGTCCCCTAAGGACATAACATTGATGAAAATTAGTTTATCAAAAGTACTTGAGAGGTCTATATGCATCTATGCAATCTTGTTCCATTCTTATAACTCTTCATTACTATCAATGTATTATCTTATGTTATAATGCTTTATATATAAAGCATTCACTTGAACTAATAAGTTGTTATGTGTGTAGTGGGCGCATAATAAAAAATTCTTGAACTAATAAGTTGTTATATGTATAGTGGGCACATAGTAAATAATAAGTTGTTATGTGTGTAGTGGGCACATAGTAAAACATGCTTGAACTAATAAGTTGTTATATGTGCAGTGGGTACAAAATTAATAATGTTTTAAGAGCACAAAAAGGTGATGCGACTATTTTCTAATTGTTCATTTATTGTGATTTTGATGTAACAACTATCCAAGTTTGGAGTAAGAATTTTGGTTGGTCCCTATGGAGTGCATTGAGGTAGAAAATATGACTTCTCACACACTCCTAGATAAATCTATGACAATGATACCATTATGACATGACACATGATGAATATCATTTTCAACAAAAGGACAAAGGTTTCTTCAATATAATGAAAGTAAAAGCTGATCTAACAAAATGGATTCCAGGAACGTCCATGGTTTTCTAGAAAGACTCTTAGTCTTTCTCTAAACTAATTTAGAATTCCCATCCCTAAGAAAATAAATCTGGTCATTGCCTAAGAAAATAAACTTAATTAAAAAGGCTCCAAGCAAGGGATAAATTCCATCCCTACGAAATTAAATCTTGCCATTTCTTACATGTTGCATATCATTGCACTCAATACATACTACAACTTGATGTGTGAAGCCATTGAACAAATATAGTCCCAAATTCATTCTCTTTCTGGTTTTCTTTGTTATTTTTGTGTTTGCAAATATGCAAATTATGCTGTGAATGTGTATATGAATAGCAGATCTTATAATTCTTTTTGACAAGTGCATTTGGATAGTATATTTTAAGAATGCAATCTAGGGTTTTATAAATAGATTCCCTTCATCTCCCTACATATTTTGTATTTTCATCGTTTTTCTTTCAATTTATTGTGTTGGTGTTCTTTTATTATCATAGGCACTTGAATTACTCCCTTCAACCTGTAGGAGTCAACAATTTGTTGAAATATCCATGTGCATATACAATATCAACAATAAAGATGTACACTTCCAAACCTATAGGATGGGTTTTCTTCTTAAAACCGCACAACATCATAAGTTCCAGACTTGTTTCACATGAGGAGTGTCCAACATAAAGTTGAATTGCCATCACAAGAGTTACCGGTTCTTCCTTGAATGAAGAACTAGAACATGGCCCAAATCTACAATAGGTAACCCATGATTTTTATAGCTCCACATACCTACATACTTCTTACTCTAGAACCCATGAACGTGCAATTTAGAATCACAAATGACTGCTCGAATCATAACCCACAGAGAAGGTTGTTGGTTGTACTTGTTCCCTCCAATGTTCAGTGAATGAAGACAAGAACTATTATAATTTTGATTTCAATGTAATGGATATTCTGTCTTATGGGGCAAATCACTAAATGAACAAACCTCTTAGATTGATTGCAGAGATCATAGTAAAGTTGGTTCTCAAATTATTAAATAGAGATATAAGCTGGAATTCTCCCTTGGTTAAGTTCGAAATTTTCCCTTGGTGGAGATTGGCATGTTGTTGAATGGTCGTTTGCCATATCGCCTTGAAATTGTGGAGTTGTTTTACACTACAAATCATGGAATTATGAGCTCACTAAGAAAATATTTGGTTGCATTACCACATGGGGCACGCTTCATGAGACGACTTTGGCATATGGAGTAAATTCGTGGGGCCATCCCCTTCTTAATATACTTGGTTTTCTTTGTAAGCACCCATTTTGGGGGTTTCGTCCACTTTTGTAGAGTCTTCGCTAGAATGGCTCGTCACTTGTAAGATGATGTGGACCTATTCCTTGTTTTCATTCGTTGGTGGCACCTTTTCATTCATGTTCCTACACGGTTTTTTTTCGAGTGGCTACTTTTTAATAAGTTATGGATTTATTATTTTATTTGAGAAAATAGGTTGCACTTTCGAAGTGCACTTTAAAAGTGGCTAAAGATGGGTTATAATTTAGAAGATAAAGTGGATCGATCCACTTTTTTGGCGTTTTTTAAGTGAAAGAAATTTATTTATTTATTCCTATAGGAGTGAAAAGCGAGTCTTTGTCCCTTGCATTGTATGTTCCCATTGTATTATCAACATCTCCTCTAGATATGTAGCAAATAAGAGACCCAATTTTCTATTATCAATATTACATCCATATGCTTCATTAGTCAATTTTGAGTCAGCCACAACAATAGACAAGAAATAAAAGCTTTCCCAAAGTCATTCTCAATGCTCTAACTTTCACACTAGCCATATAAATAGTTTTTTTTGATGTTGGTGTTGCCCACATAAAACATGTCTTTGGGTATATGAAATGTCGTAGGGTGAAATAGTGATGAACCAAGGCAACAAGAAACAAATGTAAAAGGTACACATTGAACTTAATGGAGAATTGCTCTCCCCCAAAGTGAGTAGTTCGTTGGGTTAAAGCGTTAGATTGCACATCCAAATGTTGATTTGTCTCTTTTTCTACGTGTGAGAGTTTGTGTGCCTCTTAGTTTGACAATTTTATCTTTTGGTGTGTGGTTTATTGATAATACTCAATGAAGCCATCACTCCTTTGTTTTAGAAAAGAGAAGTCAATGAGGTTGAAGGTTGCATCCTCCTTGCATCATGAGGTGAACAATTTGTCTCATTTCTCTATTGCAGTTTCCCCTTGATTTCCCTTCGTGGCAAAACTTGTTTTTGGTTTCCTCAAGGTACACTGACGCGTCTACACCAACTCAACTTTAGTTCCCTTTTTCAACCTTTTCTTACCCTCCAACAATAACCTTTCAGCATATTATTACACCTTCTTGGGGCAATTGCTAGTTAAGGTTATCACCACATTTTGGGCCGCTTTTGAAAGTATTTCATATGGATATAATGGCTAAAGCATGTATTTTTATGGTTTCCACGACACCACATTAGAGGAGAATATCTCAAGGGTAAACCGAGTTTCATTCTTAAGCTTGTAAGTAAGTGCATTTATTGTTTTCTGCATTTGAAATCTTGCGTTGATATTCGACAAGGAACTATGCATGCCAAAGCAACATTAAATAAACTGATTGAAGAAACGGCTATCTTTTCAACATTTTTCCAACGAATTGAATAACATAAACATCATAGTAAACAATTTGGACACGTCATGTTTATTCTGATATCCTAGCAAATGCAGTTTTCCATATTCCATAGCAGAGAATTTGCTTCACCTAACTCGCTCGAAGTTACATCAGGTTGTGACCTAAGGAAGTTTTACCAAAATTATTAAACTGTCGAGATCGCCAGTTAAAAAGGAGCAATATACATTACTATGTAAAAATATCCGCGATGATCACTAAAATCATATGAAAAAACCTGAGCTTAGTAATAACGAATCACTGGTTCAAAGTTATGAGTCATAATTGTTATGCCTCACGAGAGTTCACCAAAACGATTTCACCTACAGGAGAATGAAGGGTTATATGTATGATAAAAATCAAAATGGAAAAGAAAGATAGTTCAAAGTTATTTAACAGACTTCTCTAGAGTTACCAAGCCAAGAAGAAAACGATAGAAGATTGTTAAGCTGGTTCTCTAGAGTTACCAAGCCAAGAAGAAAACGATAGAAGATTGTTACATCATCAATCATCTTATCTTTGTTCATCTTTTTGTTTAGTCCAGAAAATGTTATCATAGTCTTACATTTACTCAATTTAAAATTACAATTATTCATCCGATAGAATAACATTATGTTTTCACCCAGTGTAGGTTAAGCTGGTAATTGAAGCACATGCAGCACATCGAACACGAGGAGGAGGAAAGGATAAAATAAACCCACCAGAATGCAAGAATCCAGGGTTCCATTGCCCAACTCATTAGAAGAATCGATTGTAGTAATCAATTGTGAGGGAGACTGTTCTTAATCTTCGCTGCCTACATAAGGAAAGCTTATAGACTTCAAAAAATGGGAAGAGTTTCCACAGAATAAGAAGAGAAACTTTGTTTTCATTATTCTGTTTTCTATTTTGTAAAATTTCTGTTTGCAGAGTGGAGGTGACACTCACTGCCAAGGGGGAGGATTTCTTATCTTTGCAAATCAATGAGAACATTAATATGTGATTGAGATTTATCTATGCTAACAATTGACATGTTCATATTGGTATAGATGAATTTCTTCAGTTATAACCTTTATTTACTTTGCAAATGATTATACAGTGATATTTACAATTGGTGTTAATATTTCTATTAATATATCAATGACACGTTAAGTTTCAGATGCGCATTGGTCAATTGTTATTGATTAGTATTGGTTTAAATGAATTAAGCAATTTATCTCTTTCGCGTTTTTGTCAAACTGATGAAAAGCTTAATATTCTTTTACAATTGCCTGCATTCCTACAAAGCACTTCTTTTACAAGTAGATTTAACTTAGTTTAGATTTCTTTTACAGCAAACTAACTCATAGATTTAGTCATATTCTTGATATTCCTTGACAGGAAGACCGATCCCTTGGGATCAAACATTCATAAGTGCCAGCGGAGGCGAGTAATATCCGTGGGAGATCACTATACCAAACAGGCTGAGGATATTACTGTCCTTGCGTAGGACCTTTTGAAGCCTTTCAGTCTGGGTTTTCTCCCTTTTCTCCCTCTGTTGTGAGCCTTGTTCCATTTTCAGCCACATACACACAACAAGGCTTCAACAAGAAGCGATGGACTGTTCACGGAAATTATTTATTCCTCGACGGACGGTTTGAGGAATTGTTTTATTATTCAACGGGCGGTTGCGGGAAATTTTTTTTTCTTTGACAAATAGTTTGCGGGAATTTTTTATTCTTCGACAAACCTCCATTTGAGAAAATTGTGATGCATGGAACTTGATTTTTTAAGATTGTCAATAGTATTCATTACTCAATGCAGGGGATTTAGGAGGAGAAGAATATTGATATCAATAGCCACAAAACATTGCAGCGAACGTGGACATGCTAAGGGGGGGGATGAGTATCGTCCATTTGTAGGTTTTGCGTTATAAAGTTTTTATATTCTTTGCTTTGGTAAATGTATGCATTATTTTAATGTTTTCTATATTAAATTATATCTATTGATGTTTTCATGTATTTATAAAGGAAAGACACCCTACGACATATCATCCAAAGGAAGTGCTTTCAGAACAAGTTCCATATCACGATCATGAAGCGTCTATGTTTAATGGAGAACAAGTGAATGATCAAATTAAACAAGATGATCATATTGATAACGTAGTTGAGGATGATGGTACAAATACATTGATCCATGATTCCTTTAATGTTAGAATGGATGATGATGATGACGATGATAATGAAAATAATGATGGCTTTGGTGATGTTCACGATATACCTTTTCTCGATAAGGCATATGAACCCCTTTATGAAGTCTCCAAAACAAATCTTCTCTCTGTTGTATTGTTGATAATGATCTTGAAGGTTATGAATGGTCTTTCAAACATATCAATCACACGGATGCTAAGGTATGTAAAATAATCCATCACATATATACGATCGTGATAAAGTTTATTTGTATTCCTCTAATAATTGTATTGTTAACTCATTATCGATCATCATACGGATGACGTGTTTCGTTAATATTATTTATTTATTACATTAACCATGTTTTTAGTTTTTTTGTTGTAGCTTGATAGCTGAATTTTTGTTAACACCATCAAATATTTTAAATTGCACATATTGAGATTTATCTTCCATCATGAAAGAGATTGGAATGCATTATGAAGCAATTCATGCATGCCCCGATGACCATGTTATATATTATAATCGACATGAATTTGCAACAGAATGTTCGGAATGTCATATGAGTAGATATCGAATATATCAAGTAACAAAAAAGGTGCCTCATAAGGTTTTTCGTTATATTCTCATCATTCCACGTTTGCAACAACTGTTCAGGTGCAAAAACATAGCGCAATTTATGGATTACCATGCCAGGAATAGAAGTCAAAATGATGTTATTTGAATTCCTACAAATGGTTTTGCTTTTAGAGACATGGAGGAAAAGTGGCCTCACTTTAAAGAAGAACAACGTATTCTAAGGATTTCTTTGGCAGCAGATGGTGTTAATCCATTTTCACAGATGAAATCCATTTACATAGTGTAGCCTATTTTTTTTATCAACAATAACATTCCTCCATGGTTGTCAATAAAGAGGGAGCACATTAGGTTGTCGATGATTATTCAAGGTATTTTGTGTCTACAACTGTTTTATTTCTAATGTAGTTCTAGCATCTCATTTGACATATTATGTTTCCTAATTTCATTTGTATATTTTTGTATTTTACTCTTG
This sequence comes from Pseudotsuga menziesii, assembly GCA_001517045.1. Taxonomy (NCBI): domain Eukaryota; kingdom Viridiplantae; phylum Streptophyta; class Pinopsida; order Pinales; family Pinaceae; genus Pseudotsuga; species Pseudotsuga menziesii. The sequence continues at coordinate 10,775 of LPNX011190202.1, read as the reverse complement.
TGCATGGTTTATATATTTTAATGGTTTTCATAATTATATATTTTATATGTACTTCAAATTAATCAGGTAAGTTCCAAGTCAAAGACATGAATGTATATATCGAACCTCTTATATATGAGCTACTGAAGTTATGGAATGGAATCACTATGTATGACGTATCTAGACCAATACGACCAATGAAATTTCAATTCCATACAATGGTTGTATGGACAATACACGATGCCCCTAGGTTAACCCAATTTTGTGGTTTGTATTTTTAAGTTCCACTTTAATTGCATTTCATTATATGAAGTAGTTAATATAGTTTATATATAATTATAATTGACATAGATATTCTATATCTATATATTGTAGGTCTTCACACAAAGGGTAAATTTGCATGTCCATTTTGTGATCCTAAGATAAAATATCGCCGCTCAAAAAGCTTAAGAAATGAGGTGTTTGATGAGTATAGACATTTCCTCTCTAAGAATCACAGGGATAGAACAACCGAAAGAAAATCTTTTCAATGGAAGCAAGAGATTGTATTAAAACCACGAAGAATGATACTCACCCTTGGAAGATGAAATACAATAGAAATTGTCATCATGGTAGGTATGGATCATCGTATATGAATTGTTATGTATTTTAATTTTTATTGTGATTTGTTTACTCTGGTGGCCATATTTGATTTATGATGTAATTTATTTATAAATAATATTCATGAAAATTTATCATATACAAGGAATGAAAAGTTATCATATACAATTTAGCGGGTTTTCCTACTATGAGCACCTACAAATTTCTCATTTGTTTGATATAATGCATATTGGAAAGAATGTGACTGAAACATTATGGCGTTTACTAGAGCTAAGGAGGGAGAAAAATAAAATTGTGAAAGCTTGCAAAGACATTCAAGACGGAAACCATGCAATGAAAGACGCCATCCAATTTCATAGCAACGAAGGCCAAGTTAATATAAACTCAATTCCATGGATGTTTATGGGGCAACAAAGCAATATTGTCAAAGAAGTAATGTCGAAAATTAAATTTCCCACTGGATTTTGTGCGAACTTGAAGAATATCATAACAAAAAAATGTGATTTTGCGGGGGTCAAAACACATGATTGGCACGTCTTCATCAAGGTAATTATTATTTTTATTTCCATATAATTTATTTATTTTCATTTTATTGCATAAATTTTGTTTTCTTGTTTGTATACTCTTTGTTCAATAAATGGCGTGGTTTGTATATTGATACAGTATGTTCTACCTCTCTCTCTCCCGGGAAACTTTGACAACAATGTCAAACAAGTTATATATAATCTTGGTAAATCATGAGGTAAATAGCGATTATTTGCATGTGCTTAGTGTTTCTTTAATTCTCCGTATAACTTATATTTTTTTTTTTGTGCACTATTTTCATGATATGTAATTTAATGTTTTTTTTTGTTAAAAATTGTTATTGGTTTGCGTCACTTGTAGATGGTTGACATCTAAAAAAATCCATAAAGAAGATATAAAGTATTGGAGGAGAGAAATTCCTCATCTCATGTGTGAAATGCAGAAGCATCTACCTTCGGCATTTTTCAATGCACAAGAACACCACCTCATACACCAAGTTGAGGAGATTGAGTTGTGTGGACCTGTGCACTCAAAGTCCATGTGGATGGTTGAGAGGCACTTGAAATTTATAAAGGGTTTGGTGAGACAACGAACACATGCTGAGGGTTCTATGATGAAAGGATATACGGTATACCAAAACATGTTATATGTTAGTGAATATCTTCCTATTTTAACGTCAAAGCTCAATTTACGTCTCATTTGTGATCCAGACTCCAATAACAAATTTGAAGGGGAGCAACTGAAGGGGAAAGGTAAATCGAGGAAGGTGAAACGTAATTATTAGCTAGTGGATGTTTACTATATCATTCATATTCTAATTTCATTTTCTAGTTATTGCATCAATTAAGAGCATATACTTTGTTCAGAAAATTTACATCTGTCTTTAATTTTAATGATTATTGTCATTAAGCAGTTGGTCGAGAATGGGATGCAATTCATTTATACATCACAAACAATATTGAATGGATGAAGGTATGTATTGAATGATGCAAACAATCAGGTCATGGAATATCATGGAAATGTGTGACTTCATTGGTAAAAGCAGCACATCGCAATGGAAATAGAAATATTATAGAAAGGGAAATTGATTTAGCATATGGTTTAAAAGATAAAATGGCAAGCATATTAATCAATCACTCTAAATCTTTTATTTTGCAAATTACATTTTGACATACATGTTGTTCTTTTCCATGTATTGCTGCATAACTATTGAATCGTTGTGTAATTTTTCGTGTATTGCAGGTTGTAGGTAAAACACCATAAGGCTATGTTCTGCAATGGTTGTAGATATCACATCAAAAAATTGGATGAAACAAAGAAAACATCAGATTGTGGGATATCTGTAGTCTTTGAGGTGACCAATGTTTCATCTAGAAGTGACAGACATCCATAACTCTCAGAAAATTGATACTATGGGTATTTGGAATATATTCTATAGTGTGACTTTAAATCCTTCAAGATAGTTCTATTCGTTTTCAAATGGTATAGGTTACGATTGAATCAACATGATCCTGATAGAACTATTATTGAACATGATAATGGATTTACCATGGTAAATACAAGGTTGTTTGAGCCAGGAATGGATCCCTATGTTCTTCCAAGCCAATGTGAATAGGTATTTTACTTGGAGGTTCCAGGTAAAGAGGGATGGTCATTTGTTGTGAGACACGATCCAAGGGGAAGGATGGTAAAGTATAACCTAAACGATGGTAATGAAGAGGGTTCTCTGAAAGAAGAAGACGATGATGAAGAGCATGATCAACATGAGTTAGATGATGATGATGATCTAGCAGAAGATGTCCAAGAATTAGTTGAATTAGATGATGTAGCAGACAATGCCCATGAATATTATACCGACGATGACACGATGAGCGTAATTGACTTAGATGACGATGATGATATGGCCAATCCTTACAATGTTGACTCTGGATCTTATTTTATGGATGATGACTTGGATGAAGAAGACGATGAAATATATTGAAAGGTAACTATTTAATTAGACCTATTTTTTTATCTTAATTTTTATCATCATCATCATCATCATCGTCATCATCGCCATTACCATCATCATCATCATCATGACGATTATGATGATGATGATGACGATGATGGTGAGGGTCATGATGATGAAGACAACGACGACAACGATGATCATGATCATGATCATGAAGACGATGATGATGAAGATGATGATGGTGATGGTGATCATCACCATTTCCATCATCATCATCATCATCATCATATCCATTACCATCATCAGCAGCTTCATCATCATCATCATCATCATTGTCATCATCGTCTCTATTACCATCATCATCAGCTTCATCATCATCATCATCACCATCATCATGATCATCAACATCTCCATTTTCATCATCATCATCATCATCATCATCATCATCATCGTCATCTACATCATCATCCTCATCTTCATCGTCATCATCATCACGATCATCATCATCATCATCATTATCATCATCAACTTCACCATCTTCATCATCATCATCTTCGTCTTCATTAGCATAATCGTTGTCTCCATTGCCATGATCGTCATCATCACTGTCCTTTTTTTCATCGTCTTCACCATCATCGTCATCTTCATCATCATTGTCATATCTCCCTCATAATAGAAGTCTCAACATGTGGTGAAAATTGTTTGACTTCAAAACCAAGATAAGAAAATCATGTAATACCAAATGATTGATAACAACATAAAGGTAAGTACATGGCACATTAGATGGCACATTAGATGGTTAAGTACATGGCACATTAGATAACACATTAAGTAAGTACATGGAACATTAGATGGGTAAGTGCATGGCACATTGGACGAACAACATGGCACATTAGATGGGTAAGTACACACATTAAATGATTGATATCAACATGAAGTCTAGAAAAGACATTTGTTTTAAATAACGCATTCAATGACTAATATTGGTTTTATGGCCATTGTCAACTTAATAAAACACATTTACCATTATCAACTCCAACATCACGATTTGTCGACGTCTCGCACCTGCGGAAATTGCCATTACAACGTTTTGTCCATCCTTTGGCCCTCTGAAAAGTATTGTCGACCTCTCGCTCCTGCGGAAATTGCCATTACAACATTTTTCCCATCCTTCGGCCCTCTGACGAGTAAGGTTTTAGAGGGATATTGCTGCAACTTTCTTTATAGTTACCAAGGGCCAATGATTTGGAGAGACCCATTATGCTGACTATGAAGGGCCAACGACCGGTAAGTCAGTTACCGAACTTTCATTCAATGCTCTATATAATTAGGGGCAAGCATACACAGTAAATAAAATTTGTTGTGTATGCTTGCTAGCATACACAACAATCAAGCAATTTTTTTTGCGTGTATGCTAGTAAGCATACACTGTCAATAAAATTTGTTGTGTATGTTTGCTAGCATACACAAAAAAACAAATTGCTTGCTTGTTGTGTATCAACTTTATTAATGTTCTTGGAGGATCAACTTTGAGATTCAAGTACTAGAGCCTAGAGGAGGTAGGCATAGAGTTCTATTGATGAATATGATTCTAATATAGGCAATAATTCTTCGACATGTATGATTTACGATTTATTCACAATCATTTTTTTAAATGCCCTTTCTCATCAAAAACTCTTCCCCATTTCCCCATTTTTTGCAACTTAGAATCTAACCATAACCATAAATATATAAGATGAACCCTAACTTCATGCTTCTAGGTGTTCAACTAATACCACTACTGTAGTTGCACATCTATTGCCCCCTAATGATTTTCTCGACTCCTCCAGTTGAGTCCCTATATCAGCCTTTTCCTTTTGAAGGATTGCACCACCACTACTTCTCATAGGTAAGGGGCTTTATATCGTAGGCCAATTGGACTGATAATAGTGTCAGCAACAAGCATACCCCAGGAGAAGACACTAGTATTGGAAACGGTCAAAGATTTGTTCATTTTCTATGAGCCTGAATTTATTTATTGTGAGAAGGAATAGCCCGCAAAAGAGTATGCTTGATGACAAATTCAAATGGAAAGTATGTAGTTGGTGAATTAGAATAATTTCTATTTTTTATTGCTACAATTTGCTGCTCTATATATTACAATGTACTATCTTTTCTAGGCTCGTGAAATGGACAAGAGAAAGGAGGGGAAGCCTAGTGAAGCCCGTGAAACTGTCAATGTCGCCTTACCATCCTACTTGGATCTTAATTACTTATTTTTAGGAGTGAAAACCCCAATGTATTAACACGAAGGTCCCTCCCTATCAAAACTGGACGAATCCAACTAATAAAAATAGGATTCGTGGAGAGGAATTTCTTTATCATTCCCTTACGGGTGGGTGGGACTAGCGAGGCTTACTTTTCTCATTAGGGATGAGGATTCAGAGATCTAAATAGGGTAAATATATCTCCCCGGGAGACCTATATTTATGATTCACCTATGAAAGGCAAGAAGGGCACAAAGTTACTATAAATTAGCAGTAACAATACATAACCTTTGAATATGGGCTAAATCTAAGGGTTGAAATACATTTTTGGGCATGTTTCAGTATTAAAAGGTGATGAATAACAACATAAAACTAGCTTTGGTAAGTTCTAGTCCAATTTTGGGCATCAGCAGGCATGGTAAGAGAACTCAATTCTCATTTACAAACAATTTGGAGGGGTTTTGAGTGCATTGTGTGCCCTAGAATAACAATATACAAATTTGATATAGCCTTTTGCATTAGGGAAGGTGCCAAAAGTATAAACAATAGCCATAAAATACTTAAAAAAACTAGGTTTGTTGTGTGTTAGGGATTCATGTGTATGAAACGAAAGCCCTACACTTTGACTGTGTATGCATGCTTGCTGTATATGCTAGCAAGCATACACAGTCAATAAAATTTGTTGTGTATGCCTGCTAGCATACACAACAATCAAGCATATGGTTTTGCTGTGTATGCTAGCAGGCATACACAAAAAAAAAAAATTGCTTGCTTTGCTATGTATGCTAGTAAGCCTACACAGTCAATAAAATTTGTTGTGTATGCTTGCTAGCATACATAGCAAAAAAATTGCTTGCTTGTTGTGTATAAACTTTCTTAATGTTCTTGGAGGATAAACTTTGAGATTCAAGGACTAGATCCTAGAGGAGGTAGGCATAGAGTTATATTGATGAATATGATTCTAATATAGGCAATGATTCTTTGACATGTATGATTTATGATTTATTCACAATCATTTTTTAAAATGTCCTTTCTCATCGAAAACTCTTCCCCATTTCCCCATTTTGTGCAACTTAGAATATAACCATAACCTTAAATCTATAAGATGAACTCTAACTTCATCTTTCTAGGTGTTCAGCTAATACCACTACTATAGTTGCACATCACCTTGAGGAGTCCAAGCTTGAGTGATATGATGGTGCCATTGCTAGTCTTGATTCTAGTTATAGCAGTGGTGATAAGTTTGATGATTGATCATTTTGATCAATGACATGTATGATGTATGATCATTGATGTATTTGTATGATATTGGCATCATATCATGTTGTTTTTTGGACTCTACAAACCATTTAGTCCTCATTAATTATTTATTTTGTTCTAGATATGTATTGCATTGTTGCACAATAGACTTGTGTTATCTTGATATATTCACCCTCTAAGATATATACAGGACTAGACTTTGGATATTTTGTCTCTAATGTTTTGGAATCATGGATTATGACCTTTAAAATATTGTTTTTTTAATTTAAAAATTTTAAGCATGTTTTAGTATATGGAGTCATTAAATTCAAATGAGTTGAGTCATTATTGATTCAAAGTCTTAGTCAAATTTCCTAGTAAAAGTTGACCCTCAACTGATTTGGAATCTTAGAGTTCTTAAAACATTGATAGACATTGTGAGAGTACATGTGTATCTTTGCTTGATACCTTAATTATTAAGAATTATGTTGATATTTAAATATATTATTTTCATGTGTATATTATAAATAAATAATTTCATAAGGATTGTGTACATTCAAGCCTCAATTGAATTAAATAAATTGTTGAATTGTTCCATATGTATAGATATATAGTTGGTAATTGATGAGTAAAATATACGGTGTAATCTCGATCTTCTTTTTTATTCTTGGCATATATGCACTCTTGGAAGATGTGAATGCTACTACCTACGCATTGTGAGTTGTTTGGACTGAAGGATTAGTACAATCTTTTCATGGTTTCAGTAGTTTTTTTCTCATGTTTAAAATAAATATCACTCAATCTTTTTTGGGTAAAAGGTTGTTGTTGAAATACCAAAGGAAAAACATTGTATCGATGTTGCATATTTGTTGGAAAAGTTAGATTGCAGATTCATTGAAAAAGCTAAATTATAAATACGAGGAAGTAAACTTTTATAGCAATAACATGTTGGAAGCAGCAATGGAAGATGACACTAATAGGCATCAATTTGTTGTGTATGCTTGCTAGCATACACAACAATCAAGCAATTTTTTTTGATGTGTATGCTAGCAAGCATACACAACAAAAAAATTTGCTTCAATAAAATTTGTTGTGTATGCTTGCTAGCATACACAACAAAAATATTTGCTTGCTTGCTGTGTATGCTTGCAAGCATACACAAATTTTTTTATTGATTGTGTATGATTGCTAGCATACACAACAAGCATGAATACACAGTCAATTTTTGTTATTTTGAAGAACGTTTGGTCCTTTAGTTTTTTTAACATTATGAATCATGATGAATGTTATGAATTTATGACTGAAATTTAAATCCATTGATGTATCACAATTCACTATGATATCATGTTACTAAGTTAGTGTTTCTGACAAGTTGACACATGTTAGATAGTAGACACTATTTAATTTTTATGTTAATGTTAGTAATAAATATGTTATTGTTTTTAACTTGTTTATATCATTGTATTAGTATGACATTCATTGTATCTCAAGAGAGTGAGCATGTACATACAATATCTCAATAAATTTCTCTGCAATGGAAATGAAATTTGGACTAGTAAGTAACACCCTTTGATGCCTTCTTTCAAATGCTACTGGTATCACTACAACTAGACGTCAAAGTATTCATATATCTATGTTTTAGTGAACCCTAATAGTTTTTCCAAGGTTTCATGACTGTTTATGAACCCTTAATTGTATGCATTATTCCTCTGATATTCTCTCACCTCTAATACTGAAATTTTTACGAGTGATAGACATGGATTTCTTGTTTCCAACTCTTTAAAACACACTCAATTTGGAGGTCTTAGAAAATTTTATAGATGCAGTAGCTTAGATGTACTCCTTGAAGTGTTCAAAGAATCATTTTCTCTGACACCACTTGTAATGAATAAAGTAAACAATAAATCATGATAAACTTGCATATACACAATATACACTAAAATGCATTAGTGGCACTTCTCTAAAAAGTATTATTAGAATGAATCACAAAATAACTCCTTAGACATTAAGAGATTACTCTGAATAACCTAAATACATACATATACAATAATCATAATCCAGTGCATACAATATTGGCTATATTGACATTGATATACTTGTTCTCACCCATTGCTCATGCATGCCCACTACCAGGGTAACCTACTATTTACATATACATATGACCATTTAAAAAATTCCACTTGAAAATGATTCCTTTATACTCAATGAAAGATAAGCATTGCAATCGAATAGGATGGGAACCACATGTGTCTTGTTTCCAAGGTGAAATAACCCTCAAAATGCAAAGGAACAATTACTGAACATAAGCACTTTCATTTGGTTAATTTTCCTTGACATGATGGGACTCTTCCCTTTCAATTATTGAGCACTTACACTTGGAATGAACTGGTAATCCATGTCTCCAGGGGTTTTACATTTTGGTGGGTGTCTTGACATGCTATTTTCTTCACTACTTAAATGTAACCCCATAATATGCTTGTTTTTCCTTGGGATAGAATGCCATCAAGTTATTGAAATTCCATCATATTTATTTATGTATTCATGATTTTATTTATTTTTAGATAGAGGATTGAGGTACATTTCAAAATATGTATTTGTCAACTATATTGATCTATATTCTCCTTTATATATTTGTTTTCAACTTTCCACCTTTCCATTCAACTTATATGGGTTACAACTTAAATTGTTTTGATCAAGATATTCAGAAGTTTTCATGGTTGTAGACCTTTTTATTTTATATCTATTGTTTACAGTTATAAATAGCATTCCAAAAAAGTTAATAGAATTCTATACTGATAAAGCAGGTTCAAATCTATTTTGAATCTATTTTAGTGATTTTCAAGGTTGAACCCAATAAAAATAGTGGCTAGGATAGGATGACTATTCTAAATCTTCTTTCTCGTCTCTTTTATGTCTGGCGGGTCCAAAAGGATTAGGAATTTTACTTTCTTGTAATGAAGTCAAATTCCTATAAACAACTGGAGAAGTCAACCTTTTCTGAATATTATCTGGGACCATACCATGATTCATAAATCTAGGATGTTTTTCTTCATTGCAAAAGGAAATTAAACATGTTGAATCCAATGCTAATTCATTTTTCTCTGTTAAATTGCCATGGTTTCTTGGATTATTGACTCCAATCTAATCCACATAGTCTAACATTTCCTTATTTTCATATGTTGAATTTTTTCATGTTTGATCCATTTTGATAAGTATTGTCCTAACAGTTTTTCCACAAGTCACTTCAGGTATAGGTGAGCTCCACACATTAACTTGTAAAGATTTCAATACGAATTCCTTTTTTACCACATTGAGATCTTCCCCTTCTAGTACCCAAATGAATTTTTTTGCTTGTTCTCATTTGTAATATCAAATTTTATTCTATTGGATGTTGTTATGAACATTGATTTCCATAGAACCAATGCATCAATATTTTCCAGCAAGACCAACCTCGTCATATATTGTTCCCCTAGATCCTTCACACATTTACGAAGAATGAGAATCTCACGATCAAACTGGAACTTGTAGAAATATTATTTCAATAGTCTCTATGCCATCGTCGTTGCAATGCATCAGATTAAATAACATATTGAAGCTCATATGGAAGGCACAATTCAAAGGATTAACATTGCCTTTAACCATTAGTTTTGTAGTGGATGGCTCCATCTATTGGATTGGTGAGGTATTCTCCATAGGACAAACTTCATCTACTTTCAGGAGCTGATGATAGCATGCTCAAGTGGTGGGATTCCATAATCCAGATATTGGAGTAATTGTATTTGGTTGATTTTTTTTTGAAATACTTTCTAAATTTTCAACAATGTAGAGCATATTTCCCACTGGTATTCACAAGTCAATTGATTCTTTTTTTTTGTGTTTATACAAGAAGAGTTACTAAATATAGAAGGGCATAAAGACTATGTTTGTTGCGGTGTTGCAAGTCTATAGAGTGTTGATTTATGGTGTGATTGGGATTTATGGTCATATGCATCTAGTTGGGTTCATTATTTGATTTAGTTTACTTTCTTTACAATCTTTCAAATGGACAGGGCTACAGGTTCATATGACCACACAGTACAACTATGGGACTTGTGCAACTCAAAGACTGTCTTTCAGTTGAAGGTTTATTTGGCACACAGATGTTTGTTTTTTAATAGAAATGATGATTTTTCATTAGCATCAAAATAAATCATTACATAAGCTTTGTTTGGTATATACCTCAAAGACTGTCT
>LPNX011190197.1:179880-194689 GCA_001517045.1 Pseudotsuga menziesii | reverse complement strand
AACCTTGATAACCACTATAAAGTAGAATATATCCTAAAAATTTAACCACCAGTACTTATAATATATCTTCAGTTTCTTTTTTTTATATTAGGTTCAAGTGTGTAATTCCTATTGCCAGAATTTTTTTTGACATTTTAAAAGTTAAAGCACATACCTTTAAATACATTGAATACATTTTTAATTAAATTCACAACGCACAGTTGCAAAAGTAATAAATGTAAGGACGGTGGCTAACTAATATGAAACCGTCCAATGGTGATTTTATAAAATAGAAGTGTGTACATTTTTCATTTAATTTTATTTTTTATTCGTAGTTGTTAAGATTTTTCGGATATACATATTGGTCACGTTGTCAATTTACATTAAAACAAATTACTAAAATATAAAAATATATTAATAATTTTTTTGTTTCTAAAATAAATAATGTCTTTTTGGGTCATTTTTTATTTTTAACTATTCAATTTTGATAAAAAAAATTTCAAAATAAAAAATTACATAAATTATATAAGTGCATTTCTTACTTTTTCATAAATGTTTTATAATATTTAAAATTTTATTACAGATTTTTATAAAAAAAAATTCCACCAAATAAATACTCATATTATTATTTTATCCATTATTATTATTATTATTAACAAGTATAATATAAACATAAACTTAATATTTAATATAAATATAAACTTAATATTTAATATAAATATAAACTTAATATTTAATATAAATATAAACTTAATATTTCATTTAAATATACATAATTATAGATGAACACTCAATAGTAATGAGAATGAATAAAGATTTTCTTTTTCAACTAGCAACAACCATATTATTAAGATTAATATGTTTAAAATAAAGGGAGAGTTATATATTTAACATATTGATAATGTTTTTTACTAAAGAATCTGTTAATTACTTGTATCTAATAGTTAGACTAATATAATAACCACTTAATTTATTGTTGCCAAGTTCATAATTGAAGTTAGGCTCATAGTGGTATCATCATTGGAGTTAAACAAATAGTTGTATCTAATAGCTAAATGGAGTTTGAGTGTCACATAAGCTGCACATTACCTAAGTAATTGTTCTTGGTGCATGGTTTCACTGAAATGAAGGCCAACTTTTCATGCTAAGAGATGAAGTCCAGAGTCTAACTTTAATTTAATATTTGATTTTTGTATCACTATTGGAATAATTTAATAGTTATCCAATATAATGGGGATTAGAGTTAAAGTTAAGCTAATAGTTGTAGGAGCATTGGAGTTAATCTAAAATAACAATTGTACAATAATTCGAGTGAAGCTAATAGTTGTATCTAATAGTTAATTTAAAAGTTAATATATTGGCAATTGCAATTCAATTAAAAGTAAGTTAAGCTAATAGTTGCATCATCTTATATTTAAGTTAATAATTGAATAGTTGTACCTAATAATCAAATAGTTGAAAGTGATTGAAAGTGAAGTTTGTTTTTTCCAACTATCATGAATTGTACTTATCAGATGTTAACTAAATTATTTTTAATTTTTTTGAAATTGTTAATTATGAGTTAGACTAACCTCCTTTAAAAAGAATGGAAAACCTAATTATATCTATAGTGAAAACCTAAACATGTAATATGAATTGTATATTAGCTAGATGCCCAACTATTAGATGCTAGAGTTTATTAGGTGTTTGGAAGAGTTTATTAGGAGTTCTACTCTTACATGAGTGCACATTAGCTAGACTCCTAGATGCCAAATGAAATTGGACTAAGCATTAAGTGATTAGAGTTCTTATTCTAATTCTTCATCTTCTTATATTATATATATTAAAACTGATAGTCTTTCCATCACAAATTAAAAGCAAATTTATATATTAAAATTAGTTTATCATTATACTATTTCAATCTCAAATTAAAGACAAATTTATATATTCTTAGGTGGGATATAGAGGGTGTACCCGATATATGCCCCGATTGAGTTTCAGATAAAATCTCATATACCCATATGAGAAAGCATATACCCATAAAGAATATATATAAAATAATCGCTGCCATAAAATATCATCTATATGCCCCCGATTAAGTGTCATATAAAATGTCATATACCCATATGATAAAGAATATTACCCATTAAGCATATATATAAAATAACTGTCCTAAAATATTATCTATGTTTATAGAGAAGAAGGTTCGGTGAGTCTCCGTTTTTATACCCAGATTTATGAGATTTATTGGAAGCCATTCATTGGAATCCCGAGTGTACCCCGCAAATTGACACGATTGAGTTTTACATAAAAACTCTCATGACTGGGTTTTGCCTGAGATGATGCTCCACTCATATGCAAAATGTATATATACCTCTACAGCACTAAATAAGCATAATATAGTAACAATAGTATATATAAAGAGAGATAGAAACGTTAGGAATTCTTCATTTTCTCGGTCGCAGCTATATTGAAATACCCCATCGCCATTAGAAGCTCAAACATCAAATCGAACTGATTTATTCAGCCGTTCAGATGGTTCTTCTGCATCTGCTGGTATCACAACTGGCGGATTCTATAGGGGCCATGGGGGAGCTGGAGACGGGTCTAGAATTTCCGCTGGAACATCATTTTTATCAACGATTGGTTCATCGTCATCGTCTAGACTAGTTGTGAATTTTGCACGCTCTCCCAAGTCGTCCACGGCCATAATCAAAGTCTCAAGCCTCGCTGCAATCTCTGTGAGAAGACATGCAACAGTTGCAAGAGGAAGGATGTCCATGAAGGCCACACCCTGAACTGTTTCGTACTTTTTTACTTTGTTTATTCCCGTTACAGCATATTCGACAGTTGTTACAGGAATCTCTGCATATGGCCAGATTTTGCTTTTGCTCGATATAATAGGCTTTTTGTTTGCTTCACCTGTCCGACCATTAGCATCTTTGACATTCAAAACTTGTGGGTTTTTAGATTCAGAAGGAGGGGTTGCTTTCAAGTTGATAATTTTGTGTTCTGGGTTTTCCTCCACGACCTCCCACTTTTTACTGTCTATAAACAGCTCTGGTTGGGAAGCCAAACAATTATGTAATTCCTCTACAGCTCTGTTCAAGCCATCGGTCATGGCGAATCGGGTCATGGTTTTGATGCTGTCCTCTAATGCTAGTATAACCTTGCATGATTCTGCTACGATGTTCATGCATGGTGTTTTCAGGTGCTCTCGCAAGAAATAGGGTGCCTGGAATCAAGTGATATTTATCAGCACTAGTTGAGTAGTGTGTGAAAAAATTAACACCAATTTGGCTTCGGGTTCTTGACCTAAATTCTAATCCAGCATACCTGAGTCTAAAAATTTTCAATCAAGCATACCTGAGTCTCTGATTTCAGGCACCCATTCAGAGCTTCTACACTGTATGCACAATAACGCATCCTTGCTCCAACTTTGACGTATTCCATCCAAGGGTGGCCAAATCGAAATTGACCGTGTACTGGGAACTCCCATCTAGCAAAGTTCGCCTGCCAAAGATTCACAAAAACAGTACAAAACAATTAAAGCAGTCTATACAAAGACCCAATAGCTTGATATAGGGATTATTTTTCCAATAAATTAGGGGCAATCATTGTTTCTACAATTCAGACTGAATATGCTAACATTGTTTATCAATTAATTTTATGCGTTGATCACATTTACGGACTGTCAAAACACAAACAAATCAGCTAAAATAAGCCAAATAATAGTTTACTGTGTTTGATACCTACCAAAGCTTCTTCCCTAGATTTTGAATTTAACACACATTTGTAACCTTTGGAGACATCATCTTCGTCACTGTTCTCATGTGAGGATTCCTTGAAATATTCTGTGACACACCCTGAAATATAACAAAAATGAAAAAATCTTAGCGGAAGCAAAAGAACAAGAGAACGACCGTTAATGTAAAATGGATTCTAAATTCTACAGTAATGAAAGCAGCATAACAAAATTCTACAGTAATGAAAGCAGCATAACAATCATAAAGCTCTCTATTGCTTATTTTTTTATTATCCAACTTCAAGGAGCAGAGTCAACAGTTTAGTCTTTTGGATGAAATCAGCAATAGAGATAAGATGGAGATAAGGGAGGCACTATAAATGTTAGCAAGTTAGCTTAATGCTGTGGTACTAAGGCTTGATTCTGATTGAATCTAGAGCTACTTGAGATCCAAAAGACTTCAAGCCTGCTGTAAGATCGGGGGATTGAATATGCTAGCCATTATTGTGAAAATCTAATTCTCATGCAAAATTCAAAAACAAATGAAACTTGACTTTAGACTAGGATATTTGTTTTACCTTCAATAGAGCCGGCGAGCCCTTCCAGGTTGCATATGATCAATTTGTGAAGTTCTTCTCCAGCCCAGATTGGACAGATAAGTAAACTAATCATAATACATAAGGCGCATCCTATGAGTATTATCTCCAGCCGTCGATAAGCATCTTGATATTGGGAGGTATTATCCCGATAGTCGGATATGGCAATGAAACTGAAGGTGAGAATAAAGATCATAAATCCATAATCATATCTGACTTTGATTTTGGGGGAAAGACGTGTAAAGGTAGCACAGGTACCTGTAAACATGGACAATTGGCAAATTATATGTAAACATGGACAATTGGCAAATTATATGGGTAGGTGTTTATATTGTTATAACTTGACATAGATTTTTTTTTAATAGCAAGAAGATGAGATGAGATGTTTGTATAATTCAAATTTAGTTTAGTTAACTTTCGAAATTTACAATAAACAATTTAGAAAAAATATTTCAAAAATATCTATAAATATAGTAGCTGTAACTTCAGTTTATAACTTTAATTTAGTGAGGCACAATAAGATTTCCTATAGCCGATCCTTGTCAGTCTCATTGGCATGAGGAGAGTCATTGACAGAAGCCTCTCACCAGAAGACTTTTGACTTTAAACCTTTGCCAGAAAGAAGCCTTTCACCCAGGGCCTCTTTCCCCTAACTGTGTGGCTCTGTTAGCATATAATACAATGTAGGATATTTCAATCTGTAATATATTTTTTAATAAAGTTTTTGTTAAATTTAACAAGCTACTCAAATCTAGAGACTAAATTGAATCAATTCAATATATCTTTTTTGTACATAAAAAGTACAGTGCACTCACTTATTAGAAACACAGCGACACCAATTATAAATGGCTGGGCTTTGCGTGGAGCTAGATGTGAAACGTATATTACCCCAACAGCAAACAGTCCTCCCAAGAACGTCGTGAACATTCTGTTTAATCCCTTGCTCAAGGTTGCTCCTGCCACAATACACACCATGCCTTCAAATCATTAACTTCTTTTCTGTATCTACTTCAAATACACACCATGCCTTCAAATCATTATCTTCTCTTCTGTGTCACTTCAAATATACTAAGTTGGCTTCTTCTTTTATATTGTGTTATAGTTTTTAATAATCTTAATTAATAATCCTAATGATGGATACAAGGTCCACCCAAAAGAAATTGGTGACTTCTAAATTTGGTATCCATCCAAAAACGATTGGTGACTTCTAAAATTTCTATACAGTGACAAACTTATACAAAATAAACAGTATATCTATACGCTTAGACAGAACACTATATGCTATTAATACATGGGATTGTATTTGTATGGATGAAGTTTTTGTGAATACCTGCAGTGAACTCGAAGATCACCACCACTGTCATGATGGCCGACGTAGCCATTCCTCCCGAGCTGTCAAACAATCGTTGCACGAAATAGAAGAGCGAAACAAGAACAAGTGCAATTCCCACCTTTATAGAATGCATAAGTCTCTTTGGGTTGTCTGCAACAAGTCACCAGGCGTTAGACTTGAAGAGTGGAGTACTGAGAGAACCGAAGACACCGACGATTTTATCAAACACTCCATTATGCAAGCTTTTGGGAGCCGGAGGACTGATAGTACCACTTGCTATAACAGATGGCAACGGGATATAATTTTTATTTTTTTAATTTTATTATTATGATGTCATGTTGCCACATGTCAACTCAAATCCAGATACCAAATTCCAAAGTTTACATCATCTTCTATCCACCAATAAGTTGTTTACAAAAATAGGTTTTTAACAAAATTAAAAAAAATATTTTACAAATCCCTAAGTCATACTTTGCAAAACAGATTTTAATTTTTTATAACTGCCTCAAAAGACACCAACTAATACAAAAGTCAAAAGAGTTTGACTTGCAATCAATTACAATATACCTGCTGAGGCATGTATAATAATAACAACTAAAATAAAATCATAAAAGCTTTTGCTACTTGTACCAACAAATTCCAGCAACTAAAAAACGTTGCTGCAAAAAGATTAGAATATCTACACGGGTTGATAATCTCCTCTAAATTTAATATTAAGTATCTTATACAAAATAGAAACCACCACCACATCAACACAATAATCGCCTGCAAGAAGGTTGTAGTACCTTATCTGTCCGTTCATTGTAAGCGGGCATTAGGAATGACGTATCCGACGTTCCGGTGTACCCAGGAGCTTTGGAGCTGGTACCAAACCCTCCAAAACAGCTTGGAACTCCTTCGGATACTTGGGTACTTTTCGGGTACTTAGCAGGCCTCAAACCGAAGCTCCCGATACTAGTTTCCTAAGGTACTTGTCGTAGGGAGCTTCCATAAGCTCCCTACGACAAGTACCCAAGTTATGGAGCTTTCTCGCATTCCCAAGAGACATTAGATTTTAAGATTTTCATTTTTCATTTTACATTAGATTTTTCAATTTAATAATCTATGTTTTTAACTTTTTAGTTTTTACATTAGATTTTTATTATTTATAAGTTTAGCAGCTTCATTTTTTCAGCAACACAATGGCTTAATATTAAATAACATCATGTACATTGTACTATGATATGATGTTACTGTTCACTGTTTTCTCACTATCATCCATAGAATGGCCAAAGGCTAAGAATCAGCTCTGATAACACTTGTGTTGTATCTTGATGAAGTCAGTAGGTTTTTCAATTAGATTTTAATATTTATTGTGCTCATTTTTAACTTAAAAATGAAATATAGTAAATACTAAATAATTTTTTTTGCTTTCTGGACCACAATCAATGGCTCAAGAAATCGAACTTTGTGACAGTCTGATTGTTGTTCTCTCTATATCATTGTGTTGGAGATTTTACTATTTAGTATTTTAAAAAACATCACCAACAACATTAAAGTTTTAAACGTTAGCATAAAGTGGATTTTAATTACTGTTGATTGAAGGTCTGAATTTTCACTTTAATTACACCCTTACAGGACTGGTTATTGGCATTTTACATGCCAATAATCCTTTGTATCAAACCTTGTTTAAGCTGTTAGGTTACGCATATTGCAGTTGATACAAAGTTTGTAATGGATACTTGAACAAATGGTGGATAAACCCTACTGATGCAAAACTGATGTCACTAAAATTCATACCGTACTACTGGTTTGATTTACAACTAAAAGAGGACTGATATGCTCATTTTGCATGGTCACTGATTGTAAACTGAGAACAACTCTGATACATCAATATAGTGCTGCTAATGACAATTTAAATATTTTTTCAGATCTGTCTCGTAAGTATATTTATTATTTGCCATTTGGTGTATAATATTTAGACTCTAGAGATATAGATTGGGACAGTTATTGTTATATAAACCGAAGCAGTGCATTCCTGTAGCAATTGTCCATCTGCAGCCAATAACTTATGGAATCTGATGATGAAAAATCGTTGATGTTGACAGTGAAATTCTTTAATAATTTTGACACAGTAGATGGATTACTAGGCCACCATAGAACATCTCGAAACTGCAATTTGAATTTCAGTAATAAAAACTTGTAATTCAATCATCATCTTAAATAAGTTAAATTGTATTTAGACTTTTAGTATTACTATTTAGTATTTAGTTTATTTACTCATTGCCAAAAGTTACTAATGTCATTGATTGAATTGTTTAAGAAATAAATATGTCACACATAATTATAGTTTTAATGGACAATGAACATTATTTGTTTTTTTTACCATTATAATTAACATTTAAAAAAGGCAAAAACTTAAAAACTAAAGTGATAATTTAATAAATTTATGTTTTTTAATATATATTAAAATTTAATATATTATATTATTGCCGCCCCAACCTGACTTATCAAGTAAATTTGGGCGAAGCTTCTAGACATATCGGATACTCGTGTCCGCGTACCCGACGTACCCACCTACCGGAAACTTGTGCAACATAGGTTCGCAGGCAAGAGCTATTCATTGACTTGTAGAGCATTTAATGCCATTGCAGTAAGCTTGATGATCATTGGATTTTGAGCTGTTCGAGATCCAACGGTTATCAAGCGTGCTGCAGCCACATTAAATGCTCTGCAGCCCAATGGATAGCTTTTGCCAAGTTGACAGGCCTAATTAAAATGTAAACATGCAATTTAGAAAAAGCAGAGCCCCAAGACTTGAAACAAGATAATGAATTAATAGCGTGAGCTGCACTCTACTTCTTGTTTAGAGAAGGACAGTCGACGACAGTAACGTTGGGACCTCTTCCACCTTCGGTCACCTATAAAACAATTAAAAATGTCTTAGAATATCAATAAAACTATGAAGGAAGAGGGTTACAGATTGTAAAAAAAAATATTATCAGTGCAGGGAGTAAGAATGATGAAGGTGGCCCGCTTGATAAGTAGATGTTCCAGCACTTAATTTAAAACCATTTTGGAAGCTTCTTTTACCGAGCCTTGGGTAAGCTGCTACAGGTGCGGTCCAAGACTAAATCTACCAAATTTGATATGATTCTCAAAGGAACATTTTCCCTCACCCAATTGAAACACATACTAAAAACACAGATAACAACAGTCTCTAGCAAAGCATGCATTTATAGACGGTCACTAGAAAATGTAGTAATTCTTCCCAACTTCAAAGCACTCTTCACTCTTCACTTCAAAGTTATAATTAATTAATGTTAAAATAGATCATAAATCCCTCCACGTCAAGGATCTCTTGAATTCGTTCCAAAATTTTGATATGACTATCAAATCAACATTCCAAATCCTTTCTGTTTCCTTCACGCAACTCAAACCCCGGTCCTCCACGCCTAGTCAAGCGCAGAGATTACAAGTTCCTTTGGCAAAGCATTAATATCAAAAATTTTGTAGGATAGCCCTCGATCAAATCCTTCTTTGGAGACTTATCTGAGTAGCTTTCAGCTTGCTTTGGAGACGTGTAGTCTGACTAGCTTCAGTTGTACCAATTCTAAAAGATCAACCTTTTTTTCATGAATCAAATACCCCTCCATAAATTCTTGATATAGTAAAGTGTTTGTCTTAATCTTAATAGCATTTTTTTGAGAGATTATCAGCCATCTCATTGAAGGATCTGGAGACATGTCTGAAAGAGATATGATTGAATAATATTTTTAAAAGCTGCACTCTCTGACACTATTGTTTGATCAGCAACACCTGAAGATTATAATTATCATTCATCCATTCAACAATTACTTTTGAATCACCATATATACTAATATCTGATATTCCTATAAGGGCAGCAAACTGAAGTAAGCCCCATAAACTCAACAGTTCAGCATAGGTATTTTTTCCCTTTCCTCCACCCATGCTTAATAAGAAATAATGATCCTTGTTTATACTCAGCACCATACCCCAACCACAAGAGAAGTTTGAGGAAGCACCATCGAAATAGCCTTCACCAAAAAAAGCAGGGTGTACTGGAAAAAATATTATTTTAGTCTTCTTTGGATGAATGGTGTTCATATACTCTTTAAAAAAAACCAAAACCTTTAAACCCACAAATCACAACATTTGGATTGATGTTTTGAAAAACAGTTATGTTCCTCATTATCCAAAGAGACCAAGAAATAAAAATAGAAAGAAGATTGTGTGAATCATAAATGTAAAACCAGTCTGTAAAAGAGTCCTCCAAATTTTCAGCACCCCAATACCCAACAGATCTTTTGTTGTTGTCCAAACTTTCTTGCAGAGAAAAAAAAATTTACAAATAAACGAAAATCAATTTCATTCTCCTCTTTGCATAATGGACATATGCTTGAGCCTTGCCAACCCCTCTTCACGAGATTATTTCAATTTAAGAGTTTATCCTTGAGTCCTAAGAACCAAAAACATTTCATTTTTTTGGGTACGTTCCATTTCCACTAGTTTTTATACCACCACTTGTTATCATCCTTAAAAGAGTAATTTGGTATGAAATCATGGGCCAATTTGTGATAATTCCATCTTTTTAATTTTTTGGCCAAACCAATTTATCTTCTTCATCTTTTATTCTAACCCATGCGAAGCAATGTAATTATCTCAATGCATAGCCCAGTCACTAGTAAGCCCCACATCTCTTGCATCAATCCAGTATCCACCCTTTAAAACCGACCATTTAGGTATATTTAGTTGATCCATATTTTTCATACCCATCCACACTATATGATCAAGAATTTCCTGAGGAACACTATATATCTCGTTATCCCCAACAAAAGGATCCACCCCTATGAAGACCTTTTTCCCATTTCCAATATCCCAATTGATCCCATTTTTAGCCAATGGAACACTTTAAGAAAACTATTCCAAGTTATAGAGGCTCCTTTCTAATCAACTTTAGTCAATCTAAACCAACTGCTAAGAGATATTTTCTCTAAATATTTATTTCTCGTCACCTTGCTTCAGAGGCCTTTGTCAAAAATTCATCTACATAGACTTTTTAAACAAAAGAGCTATATTGAACGTTGTCAATTTTTTTATATCCCAACCACCTTTGTATTTAGGAGTGGCAAGTTTTTCCCAAGAAACCAAGTGATACTAGGCTTTCATTTCTGGTTCCTTCCTATAAAAAATGAAATATCTTTGCTCTGATAGTATTAATAATTAATTTTGGGAGCATGACCACTGAACACCAATAGACAGGAATACTTTGCAGAGTAGCCTTGATTAAAGTAAGCCTACCACCTATTGAAAGAAATATATATAACAAATTTGATATTCTTTTGTTTATCCTCTTTGTCAACCAAAACCAATTCTTCACAGGATAATTGTTAGGTTTTAACATAAAGCCCAAATATCTAAAACCATTTTCCACTTGTTCAGAGTTCAGTTATGTTACAGTCTCTCGTTGAACCTTATAAGTATATATGCAAGATTTTTCTGCATTGATTTCCAGCATGTAACATTGCAAAAAATATCCAAAATAGTATAAAGAGCCTTCCCATCCTTAATGTTACCCAACCCAAAAAAATTTACATCATCTACGAAAAGCAAATAGGTAATTTTCAACATGTGCAGAAAATTGTATACCTAAAATCAAACCTTCATTGCAACCTTTTGTAATCATTTTTCTTAATCCTTCAATCATTAGTAAACATAATAATGGGGATAAAGGACATAACGGTCTTAGTCCTCTTGAACTTCTAAACCAGAAAAATCATTGCAAAGCAATTGGTCCTTACATTAAAATTATATTTATATTTTATTTATTTAATAAATAAATAAATATTTTATAAAAAAATACCAATTAAAAAATTACCAAAACCAAATATGTTCAAACTAATTGGTTTTAAAATGGTCAAATGACCATTGTGACTCAATTTAAAAATTAATAATTATTTAATTTTGTAGTATGTTTATTTTTATTTTTATTTTATATGAAATATTTTTTTTTAATTTCATAATAACATTTACAAACGACTCATAACTTAAAAATTATGCATTTTTGAACTTTGAAAAACATTTTTACACTTCATATTTAAAAAACAAGAGACACTAGGTGGAAATGTCCTCCACGTTGCTAGGAGTTATTGATAATATGCATTGTTATAAAACCAACATAGATCCAAATCCTAGACTCTATCAAATCTTTGGAGGTGCAAACCTCTTCTTAAGTATTGCACTCAACTATTACCTTTGGTATGATTCAGACAAAAAGACACATATTTTTATTTAAGGTGCACGTATAATATTTTTATTATTAATATTTAATACTATTTATGACCGACATATTATATTTTTTATTTTTTTTTATTTTGTTAGGAAAGAATATTACAACATCTCCCCCATACATGGTTTTAAAACCATGTGCAAGGCCCTCCTAAAACCATGGGTTGTTTAGATGCCTAACACATGGTCTTAAAACCATTTGCACCGACCTCCTAAACCATGTACAATAAAACCATGGGTTGTTTAGGAGGCCTTGCACATGGTTTTAAAACCATTTGCAAGGCCCTCCTAAACTATGTACAATAAAATCATGGGTTGTTTACGAGGCCTTGCACATGGTTTTAAAACCAAGTGCATGACCAACATTTTTTTTGCGGATAATTCAATTTTTTATTTTTTATTATTTTGTTAAGTAGGAACATTACAACATCTCCCCCATATTCTGTTGTTTTTATGACACACATTTTTTTGGGCCGATAATTAAATTTTTATTTTTTATTGTTTTGTTAGGTAGGAACATTACAACATCTACCCCATATTAGGTTGTTTTTGTGGCCAACATTTATTTTAAAGGATAATTAAAAAAAATTAGTTTTTATAGTCGACATTTACATGAGTAATGATACATAACCTTACATAACATTACAAGATCTCCTGCATACTGGGTTGTAGAGCACCTCTCAGTGCAACTAAAGCTATAGGGAAAAAGAGGTAGACAAAAAAAAACATGTTTGAATTCATTTGCCACCATAAAAAGTAAATGTCATTCATTTGTGTTCCATTAATTATCTTCTCAACTAATTATGGGTCAATACCAATGACATGATAAACTTCAAGCCAATTAGCTTAGTTCCTAAATCTAGCATAGATACTATGTAACAAGGCGATCCATAGTTTGAGTCCCCTCATAAAGCTCAGAGGTCATGACGTTACTCAAATGGAAGAATGCAACCTTTACATCCTCAATTTGTCCACCTTCTTTAGTTAAACTCGATGGAAACAAAAGATTTCAAATGGATTGTAATGAGAGGAATCTCTATAACCTGCCATACTAAATGAAATCTAGAAATTAAAACTAGAGCTAACAGGAAAACCAAACAAACACCAAACCAAGACAAGTCGAGCTAAAGACCGCCCAGTGAACCAAAGAGAATTTAAAAAATAAAATATCAATGTTTTTACTTTGTTGTTGTTATAGTGATTGTTATTATATTAACTAATATAATTATTATACTACTTTTATTTTATTATAAGCTTTATTAAATATTATTTTATTATATTTTTATTTTAATAATAAAATAAATAACATCAACATATGAACATTACAAACTTTACATGATTGAATCTTTAAACTAATATGTCGACACCTCAATGTTGAATTGATTTCATGCTAACGTAAGACAATTAATGGTTATTACAGGTTCATCGCTGACACAATAAGCGAAACAGGTTATGATGAAACCTAACAACATACCATAGAACTTCACAACATCGTATATATTGTAAAATAATAAGAAAAAATAATCAATAATAGCATGCATTTATTATAATCAAATGTAACATCGTAAATATTGTGTAATAATAAGAAAAATTAATCAATAATAGCATGCATTTATTATAATCAAATGTAAATAAACAAGTGGAATAAGCAACAAAGTTGCTTAATACCTGCCTCCTAAGAAGAGATTGAAAATATATAGCAATAGGATAATTTTGCTGTAAAAATATATGATAAAACAAATATAATTACAATTTGAAAGAAATTAAAACAAAAATGAATTAAAAAATGTTCATTTAAATACGATATAGGTTATTGCAATGTAGCATAAAACAAGCATATTCAATCTTCCTTGCATACTTCCAGTAATATTCTTGACTTATGTTATAAAAATATGTAAGTTTCTTTATAGACTAGCATAAATAGGAAATGAGAAATAATAGCTTATAAGACTATAAATTAATATCATTGTTGTGAGAATAGTTTATTTATATTTTATTATAAATTTATAATGTTATACAAATATGCAAAGTTTTTTTATAGACTAGCATAAATAGGAAATGAGAAATAATAGCTTATAAGACTATAAATTAATTTCATTGTTGTGAGAATAGTTTATTTATATTTTATTATAAATTTATAATTTAAATTTAAAATAAATTTAATTATTTTAAATTGAAAAAAAATATTTTTTAGTTAAATATTTTGAATAATGGATTTTCCAAGAATAATTTATAGATAGTTCAAAAAAAACTATTGTTATCAAATAACATGCATATATCTACTTGTTGGGAAAAAAACATGAACCTTAACATAAAAAAAGACATTTTTAAAAGAAAAATATGCTATACATTGGATTTTGTCTTTCATCTGGTTTTAAATACTATTTTCTTAAGTCCATTGTGCCCAATTTCTAGCATTCTTAGCCTTGCATGATGAGATTGTAGTCTATTATGAAAATTTTACTATTCTTCATTATCTAATACATTTTAGTTTTTTATTTGATGATGATGATGGTGGTGGTTAACGTCCCCTGTGACCAAAATTTGGTCTATCGGACCTTAAAAAGGAAATTAATCATTTATATAACTAAATATACATTTAAGTTATGATGGCAATTTGGATGTTTAATAAATACAAAATTGTATTATAAAATTTGGATAGTTTAAGAAAGAAATATAAATAAAATAATATTTTTTGATAATTTTTAATTATATTATAAATCTAGTTATCTAACATTCTATTTGCTATAAATATTGAAATGACAAATTTTATCTGGTTTTGATACTTTTCCATTTTCCAAATAAAAAAATAATATAAAAAATTATAAAATGACATCGGTACCAAATAAATGTAAGTATATCATTTATATTTAATTAGTTTTGGATTTG
>LPNX011190197.1:82160-177491 GCA_001517045.1 Pseudotsuga menziesii | reverse complement strand
TATAATGATAAGCATTCTGAAAATAGTACCCGCAAGATTCTCACAGCCATATAAAGCATTCCGCAAATGAAAACCCAATCGAACAAAGTATGAAGGTTATCATCTCATATTTGAGAATTTATGCTATTGCCATCTTTTATTTAGCTGAAATATGTATATGGATTGGAGACATTATGGCCTTAATTTCTCATCCGTATGTATAAATACTAGAAGATATTTTAATAAAATTTTCAAACCGTGGTGCAATTAATTAAGGTTCTAAAGAGAACATTGTGAGAATTGCATGGCATTCAAAGCTCCCACTTGCCTTTCAGAACTAGAAGTATTTTGCATCCACTAACCTTTTAAGCAATCCGTGGGTAGAACGAATTCAGATATTTTTGAGAGTGAAGCAAATAAAGTTGCTTCTACTGCTTGTGGATTTCAGTAGTTTCCTTAACATGTCTCATTAATGCAATGTAATATTAATCCCTCTACTCTTGTTGGGAAAATTTATGTTAACCATCTTGACTATGACGAGGAAACGATATTGAATTTCCCCTTGGTAAAAACTCTCATAGAGATGGATGTCGAATTTATCCATTTGAACTCCAAGATAAGTGATCATCAGAGATCAACACAACCATAAGTTCTATTTCTTCTTTAGTGCCACCTGAGACAAGTGATCATCAGAGATCAACACAGCCGTTTTGTTTCTTCTTTAGTGCCACCCGACCCGAGGGAGAATAGGTTATATTTAACTATTTATATTTAAAACCTTTATTCTGGAAAGGGGACAAAATTCAAGAGCATGCTAATCCCAACAACCAATACAGTATGCTCAAAAATTCATGGTTGGAAATAAATTTAAATATATGTCATAAAATTCATTAAAAAGCTATATTTTTTTGTAAGATCTTAATAGAGGAAAAATTATTAATTGACAACTGGAAAGGCTTTCAGCTGACAGCCTTCCCCTTATAAAATCTATAGCCACCGAATTCATACAAGCCGTTAAACTCCATAGCCATCGAATTCATACAAGCCGTTAGAGACCGTTCTTCTAATTCATACAAGCGGTTAGAGACTGTTATTTTTATGCACCTTCTAAAATTACTGAACATAAAAAGTTGTTAATAAATTATTACCGAATTCATACAAAGGTGTTAGAGCCTTCTCTCACGCACATTCTGAAATTAATAAAATACTTTTCAAATTCTTCATGTGATATTTCCCAACGAGCTATCATGAATTTCTGCTGTCAAAAAAAATATTGCAGAGTGATCTTACAAATTGTGCTTACTATTCTCCGAACGAACCTCCCCACAAATCGAATCTGAACTGATAATTGGGAAGAACCAAACGAATCAACCCCAATTTAATAACTATGTTTAACATGAAAAGAATTTATAAAAGTACTAATTTCACATTTCTACCAAACATGTAAATCATGGGCCTACAATTGACACGACGTAATTGAAGCAGACAGTTCTACCACGTTTCAATCTCAGCTTTTGCATGGTAACTAATTTAGACATCTCAGTTACCATGCTGGTCAACCTTTCCATGCTAACCAGTTGCAGGCTATAAAGAGGATGCAAATACCATATTGTAGTGTGATGTGTACGAGGTATGACGTGAAGAACATTATAAGTGAACAGGTGTTTGAATTCTCGAATGCATGCAGGTGTTTGAAGCCTCGAATGCATGCATCTATCAGCATGAATATGTGTATATATATATATATTGATATCCCCAAACCATCGCGTTATTCTTTAGTCCATTCCAAACTTCTCTTCTTTTGGATTTTGAAGTGCGCTTGTCTACAGAGACAATCGATGAGGCTGGATGGAACCAATATCCATAGCTGGCATTAGGTGGAAAAAGACTGTGGGGAGTAGTAAAAGAAGATGCTATCCCACCTCCTGGAGGACATTGCCATCATGAACAGAGAGGGGAATTTATGGATCAGAAAAACTAAGGTGGAGAAGTGGACGGAGAGGCATGCGTCAATATTGGCCACAAAATTAGTGTTAGGGACCTCTAGGAGGCAAGGCCAAGGACGCCCAACGCGTAACTCTCGCTAAGGTGACTTCCTCACTTGAAACATTTTACAAAATTACACAGAAAACAATGATGTCTGAAAATAATTTTAATAGAATTCTTTTCATTGAAATGTTGTTAGGATTACCTTGATTTTGAAGTGGTTTTGACGAAAGGTCTCCACTCTGTTGGAAATGTCTCTGCACTGTAAAAGTTGAATTTGATATCATCTACGAATACGCATATATGGTATATTTAGTCATTTCTACTGAGCACCCAACCCATTTGGACCTAGTGAGCAAAAGCTTCAAAATCAAGCTAGATTTCAAAGGAAAAAATCCCAACACCAAACGCTTATAAAGTTCATCACTTGCACATCCCTGCATTTATTTTCTTCTCAACATTCAAATTTATTGAAGATATTTATAAACCTCTAAATGTAATCATGCTTGTGCTTCTTGTACAGTTGTCCCCAGTTATTTTCTTCTCAACGTTCAAATTTATTGCAGATATGTCTAAACCTCTAAATGTACTCATGCTCGTGCTTCTTATACAGTTGTCCCCTTTCTAGATTAAAGGTTTTTCACCCTCCCTCTCAGTTCCTCTCCCTTAATCGAAGTCCCAAAGTGAAGCCATTTGGATATCGAGAACGCTTGGGGGATTGGATGAAGCACCGCCTCTCCTCGTCTTTGTTTCGTTAGACAGTGAGATTTTTTTTTATACCAGCAAATAACTGTGTAAAAGGTCATGGAAGGAAGCATCCGATTATGAATTTAATAAGGATTGATGCTCCCCGCTCTTCCTCAACCCCCTGCCTTCCAATCAAATTCTCCAAGCTTGAATACTCGACTCAGTCGACTGTTTAGGCATGATAGAAGATAGTGGACACATCACTCATAGAGGAAAGCGTATAATCCTCTCAATATTCTTGATATTTGCATATATTCTGTGTCCTTACAGTACATCAAAGCATGGGATCTGACCCATTTATTATCTTTCATTTCTACGATGGATACCAAAGAATCCCCTATCGTAGTGCTTTCACTAGTTTCTTGATCTCACTAGTTTCTTGATCATAGTCCCTCAATAGTTTCTTCCATGGCTCTGTTAGCTTTCTTCTAATCGTTTCAGGAAGGACACATTAATGGATGCAGAACAAATACCCACTTAAAGATGTTTTCAACGTGCTTTGTGTCTCACTTTCACCAAAGTTTCTCCTGGTCCAGTTACCCAGGCTAAATTCATACTGCACAGGAAGAGTGGATGTCGCGTGAGGAAGGTGATATCCTCTGATTGAAGAGGGACGACAACTGTGGTGGCATATTTTACTGATGATAAGTGGTGTAGACCTTTCCTAACGTGGTGTAAATTAAAGGAAGACTATATAGAAGATAACTACAGTCCATGCAACTACATGGAAGATCCAGGGTGATTGCAGTCAATGCACTCTCATAGCAGGTCACTGAAGTAGACGCAATTTGTAGTCTGGCCAGTAAAGACGATGAGGAGAGTCCACCAAATAGAAAAAACCAACCGACATTCCAAGGGCATATGGAGGACACGCATAAAAAAATTGCAGCCCATGCAACTACTCAGCAAATCCACCATGACTGCAGTCGATGAGATTCAGTCGATGCAATCTCATAGCAGGTCACTGGATTCGATGCAATTTATAGTCTGGGAACCTGTTATCTTGCATTCGGAGACACCATAGCAAACAACACCGGGCGACGCTGGAAGGAATATAATTTTTATTTTTTTAATTTTATTATTATGACGTCAGGTGGACACATGTCAACCCAAATCCAGATACCAAATCCCAAGGCTGACATCACTTCCTATCCACCAATCAGTTGTTGACAAAAATTGCTTTTTAACAAAATTAAAAAAAATATTTTACAAACCCCTAAGTCTCACTTTGCAAAACAGGTTTTGATTTTTTAAAACTGCCTCAAAAGGCACCAAGTAATAGCAAAGTCAAAGCAAAGTCAAAGCTGATCGATTACAATATACCTGCCTGGGGCAGGTATAATAATAGTTATTTAAATATAATAGATTTATAAATCTTTAAACTTTATTATTTAAAAATTAAAAGAAAAAATAACCATATTTATTTAATGTAATACAAATATATAATCATTCTAATTTTAATGGATTTCTTATTTATATTTATATAAATGATAAATGCTAATATGAATATGATTAATTTTAAATAGATTAATATCTAAAATTTTAATAACAAAGAAAATAGTTACAAAGCAACAATCATAACTTTAAAAATACATTTAA
Source organism: Pseudotsuga menziesii (assembly GCA_001517045.1). Classification (NCBI taxonomy): domain Eukaryota; kingdom Viridiplantae; phylum Streptophyta; class Pinopsida; order Pinales; family Pinaceae; genus Pseudotsuga; species Pseudotsuga menziesii. Next base: position 173,180 of record LPNX011190197.1, on the reverse strand, counting down.
AGCAACAATTATAATTTTAAAAATATATTTATAATTTATATATATATATAAACAATTATAATTTTAAAAATATATTTATAATTGAGATATGATATATACTTATTTTGAAGAAAATTTGTTTTATTTATTTATTATTAAAAAAAGTCAACAAAAGTTCATTCATATATTTGTTTTTTAAGGAATTAGTCATGTAAGGAATTAGTCATGTAACATGTAGTGAACAACATTTGTTACATATATTTTTATGATTTGATAGGGTTTATATTTAATAGAAATCGTATATAATTTTATTAAATAGATTTACACATCTCTTTTTTTTCTATAAAAATGAAATTAGAAGTTTAATAAATTATGAAAATAAATATAACTTTAATTGAAAAGGAGTGTAACATGCACTTGTCAAGTAATTGTAAATAGTTATAATTTTTTTTTTTTTTTATAAAATTTATTTTTATTTATTTATTAATATTTAATTTTAATTAAGATTTTTAAATTAAAGTAATAAAATTAAGAAAAAAGTGCATCTATGAACCATATTGTATGATATTATTTTGTTTTATTGTATAATATTATTTTTGTTTTATGGTCAAAACTTATCTTGAAATAACGTATAATTACGTGTTTTGTTTAATGGATATTAATATTTTTCTTCTTTAAGAAAAGACTTTACGAAGGCCTAAGGTATTGATTCACTTGTTAAAAGAAATTTTTAAAGATATGACCTCATGTCAAATATTGGCTTAAGCCATCATGCTAAGACTATTTGCATTTGCAGCAGGTAGACTATTTACTACATGTCGTAATATGTCAATTAAAAAGATTACACAGTTTTTTCCATACCGTTGATTGTTATGCCTCCAGTGAGATTAAGCCATCATGTTAACGTTAATGTTACACTACTAACAGCATGTGGGCAATGTTGCAGATGCATGGTTTAATGTGCCAATTAAAAGAATACACACTTCTTTGTGTCGATGAATGATACTAACCTTCCATCGTTTGGAAAAATCTGAGCACAATCCATTACCACCATAGGAAGTGCATTTAGCAAGGATCAATTTAATTACCCTCAATCTAAGGAAACTCTCAAGCCAAGCTATCATATGAAAAAGGTGAGGAGAGGAAACATTTTCAACAGCCTCGTCATTTTTTTCTCAAGTATTACTGCTTTATTGCATCAAGAGGTGCTCTACAGCCCAATATGAGGGAGATATTGTAACGTTATGTGGAATATATTGTAACGTTTGTCGATATTATGTTTTAACATTTGTTACTAACAAAATTTTAAAAAATAATAATAATTATCCACCAAAATAAAAGTCGAACACAAGAACAACCTAATATGGGGGAGATGTTGTAATGTTCCTATCTAACAAAACAATAAAAAATTAAAAATTTAATTATCCACCAAAAAAATGTTGGTCAGAAAAACAACACAATATGGGGGAGATGTTGTAATGTTCTTACCTAACAAAATAATTAAAAATAAAAAATTGAATTATCCGCAAAAAAATGTCCTTATCCTAAACAACCCATGGTTTATTTTACATGGTTTAGGAGCACCTTGCAAATGGTTTTAAAACCATGTGCAATGCCTCCTAAACAACCCTTGGTTTTATTGTACATGGTTTAGGAGGGCCTTGCAAATGGTTTTAAGACCATGTGCAAGGCCTCTTAAACAACTCATGGTTTTAGGAGGGCCTTGCACATGGTTTAAAAAATATTATATGTCGGCCATAAATATTAATAATAAAAATATTATATGTCAACCATAAATAATGTTAAATATTAATAATAAAAATATTATATGTCAACCATAAATAATATTAAATATTAATAATAAAAATATTATATGTTGACCTTAAATAAAAAGATGTGTCTTTTGGTTTGAATCAAATCAATAGCTCCTTGAGTGCAATACTTAATAAAAGGTTTGCACCTCGAGAGATTTGATCCTCTCAACGTTTGATAGAGCCTAGAATTTGGATCTATGCTAGTAATAACTCATTTAGAAATTTCAAACTCAGTTTTCAATATTCAACAATGTGCTTGTAAAGTATATGCATATATAGTTTCTATAAAATATATCACTACAACCGTAGAAATACTACAGACCGCCTTCCCAGTTAGCTTCCTGGAATATGAAGCTCAAAAGATACATGTTAGGACTTTGGTATTTGTCTTGATTTTGCATATTCTGCATTTATCCAAAGAACTAATGTCCATAAAGAACTACGGTAAGATGAACGCCAGAATTAGTTCTTTATATTTGTGTAAAGAAAGCTTGGAGTTGATATACATGCCAAGTTGGGGGAGAACATAAAAGAAACAAACAATTGGCATATTGTTCTATTATTTATGGGGAATCATCAAGATTTACTTCCACATTTTTATCTCAATTTTAGTGTTTTTTTTGTTGTTGTAGGCAATCCGTCAATATGACGAAATTCTCTAACTAGTTCTAAAATTTCCTTTTCATCCATTTGTTCTCCCCATTCCCCATTTTCACCTTCAACTTTGAGTTGCATATATTGGTAGCAGGGGATACATTTTCTCTTTTATCAATACCTTGTCTCTCCCTTTCTACAATAGAGAATTGTGTGGTGCCATATATGATGGCACTTACCTTTTATAGCTACCTCTGCATAATAAGTATTTGAAATATTAAGACCCTGATTTTTAAAACTTATATGAAACTTATATTTTCTTTAGATCATTGTACCAAAAGAAAGTAGAGAGTATCATCTACATTCTAAATATTTTTCACTGCATGTGGATGAAGATATTGCATTTGGATATTTAAACTCATCTTCTCCTTCCTTTTCTAACTTGCAACATTTAGGGTAAGAGACATGAGCATGAACGCCACAAAATAGGTTCAACAATGGTCATTCCTAAATAAATTTCAAAAATAAAAAATTGTTGAGATGATTTCATAATTCAAATAAAGTTTACTTTCAGTTTAATCAACAATGGCGGAGTTATTCTACAAGGCCACATAATTGGGTTACTAAACTTATATTATAATCCCAAAGAAAAAAGTTATCTCAAAAATTTCGACACACCTAGTGGTAAGTAAAAGTTGATAAAATCTCCTCGAGTCGTTGAATTTGTTGTCATTTTCTCCTTCCCACAAAGACTAACATTCAAAGGTTGCTCGCTTTGCACCTTCATCGCTTCACTTGACATATGTTCAACATATTTTTCCACAGTCACAACAAGCAAGAAGTTTTGAGATGCATATCTACATATATTTTTCCGTCTGAAACTTTATGGTGTGTCGCTTTAGTCACAACCTGCATTCAAAGCCCTCTATGATTTGCATTTCTTTTAAAAGGTTTTAAGTGGATTAAAATCAAATATGAGTTGTATATAAAGATGATGACAATCACAAGAAGGGAACGTTTAAATCCCAGTTCGCTTCTAGTGACAACAATTCTAGTTTGTGTGGTGAGCACGGTGAGGCTACCAGATATGCCACCCATTCATGCAAAGAAATATGGGAAAATTAACGAGACTGCTTAAATAAAAATAAAATTTCAATAGTTAAAGGGATTATTTCTTATTAAAATGAAGTTTGCAATGACTAGCATATTTTACGAGAGTACTCACCCGGTATATATGGAAATCTATAGCATCCACTCGAGCAACTTCCTGAAGCAACAATTCAGCAACCTGTATTGCGCCCCTCACACGAGTCCAATGCAGAGCATTTTGGCCAGTGTGATCTGTATCATTCACATCTGCGCCATGCTGGTAAAAAAAATCCAATGTCTTGATCACTTCCTAATAAACATCCAAACAACAGCATAGAAACCAACCATCCCAATCAAAAGAAAATTGGATCAAATGTAATTGTTGGTCCAAATTCAATAAGTCAATTAATTGTTCGGATGCCAAGTATATCCTAATTCAATGTAAGGGTCTATGTCCAGCATGGGTGCAAGTAATAATAAAACGACGAAAATTGAATTTCTTACTATCTTTTAATATAGTTGACTCCCTCCAGCATTGAAGTAATAGTTAAACAACTAAAAGGAAAAATCAGAGAGCAGAGAGACAACACTCCTCACCAACATAACACTGCAAGCCAATCAGATGCAGATACAGGAAAAGAAACACGCACTCACCAATATATGGCTTCCGAGAATGAAAACCAATATACGACTTCCCATAATGAAAATGGTCAAGAACAAAGCCCGAGCACTGGACACAGACCGGAATCACCAGATATCAAGTCAGGCTAAGTTCTGAAAAATATCGGTTGCTCTATTGGACCACGGACCGACCGAAAAATATCATAAACATGTCAAATGCCTTGGTAAATGGATTGGCTGGGGCCGGAGGTGGCATTATCGCCCAAATCCTCACATACCCTCTACAGAGCGTGAGTTAAATAAATTCTCTAAAAGTTTATTTGAATTTGCCTTTGAATTTAACTGAAACTAAATGAACCGGTAGGTTTAAACTAGTCTTTCATCGTTTTGTGCAAAGGTAAATACACGTTGTACAGTGGGCTTTCATTCTGGGAAGGAGAAAGTAGGCCAAAAAAATACCATCTTATTCTTGGCTGACGACCTGAAAACAAAGAAGAAGCATTAATTACAGGAAAAAAATGCAATGCACTAGCAAAGCACAATTACTCGACCATTAAAAAATGAGATGCACCGGGAAAGTGCGATAACGCGACCATTAAAACTCAACTGCAAGAAATTAATACATGGGAACTTCGTTGTCTTGTTGCGTTGCCTCGAAGTTACCGGAAGAAGAGGGAATGAACACCACCCACAACAAATAAATACACACCCTGCAAAACCTAATGCAAATCCACCTAGACCCTCTTTAATGCAAGATGTTCGCCATCTGGGACTCTCTTCAATGAAGGCTTACATCAGAGTGCCGCCAATGCTTGGGATGGGACTCCCTAGGCATGACATCAACTTGTTTTAGCCAATAACGGTGGAATAAAAAAATTTAAAATTAAAAAAAAAACTTAAATCTGAGATTCACCAGGGTATCCTACATAAAAAAATAATGCAACTGATCGAAATATAAATGTCCCCTGTCGGGGACATAAAATACTAGTTTATGTCACCACCAACTAATTATTCATACACACAATTATAAAGTTTTATTGTATTAGTAAAACTTACTTTGTAACACAATAGGTGGTATTAAACAATTTGTATAGTATTAAAAGACTAGTATAAACATGGTAGATGGAATCATGAGCATAACCGCCATTCACACATGGCAAAAGCCACTTAGATTAGGCATCGATTCCCACAAGAAGCTTTTAGGATCGGAAATAGATATGCCTTTTTGAACTATACTTAGATGGATAATGAAAACTAAGTTTTTTTTTAATTCTTCACCCGTTCAAATGCAAGGAGGCAAACCAGCAAAGAAAAAAGACTCTCTCAGGAGGAGATTCACACTCAACTCAATTATATTAATGAATGAAAGTTACATATATAATAAAATGATAAGCTAATCTAGATCCTACAAACATGGATAAGATCCTACAACATAGGAGTTGTTCAAACAAAATATCTAGATATGAAAAACATAAGCGAATACAATAGCTGCAGTATATCTAACAGCATCCCTTAATGTAGAAATGGATTCTTGACAACTCCCAATTTCTACCAAAGATCCTCAAAATGGATCCTTCTAACTGGTTTAGTAAAAATATCAGCAACATTCTCATTTGCATTACAATAGATTAGTTCAATGTCTTGAGACTCAATCTTTTTTCACAGAATGATGTTGCACCTCAATATGTTTGGATCTGGCATGATATACTGGATTGTGTGCCAACTTAATTGATCTTTGATTGTCACACTGAATTTTGGTAGCTTGTTTTTGTTATGTTCCAACATCTTCAAGAATGCGCCTCAACCAAATGTCTTCACAAGTAGCACTGGTTAAAGCTTTATATTTAGCTTCTGTGGATGATAAAGAAATAATTGGTTGTTTCTTACTGCTCCATGATATGACTCCCGAACCAATGTTAAAATCATATCCAAAAGTGGATTTTCTGTCATCAAGATTTCCTACCCAATCAAAGTCATAAAAACCTTCCAATTGAGCATCAAATACATTAGTATATAAAAGAACAAAATTAATTGTTCCTTTTAAATATCTTAGGACCTGCTTTGCAACTTTCCAATGTGTTTTGCATGGCTTAGCCAAGAAATGACTAGTAATGCTAACATAATATGATATTTCTGGCCTTGTAGTGGTGAGATAGTTCATACTACCCACTAGTTGACGATACAAAGTACCATCTGCTTCTTTAGATCCATCATTGTTGTATAATTTGACATTTTGATCCAAAGGAGTGGATACAGATTTGCATTCACTCATTTGAAATATGTCAATGATTTTCTTTGCATACTTGCTTTAATTGATGAATGTTTTACCAAATTCTCTCCAAAAAAAAATTCCTAAACAATAATGCAAGTCACCAAGGTCTTTCATTTCAAATTCCTGAGACAAATTACTTTTAATATTTGCAATTAATTTATATGCTCCACCTGTAATGATAAGATCATCCACATATAAGGATATCAAGCAAACATTTCCCTATTCGTCTTCTTTAATATATAAGATTGAATCATTTTTACTTTTGAGAAACCATTGTTGTTTAAAGAAGGTGTCAATCTTGATATACCACGATCTAGGAGCCTGTTTCAGTCCAAAGATAGCTTTCTTTAACCTGCACACAAGATGCTTCTGTCCTTTCTATACAAATCCTTCAGGTTGCACTAAGTATACTTCCTCTTTTAAATCAACATTTAGAAATGAAGAATCAGCATCTAACTGGTGTATTCTCCGGTTATGTTTAGTATCTAATGCAAGTAGCAATCTAATAGTTTTTAATTTAGCTACTGGTGCATATGTCTCTTCAAAGTCAATCCCCTCTTGTTGAGAATAACCCTTTGCAACTAATCTTGCCTTAAATTTGTCAATACTACCATCATCTTTAAGCTTAGATTTGAATAACCATTTAGATCCTATGGGTACTTTATCTTTGGGTAATTCTACTAATTCCTAAGTTTTATTTCTCATAATAGAATTATATTCCTCATTCATTACAGTCACCCATTCTTCCTTATCTTTGGCTTGTTCATAGTGTAATGGTTCTATGGAGTTCATTACCTTAGTCATCAAGTCATAATCTTTAAACTTTACAGGAGGATGATTTGTTCGATTTGACCTTCTAGGTATTATAGTACCTGTTGGAGTTCCATCCATGATTCTTCTGTCTTATGTTGTTTCATCATCTGAGGTAGTATCACTCATGTTTGATTCCTGTTCCTGAACCTATTGTTGTTGCACATGCTGTTGTTCCTGCACTTTTTGAAGAATTTATCTTTTTCCATGCTCATGTAAGATATGTTCTTTATCAACATTATTCATCATGTTACATATATCTGTATTTTCATGAAATACAACATCTCTACTAGCAATTAATTTGTGTGAACTAGGATGAAAGAGTTTATATGCTTTTTGATCATCATGGTAGCCAACAAAGATACATTCAATGGATTTTGCATCCAATTTCCTTCTGTCATCTTTAGGTATGTATGCAAAATCCCTAGAACCAAATATTCTTAAATGACTAATTTCAGGTTTGTAGCCATAAAAGACTTCAAAGGGCATTTAAAGTTCTAATTTCTTTGTTGGACTCCTATTCTTTAAATATACAGTAGTGTTAATTGCTTCAACCCAAAATCCATTAGAAATGTTTTTACCTTAGAGCATGTTGCAAACACATTCCACCAGTGTTCTGTTTCTCCTCTCAGCAACTCCATTTTACTGAGCTGTATCAGTGATTGTGAATTGCAGTTGGATTCCATTTTCTATACAATATCTTTTAAAAGCTCCAGAATTGTACTCACCACCTTGATCCGATCTGAGGATTTTAATGTATTTACTTGTCTGCTTCTCAACTTTGATTCTGAATTCCTTGAAGTATTCGAAAACATTGCTTTTCCTTCTTATGAAGTAAGCCCATGTGAGCCTAGATCTGTCATCAACAAATATCAAAAAATACCATGCACCACCAAGTGATCTGGTATGCATAGGTCCACATACATCAATGTGTATTAGTTCAAGAAGTTCAGTCTGCCTCTTCTCCTCATGGTCAGAAAATTCATTTATGTGTTGTTTTCCGAGTGCACATGCAGCACATTCAATATGATCATTTTTTATGACAAGAATACCCTCAACCATAGAATTTTTCTATAATAACATGAGATCATTATGATTGAGGTGTCCATACCTTTGATGCCATAATTCGACATTTGAAATAGTCGATGCTTCTAGTGCTCTATTGATCCGGAGGATTATTCATCTTTAATTTACACTGATCCAATATGGTACAATGGTATTTAATCTATGGTCCAAAGAACATAACATATGTTTTAACTCATATATATAGCTGCGACAGACTTTTCACACTGTTGTGACAGACTTAGCTATGACAGACTTTTCACACTGCTGTGACAGACTTAGCTGCGACAGACTTTTCACACTGCTGTGACAGACTTAGCTGTGACAGACTTATCACACTACTGTGACAGACTTAGCTGCAACAGACTTTTCACACTGCTGTGACAGACTTAGCTGCGACAGACTTTTCACAATGCTGTGACAGACTTAGCTGCGACAAACTTTTCACACTGTTGTGACAGACTTAGCTGCGACAGACTTATCACACTTGCTGCGACATCGCGAAGTTAGTGGTGACATCAAACGGTAACGTTACGTGTGACGCTATGGTATGGTGCAATATATGTGCGTAACAGTCATTGCAACGTGTTGTGAGTCAACATATGTGCGTGGAGTTGGTTGCAACGTTTCAGGAATATGGAACGTCGTGGTACCATAACGCTTGGACAACGATTTGGGCAAATTGCATGGTTCAACTTAGCGTATGGTTGTAACAAAAAAAAAAAAAAAGATAACAGCTGAGATGATGGAATGGAATCGGTTACTTATCCCTCCCGCTAAACTCTTAAATAGAGGAGGCTGGCCACTGAGAAGGGAGGCGGATTGTTTTAGAGCGCAGAGTATCGTTTCTCTGTTATGAGAAGCTTAGAGATCATTTTTGCTGTGAAGTGTCCAGATGCTGTGCTGTAGAAGTCGACATTCTCTGTTATATTTTATCTTTCTTTATCTTTGAATGCTGATTGTAATTTCGAGAGAAAGGTCTTAAAGATTTTGTACAGCATTCTGTTTACAGTTGTTGAAGTTGTTTCCATAACCATTTTGTACCATTTTTAAAAAGATTAATTGGATTGGTACCCATTGGAGAGGGACCCGGAGACGTAGCCCAGTGGAGGGGGTGACCTCCGTTATCAACTTCTGTTTGTGACGCTCTGATTCAGTGCTTCTTTATATCTGTTTATCAGTTCGTTTTCCATCTGTTTTCAGTATTTAATTTCTGTTAATGTTGTTCCATTAATTAACCTGATGAACGCGTTCTTTTAACACAAACTTTTAATGCACTAAAGTTGAGGTCCTACGGATCATCTATGGTTTCCCTTGATTGCATCCAGCTTGTATAATCCACCAAGTCTGGATCATGTCGTTATAACCCTGTAATGATCTTGTAAATATTTAACATGGCACTTATATTTATCAAATTGAACTTTCATATCATTATCGGTGATAGCAGAAACAGATATTAAGTTCTTTTTTATGCCTGGAACATACATCACATTATGTATCTATTTAAACTATCCATTAGGTATATTATCACTTATCACTTTGTAACCTAGGACTTTGTGAGACTTTTTATCACCCAAATAGATGTGTGTGCCATCAGAATTTTCATAATACTCATCATACCAATCTCTATTATAGGACAGATGGGAAGAAGCACCTGAATCTATAAACCATGCATTTTCGTCATCTATCTCAGCAGAGAAAGCATGTTCAGATATAAACAGTCTTAGGTTTTTAAATTCATTGACATCAGGAGTGTCTTTTCTAACATAATTTCCATTATGTTTTATGTATCTATTATTGAAATCATTGTTTATCTTCTTAAAAAAGTCTCTAGCTATATGACCTGATTTTCCACAATAATGGCATACAACATCTTTATTAGAGTTAGATTCATTGTGCAACATATCTTTGTGTCTTACACGAAACTTGCCTCTGTGTATATTCCAGCGATTTCCTCTGTGTGTGTATCTGCCTCTTGTCATCAGTTCCTGATCTGTAGTTTGAGATTCTGGCTCATAAATATTCATTCTTTCTTCTTCTTGTATCAGGATTCCGGTGAACTCTGTAAATGTAGGAGGGGTCTGTCTTGTTGCAAGAGATGAGATGAACAGTTTGTAATCTGGAAATAGACCTTTTAATGTAATAGATACCAGATCAATACTAGACACTTCTTCACCTATGTCACCCAGATTATATCAGAAATATTTGATGCGGAAGAGATATTTATTCATAGATTCATTCACATCCATCTTGATAGACAATAATTTGGTCTTTAAAAACAATATTCTATTAGAGTCTGACATCTCGTACAAACCTTTCATTTCATCCCATCTCTCTTTGGACATCTAGTAATTTCTGATGTGAGGTATTATATTGTCTTTTATAGACATACTAATCAACACCTTTTCTTGGACTTCCTCTGTATTCCAATATATGATTGACAAAGGATCTGTGGGATTTTGTTCATCCCCTTTCACTATTGGCCACAGACCGAGAGCTTCAAGTACATTAATTAGCTTGCATTTACAATTTACATAATTCTCCCCATTCAATTTTGATGATTCAGTAATATATAAGTCGGCAAGAGACATGTCAGCCATTTTTACAGAACTAAAGGGAAAACAATTTCAACCAGACAAATTAAATGAATAATACTGGCTGACCTCTTGACAACCCGATGACAACCATATCGACACTCACTTCCTTCTCCTGATCGACGCTGACCAAAATCGTCATAAGTCAGAGGCTTCCTAACGCATTTTCCCCTATGTGACTCTACGATGTCGGCGCACAAATTATTTCTCCAGAAGCATCACTGACACTCTGTCTCTCCACAGTGGAGGCACCTACAACGCACTCTCCTTTCTTAGCAAGTTCATCGGTGCACTGTATACACTTAGAAACAGCGTTAGCCAATCAATGCGAGGAAAGAAAAAAATTAGTGATCTTCCTTCTGTGAGATATACTTCACATAGTTCCCTTTCACACAAGCTAGCATCTACACTTTCATGATTGGGGGTAGCATTATCACTTCTCTTCGCCCCATGATAACCACTTCAACGATTTCCAACTCCAGTGATTTTGTTTCTCCACGGCAGATAGGCAGGGACCTCCTCCACGTTTCCACTCTATGCATCAGTGATTATCCTTCACCAGCTTAAGAATGATGCATTCTTTATACATAGGGAAACGAGTTTCAGAGATTGGGCACCAGTGTCTTTCTCAGTTTATTGGCAATGGTTTGATATGGAGCAGCAATAACTCCTTTATCAAGCTCCCACGCAGCTGCTGGAAAATGATCTCTCCCACGCAATGATCTGAGAAACGATCCAAAATTGGAGATCAACAATAGCAGCTCAGTCTTCACACTCCCATCAAAACATATCAACGTTGGTGGATCCTCCAAACGGTAGCATCTTTCTTGGGATTCCACACTCACGACAATGTTTTGGTTCCCTCACAACAGCCCTAAACTTGGCTCTATACCAAATTAGAGAAACCAAGGAGGGAAACCAACAGAGCACAAATGATCGCTCAGACAGGAGGAGATGCACACTCAACTCGATTGTATTAATGAATGAAAGCTACATATATAGGAAAATGATAAGCTAAGCTAGATCCTACAAACATCGATCAAATCCTACAACATAGGAGTTGTTCAAACAAAATATCTAGATATGGAAAACATAAATGAATACATTGGTTGCATTATATCTAACACAGCCACCATGAGATTTGTGTTGAGAAACAAACAATATTATTAATATCATTTGTCATTAATGAAACATTGTAGTACTAAATCTATGGTAAGCAAAGGTTTTTTTTTCGAATTTTTTAAATTTAAAAGTTTTTATTTTTAACAATTTCACATTCATGTAGGATCGAATTGTCACTTCATGACTTTTAACTAATAATAAAATAAAATTAACAAATTTCAAATATTCAACAAAATAATTAATATTTTCTAAATATTAAGATTAATGTATAAATATTACAAAAAATTTAAAAACATTATAGTTTTTTTATTATTACTATCAAGTCAAATTGTATTTATGACCAATTTAGTAGTGACTAATAATGATCTTAATGAATGGATCCAAAAACGTGTTTGCAACTAAAGGAATACAAGGAATAAGGAAAAAAAATGTTATTCAAGAAAATACAAAGTATTGAGTATGAATATAAATACATCTTTGAAGCCATTGATGTATGTGTTGAGGTCAAACACTTGGAAGAATCCATCGATCAGGTGACATTGATGTATTCCCAAAACTGTTGATAGCGAGAGAACCTACCATTGATGACTATAAGTCTCAAGGCACTCAACTCACTCTAGACTCCTATTCCAGAATAAATGATCTAAATTCGATGGAATGGAATCCGTTGGAAGGGGGGCATCAAGGCATCCCCCATTAACCAACACGAGGCACTCGAAAACACTCTATATTGTGGAAGAATTCAACGAAAAAGATGTACATGAACCAGTAACAGTACTGGGAATGGCCGACATGTAAAGTCAAGATAACTGAGGAATGTCCGACTCAGGTTTCAACTTCCTTCGAACAAGAGAATAAGGCAAGTGGTGACTGAAGGTAGGCAGCATGGACTCGATATGCAAACTGGAACATCTCTGTGACATAGGAGGCATTGACAGAGGCTCCATGGAGTCTGGAAGTGTAACGAGTACAACTCCTAAATTCAAAGTAATAACCCAACCAGCGGATGTGATATACAATGCTCTGTTCGAAGGAGAAACGACTCGACTGTTGCCAAAGATAATATCTTTTCCTACCCATATTTTTATGGTTTTTTTTTTTTGGAATTTTCCAGATATTTTGAAAATATTGAAAAAGAATAAAAGTGCTTTATAGTACACAACTAGGAGGAGACGAGTGCCTGGGACAGGAAAACTAGTTCAAGGCAATGGAACATACCTGAGCTCAATGCAAGGAAACATGTGCAGTATAACAACACTCGGGAGAAGGTATCCTCTTGGTAAAGGGGTGATCAAGCTGCAAAGGATATGTGAAAGGCTCTGCCTGGCTAGACATGAAACAAGCTTGGGCTACATGGCTTATAAATCTGAAGCAGGGAGCCAGCATAAAGCTCAATAAGGCAATCAAAACTCATGAAATGCAATTACAACTTGATATATTATACAAGCCATTCCCTATGGGGAAAATCCAGCATAAAGTTCAAGAGCAGTATGAAGCTCTTGCTCAAGGACATGGTGGGACTAAAAATGGACTCCCATAACCTAAAAGAGTAATCTCGGGATGGGTACCAAATGCACAATAGGATCTAACTAGGGAACCCGTGTATAGGAAGGCTCTACCATTCGCACAATATCACTTCTAATAGCAGCATGAAGTTTCCATGACATCATGGAATGGGTTCGTACCTAAGGTCAAGATGAAATGGTCATAAGGCCATGCAAAATGCAACTGAATGTGAAATCCTAACCTTTATGCCATTTTGGAAATTATGCCTGTGATAAACACGAACGGATCAAAGACTCGGTCAAAACGTGCTCAAATCGGCCCTGTACAACAAAAATTAGGCCAAATGGTACAAAAATGGTAAAAAATGGTCCAATTTATAGGAAAGTGGGTAAAAATTTCAAAAACAAATTCTATAAAATAGTGAAAATTTTATTTTTTCCATACCATTTGAAAATTTACCCAACATAGTGTTTTTGGACTAAAAACTTGAGAAATTGATTCCGGGAGCATCCGTCTGTGAAATCACTCACTGTCTGGTTCAAGTAGATCATCATGCCCCACTCTTTCATTTTCATGCTTTTATTTTTAGTTTTCATGGTGTATTTTTTACTTTAGTCCATCCCAAAATAGGCAGTTTCATCCAACGTAGAAATCTGGTGTTTTTCCACATACAGGGCTCGACATACGCAGAAAAACCCATGATAATCGCATATAGGGCCGCAAATAACAAAAGCAAGGTAAAAGACTAATGAAACTTGGAAATTTTTATGCAGGATGGTCCTAGAGTGGAGAGAACGTGGGCATGAGGACATTAACAGGGACGTGCAAGCTGATCTATTGGCTTAACAAGCTTTGAGGGCTTGTGTTTTGTACAAGTTCTGGCGCCTTTGCAGCTTGAGGTAAAAACCAAGGCTACTCCAAATGCTAGTAGACTATTGGGATCCTGACTTAGAGACATTCTAGCTAGATGGGATTCCCCTCAGCCTTGAGGTTGAGGATATATATTTCATTATAGGACTGTCCTGCAAAGGGGAAGTGGTGAACCTACGAGCTTGTGGGATGGAGGCAGTCTCACAATAGAGGAATACATTGTTGTTTATTCCCCCCCAGATATGGAAAAGGTTGGGATCCAAATCCCAACGAACCAGATCCAGAACCTAGGGCTAAAGGCCATACTGTTGGCACTTGGTAGGATAGTGGGGTTAGCATCCCTCCACCAGGATTCTAAGTAATTGATGTTTTATGCATTGGAGTTTATGCAACGTACTATTTATGATTGGAGTACCTCATTGTTGACCAACATGAAGCAGCAGCTCACAGACTACAAGATGGGCAGGGTAAAGAAATTCAGCTACGGCAGCATCTTGACTTATTTCCTTTTTTAGCATGTGTCAGGGCTAAGCCCAAGAGTTGAGATTTCCCCACATGGTGCTCGGGATCCGGCTTAGCTACACTGGGTGAATGTCATGTGGAGACTAGGAGGGGGGAAAGTGGCCAACCCCTGCCCAGGATAATTCTTCCTCTGGTGGCGTAGGAAAATCATCACCATAGACGACTACCCCTACAAGGGGATAGACTTCCGTGGAGACCCATACATGCCCACTCCACCAAGCTCTGCATATGGGGAGATAGGTAATGAATCCTGACTCAAACATTTTTTTTGAATTGTTGAATTTTTTTGTTTTTTGATATATGAAATCAAAAAGACATGTTTTTTGTGTGATGACATATAGTGATACTTGGTCATATATGTGCATATGTGGGTCCTAGACTACCAAATGGTTTCCCTCGTCATCAACGGAGGGGAAGGGGTGATGACATCATGGGTGTGGATGCAAAGTGTACGTTCCAAAGCATTCACATGAACTTTTTTTGGCTGACACAAATATTCACATAGTAGGACATGTACTCGTAGCAGTTTGTGTAGAAGACCTACCATCTTGGTGGCATTCCATATATGCTACCTCCTTGATTGTGCCAGTATTCATGAGATTTCAACTCTCGTGATCTTCATTCCATATTCCAGTGTATATTAGATATCTTCATCCACTATGGAGATCTTGATCCATTATATATTGTACGTGGAGAACACCACACATGACACTTTGTATATCATGCATATTCATGGCCATTGTACTCTTATGTATCCGGGATTGCTACATGTATTTCCAGTCACATGCAAAGATTGATAATTTTATTGTATTGATGATTGGTTGGTTCTTCCACTTGGGTTTTTATTAATCCACTTCTGGGATGGATTATATAATGTATTCTGGCCATCATGTTACCCCTTTGACCTCACACATTAGGGGGCATCTGTTATAGCTGATTTTACCACACCTGGTAGATCACACTTTTATGGTCTTCCATGTCCCTCTGCAAACTCTTTTGAACCCATGGAATTATATTATACTTTGATGTTCCAATATCATCCCCAAAAATCACCTATATAACCTATACGCAACTTTTAAAGCCATACTCGCGTGTATACGCAGCTTTTGACCTCAAACCCGTGTACATCGGGATGTGTGCATAAAGATAAATATTTTTGGATTTTTCCTCATATGAGTCCAAATGCTCATATATGCCTTCCATATGCCTTGAGAATGCTCGGATTTGACCCTCCATTACCCCTTTGGAGTGCTATATATTGATCCTCTTGGATACATTGAAGGAGGATAAATCGAAGAGTAAGGAAACTATAGTCCATTGTTGCCTCAGTTTTGATTATACTTGAGTTTGCATCCCTTTGTCCCTTGGAGCACATAGTGTTCTTCCCAAGCTTTCCTTTCCTTTGCAAGCTTTCTATCAAGAGATGGAGGATTGAAGTGGTGGAGGCCTAGGTGGAGGACTCAGTTTCTCCGATTTGCAGAAGTGCCGACAGAGTTTGTCACTATTGTATCTCTATTTTATTAATAGAAATATCTTTTCCTGTCCAATTACATGTGCATTTTAAATATGAATATTGAATCCATGGATGTATTTACATGCTTATACATGATTGATTATATATGCTAGAGTAGATCTAAAACATTTATCTATATCATGCTTGCTTTGTTTGTTGTTGTTGAGAGCAATTAAAATTGCAATTGCATTGGAAAAGCTCTACAGGGATCTACTTCAACTGTCTAGAATAAGGTACAATTCTATAACCCTTAGTGTTAGATTTTCTTATTGCTCTTGCATATTGGAAAGGATTGATTTATGGTGTCATACTGTATGTTGTCTGCTTATGCTCTTGTTCGAAGAAAGTTGAAACATGAGTTGGCCATTCCTCAGTTATCTTGACTTTGCTTGTCGGCCATTCTCGGTACTGTTACTGGTTTGTGCACATTTTGTTCGTTGAATTCTTCCGCATTATAAAGCGTTGTTGAGTACCTTGTGTTGGTTTATGGGGGATGCCTTAATTCCACCCTTCCAGCGGATTCCATTCCATCTACTTTAGATCATTTATTCTGGAATAGGAGTCTAGAGTCAGTTGAGTGCCTTGAGACTTAGATTCATCAGTGGTAGGTTCTCTCGCTATCAACAATTTTGGGAATACATCAATGTCCCCTGATCGATGGATTCTTCCAAGTGTTCGACCTCAACACATCTATTCACACTTGTTATATTGCACTCTGTACCTTGATTCCCATTTTCATTATCGGTGGGTTATCTCGCATCTGTTAACAGTAGACATCAATGATCAATAATCAGACGATGGACTTCTATGTTTGACCTCGACACATCTATTCACATAGTAGGACATGTACTCGTAGCGGTTTGTGTAGAAGACCTTCCAGCTTGGTGGCATTCCATATATGCTACCTCCTTGATCGTGCCAGTATTCATGATATTTTAGCTCTGATGATATTCATTCCATATTCCAGTGTATATCAGGTATATTCATCCACTATGGAGATATTGATCCATTGTATATTGTACGTGGCGATCACCACACATGACACTTTGTATATCATTCCTATTCATGTCCATTGTAATCTTATGTATCTAGGACTACTACATGTATTTGTAGTCACATGCAGATATTGATTCTTGTATTGTACTGATGAGTGGTTGGTTCTTTCACCTGTGTCTTCATTACTCCACTTTTGGGATGGATTATATAATGTATTTCCGCCATCATGTTACCCCTCTGACCTCACACATTAGGGGGCATCTGTTATAGCTGATTTTACCACACCTGGTATATCACACTTTTATGGCCTTCCATGTCCCTCTGCAGACTCTTTGGACCCCATGGAATTATATTATACTTTGATGTTCCAAGATCGTCCCAAAAAATCACCTGGTTATACCTATACGTGACTTTTAAATCCATACTCGCGTGTATACACAGCTTTTGACCTCAAACCTAGAGTCTGAATATCTTGTCTCTTGGCCTTCCATATTCCTTGAGAATGCTCAGATTTGACCCTCCATTACCCCTTTGGATTGCTATATATTGATCCTCTTGGATACATTGAAGGAGGAGAAATTGAAGAGTAAGGAAACTATCATTCCATTGTTGCCTCAGTTTTGCTTATACTTGAGTCTACATCCCTTTGTCCCTTGGAGTACATAGTATTATTCCCAAGATTGCCTTTGCTTTGTGAGCTTGCTATCGAGAAATGGAGGATTGAAGTGGTGGAGGCTCAGGTGGAGGAATCGTTTTCTCCGATTTGCACAAGTGCCGACAGAGTTTGTCACTATTGTATCTCTATTTTATTAATAGAAATATATTTTCTTGTCCAATACATGTGCAATTTAAATATGAATATTGAATCCATGGATGTATTTACTTGCTTATACATGATTGATTATATATGCTAGAGTAGCTCTAACACATTTATATATATCAAGCTTGTTTTGTTTGTTGTTGTTGAGAGAAAATTATAATTTCAATTGCATTGGAAAAGCTCAATGGGGATCTACTTCAACAGTCTGAAATAAGGTATGATTCTATATCCCTTAGTGTTAGATTTTATTACTTCTCTTGCATATTGGAAAGGATTGATTTCTGGTGTCATACTGTCTGTTGTGGTACCCCCAAGCCATATGAAGTATCAATACAAATAATCTTTGAAGCCATTGACTACTTTCGCTCGCTTCTCTCTATATTCTGAGACTGTCTATATTGCTTCCATCAGAAGACCTTTCATTATGGTGAGGAAATCAAATAAAAATAGAAAGGCTCCCCATAAATATCCCCCAACTCTTAGATCAGTGGATGTGGATGTTTTTTACCTTAACCCATGCCTCTCCTCCTTGTATGACAAAGGTCTCCCTAAGGTGGGGGATACCTCTCTGTCTATTTCTCCCCGGGATCTTAGAGATCCAATAGCCCCCCTGGTGTCCAAATGATCCTTGTGTCCTTTAATGTGTGAGGCTTACGCAGAGGACCCAAAAGGGCTGCCCTTAAGATTTTTTTAGACAGGTTCAAGCCGTGTGTTGTCCTGCTTCAAGAGACTATGACTCATGGGTTCTCAGTGTGTGATTACTTCCTCAAAATGAAGACGTCTTGGCATGTGTCAGCCAGGTATTCTTGTGGTTTGTCGGGAGGGACTTTGGTTTCCTGGAACCCCCAGGTGGAAAACTTAAAATCTTTTTTGTCCAAGGACGGGATTATTATGGAAGGTCATATTTTTTGTTTTTCTAAGCTTATCAGAGTGCTCAATATATGCACCCCCTATAGCAATAGACAAGAATTATGGGAAGGTGTTTCTTATTCTATTGTTTTGGATGACAAATCTCTCATTGTTGCGGGATATTTTAACCTTACTTTATCTCTGGATGAAGTCCGGGGGCTGGTAAGTCTGAAGACCCTATGGATGTGTTCTTTAAATCAAAGTTGGAAGAAATGAATATGACATTCTATCAAATGTGATCTGTCCCACCTGGATAAATGGTAGATGTGGTGCTACGGGATTGGAAAAGCATTTGGACATACTTCTTCTTGCGGAGGATCTATGTGATGCTCTTGGTAACTATAGGACTTGGTCTCACGCTCTGGGTATTTCATACCATAAGGAAATTATCCTACAACTCGATTTCGATAAGAGAAAGACTAATTACCCGTTCAAGTTCAATCCAATCTGGCTTGAGGATAAAAGTTTTTGTGAATTGGTTAGGGACAAATGGTATTCATGGTTGGATCTCCACTTCTCCAATAAATTGGACAGGGTTACTGAAAATTTGTGGAGGATGAAACGTGAAGTCAAAGTATGGGAAAATTTTAAAAAGAGTGAATATCGTCAGTTATTGGAAGAAATCGATGATGATCTATAGGTGCTCACATGCATGGTGGACGAGCTATTTTTCTCATTTGATAGAAAAAAATAAAATCAGCAAATTGGAAGCCTCTCGTTGTTTATTATTAAAAAAAATAGAAGAAACTCTACGGTAGAAAAGCAAAGCAATCTGGATGAAGGTTGGGGACAATAATTTGAAATTCTTTCATAATTTTTCTAACCAGCGTAGGATTACCAACTCTGTTTGGGAAATAAACTATGATGCTAGTGAAGTGTGCTTTGAGCAATCATCTATCAGTCAAGAACAATTGATCATTTTAAGGCCCAGTATGAGATGCCTTGTGATGTAAATATCATGGAGGAAATGTCTACTCTCCGTAATTTCCCTCGTTTCTCCATGGAGGAAGATTGTATTGCTATTGACAAAGCTGTAACCCTTGATGAAGTGACTCATATGTTGGATTTGTTCATACAGGACAAGAGTCCCGACCCTGACGGCTGGACTGTAGAATTTTTCAAGCATTTCTTTGATGTCTTCGGTCAGGATATCACTCGGGCAATTAAAGAGGTAAGATCCCAAAGGAGAATCCACGATTCATTGAGAGCAATGTTTCTCACCCTTATCCAAAAGAAGGATCTTCCAAAGTCATTCAATGATTTTAGACCAATCTCATTATGCAACCTGCTCTATAAACTTATTGCTAAAGTTCTTGCGGAAAGATTGAAGCCTTTTTTGGGAAAGTATATTTCTGCTGAACAATTTTCTTTCCTCCATGACAGGTAAATATCCGATGATGTAGGGGTGGCGCAGGAATGTATTCACTCATCCAAAACTTGTAAAAAGATTGCTTTATTTTTAAAGTTGGACCTAGAGAAGGCCTACGATCGGGTGGATTGGTCGTATATCAGATTGATTTTGGTGCATATCTGTCTCTCTCCTAATCTGGTGGAATGGATTATGAGTGTCGTCACCACTGTTCAGTATGCGGTGTTGGTCAATGGAGAGCGTTCTGATTTCTTCAATGGTTTCATAGGTTTAAGGTAGGGCTTCCCTCTATCTCCTTACTTGTTCATTCTTTCTATGGAAGGCCTTAGTCTGCTTATCAATCAGGAAAGGTCTCAAGGATTATTCTCAGGTTTTAAGGTGGTCAGGGGATTTTCTATCACTCATATTCTATTTGTAGATGATGTGCTTATTGTTGGGGGTGACTCGATGGAATATTGATCGTTTCTTCAGTCATTATTATTGTGTTTTTGTAAAGTATCAGATCTTAAGGTAGTACAGAAAAATATTTCCTCCCCTATTCTTGTAATGATACGGAATTGAAAGATTCTTTATTAAATATATTTCCTTATAATTCTGGATTGATTGAGGAAGGATTCAAATATTTAGGCTTCATCATCAAGACAAATGGATATGGCCCTAAGGACTGGGAATGGCTAGTGAAGTGTGTTTCCAGGAAGATTAACTGTTGGGATTATCGTTATTTATCTTTGGGAGGTAGATTGATTATGATTGAGTTGTTCCTACAGGGATCCCCTATCTACTGGATGAATTTATTCTCTGTTCTAGCCTTGATTTTGACTAGACTGAGATAAAAAAAAAAAAATCTATTTTTTATGGTCAGGCTCCTCAGAGGCTGGAAAAATCCATTTGGTGGTGCGGAACATATTATCAATCCCTCGTGATATGGTTGGATGGGGACTCAAGAATCTAAGTCATTTTAATGCTGCCCTATGTGCAAAATAATTGTGGAGATGCATGTTTGACAAAGGTTTATGGGGCACGTTGATTAAGGAGAAATATCTTAGAGGGATGGATACAATATTTTGGATTGGAGGAGGTGCTAAGGTAAAAGCGGGAGCTTCAAATATTTGGAAAATCTTAGCTAGAACATGTTATTTCATTGCAAATGATCTGAGCTGGAAGGTAGGGAGTGGCATTCAAATTCGGTTGGGAACAGACCCTATTTGCAGGCTGGAGGGAGGCTTTACTTTTTCTCATGAGATGGTGTCTGAGTTACACCGTAATAATGTTTATGATTTGAAGGATATCCAGCGAAGTGATGGTGGTATACACTAGGCCGACTCCTCGGCGTTGAGCTTATCTGGTGAACTTGCCGAAGAATGGGAGTGCTTCATTCTATCCCTGAACCATTGTAATATCTCTATCTCAGACTCAACAGATAAGTTGGTATGGTATTTCAATTCTAGAGACAGAAATGCGACTCTCAAGATTTCTTGTTGCTCCATTATCTCTTTTTACAAATCAGACGCTTCTAAATGGTGGATGAGTTGGTTATGGAAAGGTGAGCTACCATTAAAATTAAAAAAAATTATGTGGCTGGATATCAAGGATAAAAAATTTACCTGGAAATCGTTGCAGAAAAGGGGCTTCAAGGGGCCAGGAAGATGTTTGTTGTGCTGAAGGAATTCTGATGGGACTCACCACCTATTTGTGGACTATGTTTATTTTGAAAATTTATGGATTATTATTATGAACTATTTGAAAATCGATTTCTGTTGGAAGAAGGAATCTATCAAGGTTAACCTCAGGAATGGAAAATTAAAAAATTTGCATTTGAATATCTTATGTTTTTCACTTTCTGGGAGGTATGGAAGGCCAGGAATGCTTCCTTGTTTTCTAACTCTTTTCAAAGAGTGGAGGTTACCTATGCTAAGACCCTCTCCTCTATTGTAGAATGGCATAGAGATAAATCAGTAAAAATATTAAGAGACCTCTCCCCCCCACCTTTCTTGAGAAATATTCCCTTGATTCTCTTTGATGGTGTCACAGCAAATGGATTCTGTGGTGCAGGGTTCGTCCTAAAATTGGATGCGGGTAAGGTGATTAAAGGTTGGCTAAATGCTAGAACGGGATCTAATACTAGAGATGAAGTCATTGGTTTATGGAGTGGCCTATTTGTGGTAAGGCTATGGGGTGTGAAGGATATACATGTGGTTGGCGACCCCCAAGTGATTATCTATTGGGCGTTAGAAAAAGCCAATGTTTTATCTCTGGAGTTATTCCACTGGCTTACTGACTCTAGAAGGCTGATGAGAGAGTTCAATAGCTTTTCATTCTATCATATCTATCACGAACTGAATGTGGATGCTGATATTCTATCTAAAACTTCGTTGGGTGAGATGGATAGAAGAATACATGTTTCATTCTTTGTAGATGGATCCTGACAGCATAGGGACACAATGAATTTCTTCAGAAATTCTTTGCCAACTCTCTACTAAGACTGACGTTTGGTCTCTCTTTGTTACATTCCAGATTTCGCTGCTGATTGTCTCCTTGTTTTTATTGAGGATGGATGGTTACCTTGTCTTTGTCTTTGATGACTGGGAGATGGTCTCCTCGACAGTGTTGATAGTAAGGGCTTTGTGGCATTAATAACCGTTTCAGAACAATTTTGTATGTTCCAGTTACTTTGTATTGTTGACTGGGTGATGGTATCCTCGACTTTGTTGATCATGACTGTCTGTTTCGGTGATCCGCGTTTTCAGCTTTGAGTAGCTCTCTTCTGTAACATTTGGCATTTCAGCATTTGTGTGGGTCTGATTTATGGCTTTGTGTTGTCGACATAATTGTAATGGAGTTAACAATTTTTCGAAAGAAACATTTAATTACTAAAATGTTGTATCTTTCATCTTTGAAAAAAAATAATATAAATATGCATGCACTACTTTCTCAATGTTTTGGCAGAAAAAAAAAATTCCAAGTAAGAAGCTTGAGCAGCTGAACATTTGAATTATTAATAAAAAATAATTTGAATGTATTTTATGACTTAACCTCTGGAATGTTTAATATGTTATATTGTCCTTTAAATTTGCACTATTGTGAACCTAGTAAAATCACTTAGTGTCCTTGAGTTCAACCTTCATAATCAAGTCAGTTTGGTCTTCAAATAATTAGTAAAGTATCAATTAATAGAACCACCTAAATGATAAAACTATTTGTGGAAAATAATCTAGTTTTTACGGTAAATTTACTCAATTTATTTTCTTCCAATATCAAAGTAGAGTGAACATCAAGCATCATAGTGGACTGTTAGATTGATCAAGGAATAAATTGTGCCTCTATTGAGCGAGAAAGATTGACTATTGTAACAAGGTTCCTATATCATAAGAATTGTATGCAAGGAATAAATTGTGCCTTTATTGCTTGAGAGATTCAAAATTTTCCATGTGTATTACATTGGCAATATCAAAATGATTGGTCTCATAGACTCTTAGATTTTAGCATTATCAATTGGTCTATTGGGTATCATCAAATGACCTCCCAAAAGGAAATCATCCTCTTCTTTCTTATGAGAAAAACAGTAACTTGTGATTTACTTGAAGGTTAGTTCTGAGAAATTTGGAGCAAAAAGGAACATCATGGTGTTTGACTTCTAGTATATTGTGGAAGTTTTCCTTTTCTGAGGTTATTTTCGACAATACTTTATAGTTTTTTTTAAGTAGGAATTTATCTTGGGTTATTCACCTTTATTCCACCTTTTCTCGTTTGTTTTTTTATCTATGATTTTCCACCTACATGTTGAATATGTGCATAGTTAAGGGTAACTTTGATACATTTTCCCTATACTTGGTAGTGCCATCACTACGCTTGATTCTTTCATACCGCATCTGAATCTCAAAAGAAATCATCTATTTTTATTTCCATTGAAAATTTTGTTATCCATTTTTATCACATCATAAATGAAGATTTGTCTCACTTTTGTGACTAACCAGTGTGCTACCTATTAAATTTTTAGCAAATATGAAGATCTTTAAACTTTAAAAAATTTATCAATGAAATATTGAACACATGAATCACTGAATCATTCAATCACATAAATCATTCATCCACAATGCAAGATGTACCTTGGGAAAACCCTCAAAATAATGAGGATGAAAAACCCAACAATTCTTCAGAGTATAATAGTCTATAGATTGCAAAGAATGTCTTTTTACACAATAGAAGATTGCTCGATAAGAGAGAAAACTGAGCAATATAAAATATTGATTAACCGTATGAACTTGTCATGTGCCTAGCACATTAATAACAAGCCATAATACACTTTCATGCATACAGTGGAGAAGGGTTGCATGCGAATTGTGCACACTTGCGCTACAACTGTTAATTACCTTCATGAATAATAGTTTTGGTGCATTGGAATCTCTATCCTGCATAACATATGCATCATGCCTTTCATATTTGACATTAACTAGTGCTTAACTGACATCAGAATGAACTCATTATCTAACTTAAAGTATGATCACTTAGTTAACAGGATAGCATAAGTGCCATGGTGCTTTAACTCAAGTGTCATCATGCAAATACTTTATTAATTGAAGTGTCATCTTTTGATTAACTTAAGTGTCATCTTTTAGTTTAACTAAAGTATAAATACTTTAGTTGACTAGTCCTTCATTATTATATATTTATATGCATTTTATATTTAAAAGGTTTAGCTTAAAATAAATTTTTATTAGTGTTTTTATTAGGTCATAAGGCACTATTTGCTATTAATGATTTAGTGTAGATTTTTTTTATACATCTTCTCTTGTAGAAATAGCTTTTAACAAATGTGGTGACATTGCTACCTAGTGGCTATTGTTTTAATAGTTTTTAATAAATATCCCAAGACCTAATTTATCTTATTTCATTAGCTTTTATGTTAAGTTTCTTATTAATTATTATTATTATTATTATTATTATATACAAAAATATTTTCAATATTATAAATATAATACATTAATTCAAATATTTTTTATTTTATTAATTTTCATAAAATATAATAAATTAATTCAAATTATTTTGATTTTATTAATTTCTCATTAAAAGATAAAAAATGTTAATTTTGAAAAAATAACTGCTACATGATTTTTTTACACAAGCTTAACAAAGTTCGCTCCAAGAAGATTTTTCAAAAAACTTTTGCAGGTTTGGTGAAGTTCTTCGGCTTTGATCCAATCTTTCTCGCCCAACCTTTGCTCAGACTCTATATGATCTAGTGGCTCGGTTGCAATTACAGGTTGGTTCTGCAGGTAACTAAACGAGAGTTGTTGCAGAGTCCGGGGATGATTTTAAGGAACCATACTTATTTATAAGTGTATAATTGTTGGCGAATATTACCAATTCTTAAAACATAAACTATAAAATGATTGGCGATATTTTTCAAAAAATACTTTAATTTCCAAGGATTTTATATCGTTTATATAATAATTTGGCGATTTTTAGGGTGAAAAATTTTTACCCCATCAAAATTGGGCGAAATAGGGCTTCAAAAAATGCAAAATGGAGAATCTTTTTTGGGAGAAAAACATGGAAAAATAGCCCACTGGGCTAAAATTCACCCCTAAAATTATCCCTGGCAGAGTCTTGTTCCACTGGTTGCACGTTTTGTTAGATTTTTAACATTAAGCTAGCATTATATTAGGATCTTTAACTGAGAGAATAACAATCACATCAATCAAACACAAGAGACAATGAACACAATGTTTTTCCTTGAGGAAACCATAAATGGAGAAAACCCCGCAACTTCCTCAGAGATAGAATCAGGACCAAAAGTAAAACCCCAAAACAGTAAGATGATCTCCCGACAGCAGTAGCCTCTTTCTTCCTAGCCCCAGTGTCTTCTTCTTCCTCAGCTATGCACTACAACTAAGTGTGAGTGAGTGTGTGATAAATAGAGAGACTCACTCTCTATTTATACTAATTCCTGACTTGACAATAACCTACTAGGGCTGACTTCTCTAGGAGATTCTAATAACCCTAGTGCCCCGGAACTGCAGGGACTTTAACCCTTGACCAATAGGAGGGTTACCCACAATGAATTGACATGACTTGTTTACATTATAGAACCTTTTGATAGGAACATTGGGGCATGACATGACTCAAGTACATTACAGACACATCCCAGAATAAACATCGGGGTACAATACATAAGAAATACAAGTGAATACATTCTGAAGTTACAATTACATCAACACTCCCTCTTAACTAGGAAGGTATTTGCTTGACACAATTTATCAGCACAAGTCTTCTTCTCTATATCATCTGGGTCATCATCGAGTCCTTATCATCTTCAATTCATCTTCATCTTCAAGTCATCTTCATCATCGGATCTGGATCATCACTCGATCTGGATCATCACTCGATCTGGATCATCACTCAATCTGGATCATCACTGGATCTGGATCATCACTCGATTTGGATCATCACTGGATCTAGCTCATCACTGCTGGATCATCATCATTGGATCATCACGGGTGCTATCTCATGATTCTTCTCGTCACAGGAAGTTCTACAGAGCTAGCCCTTTTTCGTGTTGGTTGTAGGCCTAACCTCCATGTAGGTATTCTTCAGAACTTATATCTAACCCTAAGTCAAAATGGCCTGCCTAGCACTTACATCTGACCATGAGAGGAACACATCCAACACCATATCAGAAAGGCACACCCTGCACTCACATCTGACCATGCAGGAACACATCCCACAACCCTGTCAGAAAGGCCTAGCACTTACATTCACCAGCATGATAGGACACACCTACTGTCATCTATGAAAACGCACAACACTCACATCCACTATCATGATAGGACACACCTACTATCATCTGTGGAAAGGCTTAGCACTCACATCCACCAGCATGGTAGGACACACCTACTACCATATGTGGAAAGGCACTGCACTTACAATCACCAGCATGGTAGGACACACCTACTACCATATGCGAAAAGGCACAGCACTCACATCCACCAACATGATAGGACATACCTACTATCATCTGTGGAAAGGCCAGCACTCACATCCACCAGCATGATAGGACACACCTACTATCATCTGTGGAAAGGATCTACACTTACATCTGATCATGTGGGAACCAATCCCACAGTCACATTAGAATGGCTCTCAGTCCTAGATTGAGGATTCTTGGTAACTGACCAGGTGCCTCCATTCTCCCAGAGAATGGCAACAACCCTTATATCTGATCAAGTGGGAGCACATCCCTCAGTTACATCAGAATGGCCATGCACTCATATCTGATCATCTGAGAACGCATCTCATAGTCATATCAGAATGGCCCTCAATCCCAGACTGAGTTTTCTTGGTAACTGAACAGGTACCTCCATTCAAAGAATGGCAATAGCCCTTATATCTAATCATGTAGGAACCAATCCTATAGTCACATCAGAATGGCTCAGCACTCACATCTGACATGGAAGGAACCAATCCTCTCACCATGACAGAATGGCTTGGCCCTTACATCTGAACATGGAAGGAACCAATCCTCTCACCATGTCAGAATGGCTCATGGACTCATCACTTCTCCTTGGAAGAAACCTCGATCTAGAGAACACCAAGATTCTCCCTAAAGTACTCAAACTTCACTCTGGCTAATGGCTTCATCAACACATCAGCTATCTGTTCATCCATCGCAACATACTAGAGCTTCATTGCTCCCCTCTGCACCATATCCCTGATATAGTGATACTTGATCTCGATATGCTTCGACTTGTCATGGAACACTGGGCTCTCTGACAACTTCACACAACTCTGGTTGTCACAATATATACAAGTACCATCCAACTGGAGATCAAATAAATCATATAGTAGATTCCTCAGCCATACTGCCTCACAACTAGCTGAACAAGATGCGACATACTCTGCTTCAGCTATACTAAGTGCCACACAGGACTGCTTCCTGCTAAACCAAGAGATCACACCTGATCCCATACTGAAGAAACACCCTGAAGTGCTCTTCCTATCGATGGCACTACCTACCCAATCTAAATCAACATAACCCTCCAAGTTAATCTTCTGATTCACCTCATACTTGAGCCCATAATCAACTGTACCCCTCAGGTACCTCAGAATATGCTTTACAACAATCAAGTGAACATGTCTCGAATCTGTTAGGAACTGGCTCAAGGTGTTCATAGCAAAGCAAATATTTGGTCTTGTGTTCGTCAGGTACATCAAGGACCCAATCATCTGACGATACATCGTAGCATCAACTGCTTCTGATGAAGCATTAGTCAATAGCTTCAGGTTCGATGCCATAGGTGTGGTCATGGCCTTGCAGTCCATCATCCCGAATCTCTTCAGAATCTCTACTGTATATTTCCCTTGTCCCAGGGAAATTCCATCTACATTTCGCCACACCTCCATGCCTAGAAAATAATGCATCATACCCAAGTCCTTCATTTCGAACTCGGCAGCAAGCTTCCTCTTCGTATTAGCAATCAACCCATCCATACCTGTTACAAACAGATCATCTACATATAGCAGGAGCATCATTGGGTTGCCATATTCAACCTTGTAGTAAAGGTTGGAATCTACTTTACTCTTGGTAAAGCCCAAACTAGATAGAAAGCTGTCAATTCTTCCGTACCATGTCGTGGGTTCCTGTTTCAAACCGTACAATGCTTATTCAATATACACACGTGAGACTCCCTGTCATGTGTCTCAAAACCGAGTGATCGCTCCACATACACTTCCTCTTCTACTACACCATTCAAGAAAGCAGTCTTGACATCCATCTGGTGTATCTTCTACTTCATCACTGTAACCAGAGCAAGTACTGATCTGATGGAAGTGTATCTAGCTACAAGTGCAAAAGTTTCTTCATAATCTATTCCTTCTTTTTGGGAGAATCCACGAGCAACAAATCTTGCCTTATATTTTTCTATGGTACCATCTGCAGCATGCTTGATCTTGTAGATCCATTTGGAAGTTACAACTGACTTCCCTTCTAGTCTTGGGACAACATCCCAAACATCATTCTTCATGATCGATTGATACTCTTCGATCATAGCATCCTTCTATTCTTTCTATTCCATTCTTCGTAGTTGGAAGGTTCTTTATCGATGAAATCACATAATAATGCTACATATCCAGAGCAGGACCTGGTCCTCTTTCTTTCTCTGTGATTCTCTTATGGAGCCCCATATATTTCCGCACCTTGGATAGCTTCTCGTACCCAAGAAGGTCTCCTCTTATGAGGATTCTTCTCCTGAGGTGGATCTACAGGTTCTTGAGGTTCTTCAAATTCTCGATCTTCTTATTGAGTTTCTTCATTCATGGTTGTGTCATGAATTCTGGGTGCTTCTGTTTCTTCAAGTTCTTCAGCAGGTCTCTTTCTAGATTTGTTGTAAGATGAGTCTTCATCAAATGTCACATCCCTGTTGATTTCAATCTTCTTGAATCCTAGGAAGTATATTCTGTAAGCCTTCGAGCTTTCATTGTATCCCACAAATATACCCTTATTTCCAGAAGGATCTAACTTCGTCCTCTTTTCTTTCGGAATGTGTATGTACACTGGACAGCCGAATATTCTGAGATGGATGACTTCTAGTTTCTTGCCGAAAAAGACTTCTTCAGGTGTCTTGTTCTCGAGTACTCTGTGTGGAGTACAATTCTGTACTTACATCATTGTTCTAGTAGCTTCTGCCCATAGATGCATGGGAATATCTTGATCATGAAGCATAGCCCTTGCATCTTCCATGATCGTTCTATTCTTCCTTTCTACAACCCCATTATGTTGTGGATTATATGGATTGGATAACTCCCTCTTAATCCCTAAGTCTTTCCATAACTCTTTGAATTCATTTGATGTGAATTCTCCACCATTATCTGATCGAAAGGTCTTGATCCTCTTTTCAATGTGGTTCTCGATCAAGGCTTTGAATTCCTTGAATTTGTTGAAAACTTCATCTTTGTTCTTCATAAAGTAAATCCATGTCTTCCTAGAAAAGTCATCAATAAAAGAAACATAGTATGCATACCCGCTTAATGAACTTGATGACATTGGACCACATACATCAAAGTGGATGATTTCCAAGATTCCTTTTGCCTTACTCTCGCTACTTGGAAATGTCTTCTTTGTGTTCTTTCCTTTCGCACATCCTTTGCAGACTCCATCATGTTTTGCTTGAATTTATGGAAGACCTTCAATATCTTTGCTTGCAAGTGGTAGTGCTCTGTAATGCACATGTGCAATCCTTCTATGCCAAAAATCATTTGGATCTACCGTGTCATGGACCAAGGCTTGTTCTGGATGGCCCTTCAATTTGTATAGACCTCCTTCTTGTTCCCTAATCACTACTGCATCATTAATAGTCTTTCCCTTTGGCCACATAATGACTTGGCCATCTATAAATGCAACCCTCATGCCTTTTGCATCTAATGCATATATGGAGAGGAGGTTCTTCTTTAGTCCCGGTACAAACAATACATCCTTCATTGTCATAGACTTTCCAGAGTCTAGCGTATAGGAGGATTCCCCACTACCTTTTATTGGATACTGGTAGTCATCTCCAAGTTTCACCTTGTGTGGTGATTCATGTTCTAATAGTTTCACAAAGGATTCCTTGAATCCTGTCATATTTTTGGAAGCCCCATTGTCTATAAGCCAATCATTGCTTCCATGTTTAATGTTTCACGTGAGAGCAGAAATCAAAACATATTCTTCATCACTTGAAGAGTCTTCACTTTCATGTCTGGTTCTCTTTGTGGAAGGTTCATCATCCTCTATAGCATGAGCATGATGTCTTCTCTTGTTTCCCTTCTTCTTGTGAGAGAAAATTTTATTTCTAGGACATTCTCTAGCATAGTGTCCTTTCTTGTCACATGTATAACATCTGATTCTAAACAAATCTTTTCTAGTGTTATCTTTGTGAAAGTGCTTACCTATGGGGTGATGAGAACTTCTTCTGGTTTTCTTGGAGTGTACCATGAGAGTTTGATCTTCACTTCCCATATTTTCTTCTCGAGTTGCTATTAGAGCTTCTTCTTGAGAGCATTCTTCCCATAGTCTGTTGAAATTGACTAACTTGTTTCTGGCATAGATTCCTTGAATAAAGGAGTCCCATGATCTAGGGAGACCATTCAAGGTGGTCATTACAATCTCTGCATTCTCCACTTCTTCATATACTGCTTCCAGCTGTTCCTTGATCTGAGAAACCCTTGTAAAGTAATACTCGATGGTCTCTACATTCTGGATCTTTACATTCTTCAGTTGGTTTCTTAGAGTCATCTTCCAGTTTATGTTCTTCCCTTCAAACAGTTTGGTTAGGGCATCAAAAATAGCTTTAGATGTCTTTAGGGAGGACACTTGTAGTATGAGGTGATCCTTGATTGAATCAGCAATAATCCTCTTAGCCATAAACAACTTCTTTTTGTGTAATGCCTTAGCCTTGTCTCCCTCTGGAACTGGAACCTCCTCATTGATATAGGAGTCCAACTCATTTTCTTCCAAGACTGGGGAGATCCTATACTTCCAGGCTCGGAAGTTATCAGCTCCCTCAAGTTTTTCATCAAGCTTGGTATGATGAGACATCTTAACTGAGAACCTCAAATGGAAATACAAAAGATTTAGATCTTACCAGGTCAAGATGTCGGATCTGGATTTGGAGCTAAATTTCTGCAATGCTGGTTCAGGAGCATATTAGGGTTTGACTTTTTCGGAGTTCTGTCCAACCAAATGCTTTGATCTTGATCTCTAAAATTTGATTTTGAGGAGGAGATCAATCCAAGGCTGGGCTCACTCAAAAATTCCACTTCTGTGAAAATCCCTAATCTCCAGCAGTAGTGTTAGGTCCAAAACTGAAAAAGCTCAGAATTGGATTCAGCTTCAACAGAAAGATGCGCCCTAGGGAGGAGAGTTAGTCCAACCTTATTTTGCTTAAAATATATGGAGAGAGAGCCAAAAATTAGGAACCCCCAGTTCCCACAGCCGCACAGTGTGTTCTTCTTAGGTTAGCTCTGATACCATGTTAGATTTTTAACATTAAGCTAGCATTATATTAGGATATTTAACTGAGAGAATAACAAGCACAGCAATCAAACACAAGAGACAATGAACACAGTGTTTTTCCTCAAGGAAACCATAAATGGAGAAAACCCCGCAACTTCCTTAGAGATAGAATCAGCACCAAAAGTAAAACCCCAAAACAGTAAGATGATCTCTCGATAGCAGTAGCCTCTTTCTTCCTAGCCCCAGTGCCTTCTTCTTCCTCAGCTATGCACTACAAGTCAGTGTGAGTGAGTGTGTGATAAATAGAGAGACTCACTCTCTATTTATACTAATTCTCGACTTGACAATAACCTACTAGGGCCGACTTCACTAGGAGAATCTAATAACCCTAGTGCCCCGGAACTGCGGGGACTTTAACCCTTGACCAATAGGAGGGTTACCCACAATGACTTGACGTGACTTGTTTACATTATAGAACCTCCCAATAGGAACATTGGGGCATGACATGACTCAAGTACATTACAGACACATCCCAGAATAAACATCGGGGTACAATACATAAGAAATACAAGTGAATACATTCCGAAGTTACAATTACATCAACACGTTTAGCAGTGTGTACGTTCCTTGGCTCTGGCCTATCCCACGCTGGACTACCTAGAAACGGTGGAGGAATTTGTGATAGCCTGGAAACACATTTTCCATAGTTCTTTGAGTTTGGATTTGGGAGTTTCTTGATTCTACTTCTAAATATCTTTGCAGTGTATTTTTTTTTAGTGCTATGAGATTTTCTGCCATGGCCACTGGAGGGGGTTTCTCCCATCCCCCTGAACTTACTACTTTCAGGAGATTGGTAGCAGTAAGTAGAAATAGGAATCCTAGTGAGAACCAACAAACATTTGTCAAGAAATTATACAATATTACCTCGGTGGATCTACCTGTGGAACAACCTTGTCTAACAGCCATGAATATTGCAGATCGGGGTCTTATTGTCCAGTTTACTGGTCTTTGGCCATCTTCCAAGGTAATCGATGGGTGGGTTCAAAGAAATTGGAAACCCATTATCTCAGAAGGCATACGCAACAATCTGATAGGTAAAGGATATTATCTTTTTGTTTTTGAAAATTCAAAAGACAGAGATTTAATTTTTAGAAATGGGTCATATTTCATGGGCCCCCAAGGGCATTACCTGAATAAGTGGACTCTAGACATTGATCTGAATCAAGATGTCCCTTATGTTGTTTTTGTATGGGTTAGGTTGTCGCATCTTCCTCTTCATTGCTGGAATTCGGAGTCTCTTGAAGCTAAAGGAAACACTTTGGGGAAGTATATTGATAGGGATAAAAGAAGAGAACAATATATGTGTGCTCGAATATGTGTTGAAGTGGATTTGGAGGTAGGGATTCCTGAAGCGATTAAGTTGACAGTAGCAGATTTGTCACATGTGCAAGAGCTTGATTATAAGCAATTGCCTTTTAAGTGCAAACATTGTCATGGCTATGGGCATTTTTCCAAATCATGCAAGAAGAAAGCTGATGATAAAGTTGCCAAAGAGAAGGGACAACAATGGACACAAGTCTAAAAAAACAAGTACAACAAAGCAAGGAAATAATACAAAGGGAAAAAGAGCAGAAATGGGGTCGGGTAGTAATGTCACCAAACAAAAACAGAATGAAATTGGAGCAGTTATGAAGGAAATAACAACACAAAACATAATCTATGTCCTGAGCAATCCAGAAGAACAAGTGCCTTCAGTTCTTCAAGAGGGAAAAGTTCCTCAATCTCAAGATCAGATATGAGAAGAAAATGAAGAATCGACTGAGTTGAATATTGGTTCTCCTGCTGATGGATACTCTCCCACATATGCAGAAATGGAAAAAAAGAAACCCATGGATAATTATGGTTCATCTGAAGAAGAATCTCTTGAGAGGTCCTCAAAAAAAGATGTAAAACTCTTAAGAAGGTTCGGGAGGAATAATCTGGACATCTGAAGATGCAAGGAAGTCAAGCTACAATCGAGAAGTCAATTGCCAAGAATACCAGGGCTAGACCTTCAAACAGAGGCCCTCTTCCTTCTGTCATTAATAAATAATGAACATTTTCTCTTGGAATTGCAGAGGGCTTGGAAATTCATCGAAAGTTGAAGTTGTTAAAGATCTCTTAAGAATAGCTTCTCCTTATGTTCTTCTGCTCCAAGAGACAAACATAGACGAGGATAGCCTCCTATCCTTATGCAAAAAGAACTGGAAAAAGAATGCAGGGAAGGTTGTGAGTGCTCGAGGTTCATCTGGTGGAACTGAAAACTTGTGGTCAAAGGATATTTTCTCTCTAGAAAAATCTCTTGTAACGCAGCACTGGATTTTTTCCAAACTCCAGCACATTCTAAGTAAGATTTACCTTGCTATTTTTAATCTCTACGTACCTGTCAATTTCCAAGTGAAAAGAGAATGTTGGAATTCTTTGACAGACTTTCTTGCTGTTAATTATATTTCCAATATTATTGTGGTCGGTGCTTTAAACATCACAATGGATCCTAAAGGGAAAAAAGGAGGAGTCTGCGGGAGAGATCCCATGCTCAAATCAGTGGAAAATCCCATTTTATTTTGGGAATTGATTGGTTTTAAACCAAAAAAAGGAAGATACACCTGGACTAATAATCAAACTAGAGCAACAAACATCTCTTCCATGTTGGATCGATTTCTAGTTCAGAGCTCTTTTTTTATGGAAAAAATATATTTCCTCCGGTATCTTGCCCAAGCTTACTTCAGATCATAAGCCGATAATGTTGCAACTAGAAGATGAAGAGGATCTCAGCCCCATTCCCTTTTGATTCAATCCACTGTGGATAGGTTGAGATGTTTTTATGAGCATTATATACAAGGCATGGAATCTCCCTGTCTTTGGATCATCGAACTATGTGTGGGAGAGGAAACTTAAAAATGCTAAAGCTATGTTAAAGGAATGGGTTAAGCACTCTCATAAAAATCCAATCAGCGAAAGAAAAGAGGCCCTGGAAAAATTGCATGAGATTCAATTGGAAATGGAAGAATAAGAAATCACCTCTGCCATGTTGGAAAAAGAGCAAAAAGCACAGTTTAACTCCTTTCGAGTGTTTAGGAAATAAGAAGAATATTGGAGAGTGAAGTCACATAGTACCTGGTTGAAAGCAAGACACCGGAACACCTCTTTTTTCCGTAAACAGTACAGAGCTAGACTTTCCCAAAATCATATTTAGAAAATCTTGTCTTTTTCTGGTGAAACTTTTAAAGGCATTTCTCAAATTAAACAAGTGGCTGAAGTACATTTTCAGAGCCTGTATAGAGAAGATGGCTCTATTGATTCAGATTTAACCTCTGATTTTTTTTCCATCATTCCTTGTTTGGTGAGTGAGGATGAAAATATTGAGTTAATGAAGCCTTTTTCGGAGGAAGAGATCATTAATGTTGTATGGTCTATGGAGCCGGATAAAGCCCCAGGACCTAGCAGATTCACTTTTCATTTTTATAGAGTTTGTTGGACAGTAATCATAATATATTTACTCTGGATGATCAAATAATTTCAGTTAAAATCCAAAGTGGGTGGATGCACCAATTCCACATTCCTTTCATTAATTCTTAAAGAAGTTAATCCATCTACTTTTGATCGATTCGGACCTATTTCACTTTGTAATGCATCTTATAAAATATTCACTAAACTCTTAGCTAGCATGCTCAAATCTATGCTCGGGAAGTTGATATCACCTCTTCAAGGTGGGTTTGTAAAAGGGAGACATATTCTGGACAATGTGATTCAAGTTCAATAAGCCATGCATTCCATCTTTCAAAGAAAGGAGAAGGGCATGCTAATTAAACTTGATATGGAAAATGCATTTGACATGGTAAAGCTATCCTTTCTTTACTTAGTTCTCCATTCATTTGGATTTAACCCTGCTTTTATAAATTTGATAAAAGCTTGTACTGATAAACCTTAAATAGTGCCATTAGTAAATAGAAAACCAACAAACTTCTTTCAAGAAACAAAGGGTCTTCAACAAGGCTGTCCACTCTCGCCATTTTTGTATATTTTAATGACTGATACTTTGAGTATAAAGTTAACTGCAAGAAAAAATAATGGGATTATTACGGGCATCAATTCAGCAAGTGGAGTTGAAGCTATCAACCATGCTCTCTTTGTGGATGATACTTTGCTTCTGGATGAGGCTTCACTAAAGATGGCAAGAGTTTTTTCAGAAATTATGCAACATTTTGTATTATTTCATGGGCTCTTATTAACAACTGTAAGAGTGTCGTGTATGGTTGGAATGTACATCACTCAGCAGTTGCAAATACATCTCATATTTTAGGGTTTGAAGGATATGCTACATGGGACAAGGTTAAATATTTGGGTCTTCCATTAACCTTGGGACAAAACAACCCTTCTCTTTGGCTAGAAATCATTAGCAAGATAAAAGCAAAGATTGCCTCGTGGGGTGTCCATTGGCTCACGAAGGAAAGGAAGCTTATTTTGATTAAGTCAATACTCTTAGCTATTCCTATTTACCAATCATCTCTTCTCCTGGCTCCAAAAGTGATTATGGATCAGATATCCAAGTTGATCAGAGATTTCCTCTAGAGAGGTGGAAAAGGAAATCAAAGCCGAATGCATTTGGTTAAATGGGATATTGTTAAAAGACCTATACTAGAAGGTGGATTTCAAATTAGAGATCCGGTATTGGCTAATCTAGCTATGGGAGGCAAATTGCTATGGTAGCTATTCTCTAATAAAAAGCACTTGGTTAGTCAAATTTTTCTAGAAAAAAATATCTTCATGGAGGAACTCTAAGAAATCTATAGATGACAAATACCCCTAAAGGTTCTATTACATGGAATTTATGCAGAAGAGGACTAGAAATATTTAATTAACATCTTTATCGCATACTAAGAAATGGCACAAAGACATTTTCTATGGGATGACAAAATAAAAGGCCACTCTCCTCTAAACATTGATTTATCTCTTATTGAGATTAAGCTCTGGCTGGTTAACAAAGGTATTTTAAGTTTGTCAGATATTATATCTTGGGATAGAAATGTAAATTGGGTTGTGTGGGATTTCCCAAATCTACCAGAACATGGCCATCCCAATCTTCTTACTCAGCAGAATTCGCTACTGAATAAATTGTCTCGTCTGGCTCCCATACACTTATCGTGCAAGGATGTGTGGGGTCGGGGATCTTCTGGAAAGTACTCAGCTGCTCACAGTTTCCAGGTAATGCAGCCTTTTGGAAATCGGTATGGAATTCTCATAGCATTCCAAAAGTAAACTTTTTTACTTGGACTCTTATGCACCAGAAAGTATTAACCGATGAAAACTTGTTAAAACGAGGTTTCTTTGGACCATTTAGATTTTGTTTCTGTTTTCAAGCTATCGAGACTTCAGCCCATATCTTTATTAGATGCATTTTTACACAGAAAGTTTGGACACATTTCTTGCATGGGTTGGCTTATTTTTTTGTTCCTTCAAATTATGAACCTGTTAGTCTTTTTAAAAACTTGCAGAAAAGGTATCCTGGTCTTCTTTCAGCCAGTCATGAATGGAGGAAAATATGGCAAGCCATTCCAAACTTTTTATGGTGGAAAATTTGTTTAGCAAGAAATGATTCAATTTTTAACAGTAAAGTCACGAAACCATAAATTGTAGCAATAAAAGTAAGGCTTTTCTTTTGGAAGTAGTGGGAAATTCTCAAATTGATGCCATTAAACTTGAAGTTGAGCATAAATGGCTTGGATCGCTGCATGCAGATAAAATTTAGTTGGGTTCGGGAAGGCCTGTTATTAAACCAATTTGGCAGGTTAGAAATATGAAAAAGGAATTTTTAGAATGGTGGCAAAAGAAAAATAAAGTCTCAATCTTCTTCGATGGAGAGTCAAAATGAAATCCGGGGAAAGGTGGGGCAGGGGGATTGATTTTCTACCCAAGATGAAGGTTAGAAACCAACTTCAACTGGGGAGTAGGACAACTTACAAATAACCAAGTAGAATTATTTGCTCTTCTAAAGCATGTCAACTTGCAAAGGCAGTTGGACATGACAACATTCAAACATTTGGAGATTCAAAAATTATAATAAAAGTTTTAAACTCTACTACAAAGTTCAACAACCTCATTTTGAATGTGACTATGCAAAGGTTGCATTTCATTTTGATAGACTGTGTTTTTGTTACCTCTTATCACATTCTTCATTATTTGAAAAGGTTGGCAGACTATAAAAGCAAATCAGGGTTTCCTTCTTCCTCCAGGAATGCTAAGCTTGAATGAAGGTCCTAGTTCGATGCACCCCATTCCAAAATCTTGAAATTAGAAGATTTGGAAACAAGGAACTGTATATTTCGAAATAGTTGTAATTGGGTGAAGGCCCAACAAATTCTTTGTCAATAAAAAAAAATCGTTTTGGTTAAAAATAAACTGCTATAATTTTTTTTTATAGATGGGGGTATTTGTGGTAGCAAGACTTTTTTCTACATAAGTATTTATAACAGTAGCTTGTGACCAACTCTATAAGTTTGATTGAAGTTGTTGGCATAGAATCAAGCGATGAAGAGAGCATGTATGCAGCTGCACATCTATCAAACAAAATAACATGTGGCATGTAAATGCTATTGCATCTCATTTGCAAACTATAAAGAATACCTCGTCAACAATTAGTGGTCATTCGGTAGAACCAGTATTCGTATATTTAGTTATGTTGGGTAGAATTAGTATTCATTTAAACCACAGGGATCTCATCGTTACTTAGCATTTAGTAGGTGTTATGCATTATTGTTTTTAAAATAAAATTTTAGGGAATTAACTGAACTAAGCATGGAAAACTACCTTTCATGAAAGTGTCGGACAAAGTGTTTGGTTTTGGGTTGAACATCAAATTGGAAAAATAAATCAAAATGTTAGATGCAGCTTTATCTTTCATGGACTCATAATATTTAAGTATATATTTTGAGGCCTCA
Source organism: Pseudotsuga menziesii (assembly GCA_001517045.1). Classification (NCBI taxonomy): domain Eukaryota; kingdom Viridiplantae; phylum Streptophyta; class Pinopsida; order Pinales; family Pinaceae; genus Pseudotsuga; species Pseudotsuga menziesii. Next base: position 133,755 of record LPNX011190197.1, on the reverse strand, counting down.
AATTATTGACTTGAGCTGCTTAAGATTCATGTTTGAAGGGAACTACATCATTGCCTCTTATTGCAACAATAACAAGCACATGATTATGGATATGTTAGTTCATGAACTCCACCTCATAGATCTCATAGTTGTGGACAATTAGCTTTCATGTAACAAAAACTATATGTAAATCTCATAGTTGTGGACAATTAGTTTTCATGTAACCGAAATTATATATAGATTTCATAGTCATGTAACCAAAACTATATGTAAACATTCACTAAAAACTATAAGTAATTTAATACAACCTAATTAATAAGCTTGTAAATAACCACAACCACAAAAGTTATCAATCTTATTTTGAAAAGACACATAACAACTAAATGAAAGCAAGCATACTATTGTTTAAAGGGCTTCAGTGTCCGCTATCATCAAATATGAGGGCCGCAAATGAGAAAGCATGACCTATGAAGATTTATTACGGCCATTTTTTTAACTTTGGTTACCTATGAAGAGTTATGACCTAATTTGGTTACTTTTGGTTTGTTTTGTTTTAAAGTTATTCTGTTAATAAGTTTATACCTTTGTTATATTTATTTTAGAGTTTCGATCGTATTATGTTTATGTGCATGTGTCATTTACTTTTTATGTCACTAATTATTTATTAATATATTTGTTATATTAGTTTTCATCCACTTTATATGTGTTATGTATCTCTAATTAATATTTTGTTATATTATTATTTTGTTTATTTTGTTGTGTTATAATTAAAATGTGAAAGTAGAGATATGAACCAGCTTTATTATTATGCATTGTTAAATACTTGTGTTAAGTGTTTTATATTGTGATACATGCATTCATATGAAATCGATCATCATTGAGAAGTAATCTCATTGGTGAACATTCGATAATATAAACAAAACCAATCTTATTTGGACATTTTGCTTAATACATTGCTTTTTTTTTTTGCTTTCATTCTATTGCTTCTCTCTCCTTTTTCCTTTTTCCTTTTCACTTCATCATTCTTCTTTCTCATTTTTGGGGTTTTGGGTGTATCTTTTTTTAGGACTATTTATGAAGTGTGTGTCTTTACATTTTTTGTAAGTTGAGTTTAGATTATTTTGATTATATTTTTTAAGTTTAGTTGTTATTGTCTTGATTGCCTTTACATTCATTTGCTTTGACTTAGTTTTTTCATCGCTTAGTTAACCATTAAAAAATAAGTCATTGAATATTGAGAGCTAACTCGAGAGATAAGATTTTGCGATGTAGTTATTTGCGATATAATAACTACATTTTGTGGTGTTAGTTTTTTTTATCAATTTTTACTTGTCTTTCATTCATAGCATTTTGAAGTGTGTTTGTCAACATTTGTTGTTGATTAGATTAGGATAGATTAAAAGATCTAATCCCTCAATCCATGTTCCTACACCTCTAAGTTTATGAGTACATTGGTTTGATAATTTGATGTTTAGGGTGAATTATTAATGCATATATTTTACCTGGCAGCTCTTGCACCTTTCCACTCAAAATCAATCTCAATCATTAGATTTAGATGATCGTCGACCATCTGATCTTTCGTGTGCATGAAGACTTGTTAACTCCCTTGTAACTTTCCACCGAAAATAAATCTTAGTTGTCAATCAAGATGATCGTTGACCTTCCAATATTTCGGGCACACAAATATTGATTAACATTCGATCACTTTGTTGATGTATTTGTAACTTCAGAATGTATTCACTTGTATATCTTACGTATTGTACCCCGATGTTCCTATCAGGAAGTATCAGTAATGTAATTGAGTCATGTCATACCTCGATGTTCCAATTGAGAATCAGTAATGTAAACAAGTCATGTAAAGTCATAGAGCGTAACCCTCTTTAGTGATCAAGGGCAAAGTCCCCACAGTTGAGGGGCACTAGGGTTATTAGACTCTCCTAGAGATGTCGACCCTAGTAAGTATTTTTCTAGTCAGAAACTAGTATAAATAGAGAGTGAGACTTTTCTATTTGTTAGATACACTCACTCAACTGGGGCGCATGAGTGAGAGAGGAAGTGCTGACACAAGTGAGAGAGAGAACAGCTATTGGAGATCATATTTTTTGTCTTTGGGTTTTACTGATGCCATTGGTGCTTATTCTATCTCTAAGGAAGTTGCAGGGTTTTCTCTTTTATGGTTTCCTCGAGGAAAATCTTTGTGTCTCTTGTCTCTTGTGATTATTGTTGTGCATGTTATTCTCTCAGATAAGATCCTAGATCATATTGCTTAAATGATAAAAATCTAACATGGTATCAAAGTTAACATGAGAAGAAGACACTATGCAGCTGCAGAATCTAGGGCTTCTTACTTGTAAGTCTCTCTCCACAATCCATCAACAAAAGGAGGCTAGGCTAAATCTCCATTGAAGGGCGCATCTTTCTATCGAAGCAAAATTTGATTCCGGACATTTTCAGTTTTTGCTGCAGGAAATTAGGGCTTTTCACTGAAGTGGAATTTTTGAGTGATCCCAACATAGGATTTCTCTCCTCCTCAAAATCAAAATTTATATACCAAGGTCGATATTTTTAGTTGGGTAAAACTTCAGGAAAGTCAAACCCTAGTTTGACCTTGGGCCTGAAAACCCCTAAAATACTAAAACGGGTAGTTTTGGTACATTCGCTATATCTCGAGATTGAAAAAGTCTCAAGGGCCGAAATTTTCACAGGCTAAAGGTAAAATCCTTATGTACCCCATGTAAAAATGTCAGCCTAATATTCACTATATTCTGGGAGATATGTTTCCTCCAAATCAGGGTTCCAGCCTCTTCCAGGATTCATCCCCAAATAGGACACCTAGGGAGAATTGATATATCTTGGGCTACAAAGGTATAAATGAAATTTCGCAAGATGTTCCAGATAGGAAACAGACTGTAATTTATGTGGTAAACGTTTTAGACCCTAATGATGAAACAGGGACACGTGGAAGTCTGTACAAGTTCACTATGTTGAATAGTTCTGAAATAAGTCACCTTGGAAAAACTCTCATAAGTCCCAATTGGTGAAACCAATTCTAGTAAATCCTGTGTTTTTGGAAAGAGGACAGACGAGGTTACCTCAGTACAAAATTTCAGACACAGAGGAGCGGTGCTTTTGTAGATACTGCAGAAGAAATTGGTAAACTAGGGCTTCCTGTTCCGGGAGCTTCCTTCCATTGTTTTCAGAAAATGAGTACATTGGATAGTTCACCTTGAAGAGGCCTATGTTTCTATCCATTCATAATTTTGAAATTCCAAGTTTTGAAAATTAGGTTTTCTTTAACAAACCCTAGATCGGCTAGCTCCGGAACTAGGATGAACACCTCAAATCGGTAAGATCTAATAAGTTTGTTATTTACAGTTGAGGTTCTCATTTCAAAATGACTAATCACACCAGCTTGATGACAAGCTTGGTGAGGCTGACAACTTCCAAGCATGGAAGTATAGGATCTCACTAGTTCTTGAAGTAAATGAATTGGACACCTACATAAGTAGAGAGGTTTCAGTTCCATAGGGAGATGAGGCTAAATCCTTACACAAGAAGAACTTGGTCAAGGCCAAGAAGATCATTGTTGATTCAATCAATGATCACCTTATACCACAAGTGTCTTCCCTAAAGACACCTAAAGAGATGTTTTGATTCCTTGAACAAGCTATTTGAAGGGAAGAACGTAAATAAGAAGATGACTTTGAGAAACTAGTTGAAGAATGTGAAGATCCAGAATGCAGAGACCATATAGTCATACTTAATGAGGGTCTCTCAAATCAAAGAACATCTTAAAGTGGTAGAAGAAGAAGTGGTGAATGCAGAAGTTGTGATAACCACCTTGAATGGCCTCCCATGATCATGGGATTCATTCATTCGAGGAATGTGTGCCAGAAGGAATTCATTACCTTCAACAGACTCTGGGAAGAGCACACACAAGAAGAAGCTCAACTCATAATAAGAGAAAAGAAGATGGGAGCAACTGAAGATCTAGCTCTCACGACTCAAAGAAGATCCCTCAAGCGATGAGGAATATGAAGAACTCAATTCTTGAAGAGCCTCTTATCCATCTTGAGAATTTGGATAAAAAAATGATACTATTATGAATAAAGAAGATGATGAATCTGAAAGAAAGTGTCTACCCACGAAACAAATAAAGATAAGTATTCAATTGTCATTTCATGATATTATTTTGTTATGCATTTGTTTATATTCAGTTGATGTGTTATGCATGATAGAATGTTTGAATTAATGACAGCATACTACTAATATGCATGTGATGGGTAAGTAGTTCATGGTGCTATACAACTCTCCACTGCTACTTATCTAGATTGAAACCTCTTTGTTGACATATTGGATTAGTGCACAATCTCAATGATGTCTTGGTAGTGATGGAAGGCATCTAGAAAGTTTCTGTGAGATATTGATGAATGTTGTATTGGCTAAAATAGTTGCATGATTATATCTTTATGTATAAGAATTTACCATTATGAATATGCATTCTGAAATGTATCTAATCATACAACGGGTGCATTTGAATTGTAGGAAAGATTGCATACAATCACCTATAAGAAAAGAAGGATGAGACTTGTTCTGAAGAACAAGTGACGACAGTTCAAGAAAGAATCCAAGATGAAGAATAATAAAATGATACTTTCAAAGAAAGAAAGAGGCCTCAGAGACACTCTATTTATGTGACACTGTTGAACGACATCATTCATGCAGAGCCTTCCAGCTATGAAGAAGTAGCCAAGAAGATAAGGAAGGAGAATACCAGTTCAAGAAGAATGATGTCTAGGATGCAGTATCGAGACCTGAAGGGAATTCCGTAATGTCTTCCATATGGATCGACACGATCTAGCATGCAGTAGATGGCAACATCGTGGGATACTTGGAAAGATTCATAGCACGAGGCTTATCACAGAAAGAAGGCATAGACTACAAAAAGACATTTTTGCATCTAGTGGGAGTTGAGGCACATGACAAGTAGACTCATGTGTGCAAATTAAAGAAGGCCTTGTACGAGCTCAGAAGACACCCATGGGATAACACATACATGAGGAGCTTGAAGATCACCTAGAGTGATGAAGATCTTAACCTTTGCTACAAGGTTAAACATGAAAGCCTATAGAGGATGACAAGCTCACAAATGGGTGCGAGAAGAACTTTTGAAAAGGTTCAAGATAGAGGATCTTGGTATCCAGTGACCCTAGATGGATACATATAATATTAGTAGCAGAGGAAGCTACTTGTCACTCCAGTACATAATGTTTCAATGCATAGAGTACGAAATACAGAGGGAGAATGATGCTCTGCTTCAGAGGGAGTGACTGCAGAAGATCATGAGGTTCGACATGGTACGACAGGATGGACAGCTTACTGATGGATCTAGGATTTACTGAGAATAAATCATATTCCAACCTTTGCTTCAAGGTTGAAGGCGTAACACCAGTGATGCTCATGTTATATGTCGATGTATTGTTCCTGACAGAAAAGAGGAACTCATTAAATTTGCAAGAAGGAGACTTGATGTCAAGTTCGAGATGAAGGACTTGGATTTGATGCACTACTTTCTAGGCATGGAGGTGTGGCAGAATGCGGATGGAATCTCCCTGGGACAAGGGAAGTATGTAGTAGAGATCCTGTAGAGGTTCAGGATGATGGACTGCAAGGCCATGATCACACCTATGGCATTGAACCTAAAGCTATTGAGTGTTGCTTCATCAGAGTCGGTTGATGCCACAATGTATTGTCAGATGATTTGTTCCTTGATGTACCTGACGAATACGAGACCAGATATTGCTTTGTTGTGAACACATTGAGCCAGTTCCTGACAGATCTTAGACATGTTCACTTGATTGTTGCAAAGCATATTATGAGGTACCTGAAGGGTACAGTTGATTATGGGCTCAAGTATCAGGTGAATCAGAAGATTAACCTGGAAGGTTATGTGGATTCATATTGGGCAGGAAGTGCCATTGATAGGAAGAGCACTTCAGGGTGTTGCTTCAATATGGGATCAGGTGTGATCTCATGGTTTAGCAGGAAGAAATCTTGTGTGGCACTGAGTACAGCCGAAGTAGAGTATGTTGCATCTTGTTCGGCTAGTTGTGAGGAAGTGTGGCTTAGGAAGCTACTGTCTGATTTGTTTGTTATCCAGTTGGATGCTACTTGCATATATTGCGACAACCAGAGTTGTGTGAAGTTGTCAGAGAACCCAGTGTTCCATGACAAGTCGAAGCATATCGAGATCAAATATCACTATATCAGGGATATGGTGCAGATAGGAGTAGTGAAGCTCCAGTATGTTGCGACGGACGAGCAGATAGATGATGTGTTGACCAAACCATTAGCTAGAGTGAAGTTTGAGTACTTTAGGGAGAATCTTGGTGTTCTCCTTTTATAGGTTCCCTCCAAAGGGAAGTGATGAGTCCATGAGCCTTTCTTACATGGTTGATGTGTTCATCCCATGGTAAGATATAAGTGTTGAGCCATTGTGATGTGACTGCGGGATGTGTTCATCCCACATGATCATATATAAGTGTTGATCCTTTCTTACATGGTTGATGTGTTCATCCCATGGTAAGATATAAGTGCTGAGTCTTTCTGACATGGTTGATGTGTTCATCCCATGGTCAGATATAAGTGCATAGTCATTCTGATGTGATTGTGGGATGTGTTCATCCCACATGATCAGATATAAGTGTTGAGACTTTCTTACATGGTTGATGTGTTCATCCCATGGTCAGATGTGAGTGTTGAGCCCTTCTGACATGGTTGATGTGTTCATCCCATGGTCAGATGTGAGTGTTGAGCCTTTCTTACATGGTTGATGTGTTCATCCCATGGTAAGATATAAGTGTTGATCCTTTCTTACATGGTTGATGTGTTCATCCCATGGTGAGATATAAGTGTTGAGCCTTTCTGACATGGTTGATGTGTTCATCCCATGGTCAAATGTGAGTGTTGGGACTTTCTGACATGGTTGATGTATTCATCCCATGGTCAGATGTGAGTGCCAGTCAAGCCTTTCTGACATGGTCACTGGATGTGTTCCTCCGATGGTCAGATATAAGTGCTAAAGAATATGAAGACCTACATGGAGGCTAGGCCTACAACCAGCATGAAAAAGGGCTGGCTCTATAGAACTTCCTATGATGAATAGAAATGAGAGATAGCACTAATTGATTGAGATAGCAAAAGCAGTGATGATCTAGCTTTGATGATGATCCAGTGATGATCCAGTGACGATTCAGTTTCGATGATGACCCAGTGATGATCCAGCANGACTTGTGCTGATGAATTGTGTCAAGAGAATACCTTCCTAGTTAAGAGGGAGTGTTGATGTATTTGTAACTTCAGAATGTATTCACTTGTATATCTTATGTATTGTATCCCGATGTTCCTATCGGGAAGTATCAGTAATGTAATTCAGTCATGTCATACCCCAATGTTCCTATCGAGAGAATCAGTAATGTTCCTATCGGGAGAATCAGTAATGTAAACAAGTCATGTAAAGTCATAGAGGATAACCCTCCTTATTTATCAAGGGCAAAGTCCCCACAGGTGAGGGGAACTAGGGTTATTAGACTCTCCTAGAGATGTCGGCCCTGGTAAGTATTTGTCAAGTCGGAAACTAGTATAAATAGAGAGTGAGACTCTCTATTTGTCATATACACTCACTCAACTGGGGAGCATGAGTGAGAGATGAAGTGCTCACACAAGTGAGAGAGAGAGAACAGCTATTGGAGATCATCTTTTATTTCTTTGGGTTTTACTGCTACCATTGGTGCTCATTCTATCTCGTAGGAAGTTGCAGGGTTTTCTCCTTTATGGTTTCCCCGGTGAAAATCTTTGTGTCTCTTGTCTCTTGTGATTATTGATGTGCATGTTATTCTCTCAGATAAGATCCTATATCATATTGTTTAAATGATAAAAATATAACACACTTATTTGCTTGAAATCATCCACAGTTTTATATCAATGTCATTTCTCCACCATGAGATCAACAAGGAAACTATTTCAAAACTTTGACATATATTTTTATACACTACTTATGAGTTTCCAAAACCCCTTACCACCTTGCAAAACCGCATATTTGGATTTTCTTACCATGGTCCCCATCTCACACATGTTAGCTTCACATTCATTTCATGCATGAGAGCACCCACTCTACACCAAGAAGCTTGCAACCCGAAATGAGTGTGGATTGTAGATCATGAATGATCCACTATCGTTGGATATTTCATAAGTAAGGTAAACCCTTAACCCTTGATTACTTATGCTCTTGAAATTGCTCCCAACCATAAATTTTCACACTTCCTTAACCATCAAACCTAACAATTATCCATTTCAAATCTCCCTTTTCTGGTTTTGAATACCACCATCTACACCTCAAAAACCACCAAACCACACTCAAAGACCACCTAAAATTTACCATTTTGTCAAAAATTTCCCCTTACACATTGGCTTGATGAAATTTTCTTGGGTCAATTTTTTTTTACCATTATGCACCTTGTCATCAATAGAAATTGGTAGTTTAATGAACCTGGGCACATGATTGATAATTATGCCCCTATTGGTGGTAATTTTAATTACAATAACAATGAAATGAACTATTGTTCAATAGTTTGCCCATTTTCCACATAACTGCACTTCCAAAATACCATGATTTTACAAACAAATTTCAATGTCTATTTATCGTTACCAATTTCATTCTAATACAGTTTTGTTCTTTAACAATTAATGACCAAAGGACTTGTACAATGCATTTTCATTCCAAATATTTCCTCATTGAAGCATATGTCAAACATTTAGCCACCAAAATATAGTTCTATCAAGTTACTGAAATTTCGTGTACATATAACTACGCCTGTAACAAATTGGTTTCTTCCTCAACAATCCTTATGTTGTAATCTAGAGTTTTGATACCACTTTGTAATGTACCCAACCACCTATGTAACACTGTTGAGGTGATGGGGTTCTCGAAATTTCCTTTTTAAACCATTAATTATGGTTTTATCACTCACATTAGAGGAAATTTCAACTCAAGTGGGCCTCCTAAGGAAAATTAATAAAATAATAAAATAATATTTATTAATTTTGGAGGAAGAAAAGAAAAAACTACTTTTTTGTTCGTATTTTGGACATATGTCCTTGTGTTTTTACTCAAATTTCGATCGAGAGTGCTCGTTGGATGCGGAATTTAATTCCTCATCCAACGAGTACCCACTCGGCATACTTTTGACAGGCCCCGCTACCCCAAAAACAAGAAATACCTGAAAAAATGTGATGATGATGTCATCATCACATTTTTTCAAGTATTTCTTGTTTTTGGGGTAGCGGGGCCTATCAAAAGTATGCTGAGTGGGTACTCGTTCGATGTGGAATTTAATTCCTCATCCAACGAGCTCTCCCGATCGAAATTTGAGTAAACAAACTGGGAGATATGTCAAAAATACGAACAAAAAAAGTAGTTTTTTTTATGATACCTATCCCCAAATTTATATTAAAATATTGTTTAAGAAGTGCTCCCTTTTTTAATTTTAAATCATTTTGATTAGCTAATACATGATGACATGGAATTTGTATTATTTTTGGAAGGCCCATTTTAAATTGAAATTTCCTCTAATGAACTCCATTGATTTCTGAGATATTTATATAACAACAAAAGTAACTATGGAAATAATTAACTAGATAACCATTTAGAATATGCATATGCGTTTATTACCATAATTTCATTCATGCAACAACTTTGGAATTCATGCATCCATACATTTTCACACACAACAATTTAAATACACTCATATCAAAATTATAAACAATAATTCAAACCACATTAAGACTTATCTTTAAGACAATTGTCGAGTCTAACTAGTTGCAAGTGAAGAATGTTCCTCTCATCCATAGGCACTTTGTCAATCCTTTGTTTTCTTTAATATTTTGCACCACAAAGTTGAGGCTATCTATTCACAAGGGGTGGAATTCCTCCTCTTCCTCTTTAATTCACAACCATACTCAACCTAGATGATCTGGATTTATGTGAGAACAAAATGAAATAACATATATAGAATCATAAACACATACATATTGCAAGTAAAATAGAGATACAATAAACACATATTCTATTAAATGACGGAAATAGAATGGACTATACAATAAAGAAACTAGAATGGTGGTAGTTGTCTCTAAGAAGAGATGTGGCTGATATGCTCATTCGTGCCAAGATGAATACAAAATAAGGCCAAAAGGGCCTATTTATAATAAGCATGAGGGAGATAAACCTAAACGTCCAAAGCATAACCCAGAATATGAATCATCATAAATTTTGTGTCCCCAAGGTGGTTATTTGAACAGTCAACTTCCTAGAGTCATAACTTTTACATACGATCTCTGATTTGGGCGCTTGATAGCCCATTGGAAAGGTCTGTCCCATATTTACATCTTTTAACTAGGGCCAAATGAATGTCATTGGCAAACCCATTTCATGCCATAATGTTTCTGACCCATTTCATGCCATAATGTCTATTTCCTCCATCATCTAGGAATTTCATGGACGTCCTCTGGTTATTTGCGTGGTACTCTGGCAAGATATTCGTTGGGGTTTTGACTGCAACTACATGGTGGATTGGTGTGAAAATCAGTGGTGTTTTTCATGTTGGTTTTCACTGGAATGTTGGGGAGTTTTCAACTAACCCAATTGGTGTCTCTTGGTTGGGAAGGTCGTGCTGCTTCGGGTCGGTTGGAGCAGACAAATGCTTGGACATCAATCAACTTTCAGTCTGTCGCTCCATGGATTTCACTCTGGTAGGGTTTCCATCCTACCGGATTCTGGTGTTTATCAACACTCTAAACTTCCCTATGGAATTTGTGATCGTCCTTGGTGTTACATGTTCTGGTTGAGAGAGGAACCGAATTGCATGGATGTAATTGATTTTTTGGGTTTTAGGGTTTTGTTATTTGTAGGGGTTAATCACTCATGATGCATGTTGTAACTAGGTTTGGTTATTTGTATTATTCATGGTTTGGGTGATGGAGGGTTTCGTATATGATTTTGTTTGTGTTTTGTTTGCAGCTTTGTTTACCTGGAAATTAATCTCTATGAGGGGATTCCTGAATTGCATGGATGTAGTTGGTTTTTGGGTTTAGGGTTTTGTTAATTGCATTATTTAAGGTTTGGGTGTTGGAGGGTTTCGTATATGAATTTGTATGGATAAATCATTCGTGTTGCATGTTGTAATCACTTGTAATTAGGTTTTGTTAACTGTATTATTCATGGTTTTGGTGTTGGAGGGTTTCGTATATGAATTTGTTTGTGGGTTTGTTTACCCAGAAGTTAACCTTTGTGAGGAGATTTGACATGCTTACATTTTAGGCATTTTTTATAATGGGTTTTCCTACAGTAAGGACTTTATGTGTAGTCTATTAAACATAAATAATTTCCAATGTTTTTCCATGTTGTTTTGCATTTGAGACTATGTTTACCTAGTTATTTTAACTGGGCTATTTTCTAGGTTATTGCAAACTATTATAAGGGGAATCGATTTGCATGGATGTAAAATGGTATTTGGCTAATTTTGTATTAAATCTATCATATGCAGCATGTTGTAATTGGGTCTTGTAATTCATATTATGTGATGAATTTGTACCAAGGGTTTGGGTATTGGTGGGTTTCAGATATGATTTTCTCTACATGTATTGTAAATTAGAATTTGGATTACAAATAGACAGTTGGTTATTTTTTTTGGTTGTCATATGTTGCCATTGTGTTTGTTGACAAATGTGTGATTTGGCATGGTGGTATTATTCATGATTTGAGGAATGTGCATTGTATGGTGTTCTTAGCTATCATAATGATGATAATGTTGTTGTTTGTTGGGACTTTGAAGCCACACATTTAGACATTTGCAACATGAATGTATGAAGATTTGGCAATATGTTTTCATTGTGTTTGTTAACCATTATGTAATTTTGTAATTTTGAATGGTTGTATTATTTACTCGGCTTTGAGGAATGTGCATTGTGTGGTATTCTTGGCTATTAGAGTGATGAGAATTTCGTTGTTTGTTGGTACTTTGAAGCCACATATTTAGACATTTGTAACATGAATATATGAAGATTTGGCAGTATGTGTTTGTTGACCATTCTGTAATTTGGAATGGTTGTATGATTCAATATTCTTTGAGGAATGTGCATTGTGTGGTATTCTTAGCTATCAAAGTGATGAGAATGGCGTTGTTTATTCAGAATTTGAAGCCACTCATTTAGACTTTTGCAGCATGAATATATGAAGATATGGAAATATGTTGTCATTGTGTTTGTGGACTATTTTGTAATTTGGCATGGTGGTATGATTCACTCAGATTTGAGGAATGTGCATTGTGTGGTGTTCTTAACTATCAGAATGATGATAATGTTATTGTTTGTTGGGAATTTGAAGCCACACATTTAGAATTTTTCAACATGAGTATATGAAGATAATATATGGAAATATCTTGTCATTATGTTTGTTGACAATTCTGTAATTTGGAATGTTGGTATGATCCACTCAGCTTTGAGGAATGTGCATTGTGTGGTGTTTTCAGCTATCATAATGTTGATAACATTGTTGTTTGTTGGGACTTTGAAGCCACACATTCATAATTTTGCAACATGAATATATGAAGATTTGGCGACTTCATATATTCTATTGTTTCTCCCTCAATGATATTTCCATGTTAGCTTAACAATTTGGTAGCCAGCCAGACACTTAAGATCCTAAACCATGTTCCCTTGTTAGCTAAGTAGTTGATGATAGTGTACCAGTGTGTTTTTTCCCTTGTTAGATTTTTTTAGCATATTATTTTTTCCCTTAAAAATATACCAAAATACTAGAATTGGTATACAATGGACTAGTATCCTTTTCACTTCCATCCACTTGATAAATGTCTAGCAATTCAGCATCTTCTTGTGTTGGCCTTAGTGTAGAATACCTCTAGTCACCCACTTAGAAACCAATCTAGCACACCAAATTGGTTGTTTCTTTCACTTGACCATATGAAGATGGAGTCCAAGAAAAAACATAAAAATTGACATACTTCAAGATTGATATAGAAATTGATACTGGTGTGACTAGTATTGCATTCATATTAAAAATAGTTCAATACAAAGCCTTGAATTGTAGAGAAAACCAGTCGCATATATAAGACTATGAAGATTGTATTCAATCTAGGAGTAGAGGGACAACCAAAAACTATGACCTAGGATTTAGTTTATGTCAAGCCCTCCCCATCCTTGACTGAAACTACAAAAAAAATGCATTCAAATTGAATTCCACACTTCATGTGGTTAGGATATACACCAAGTATCCTATTCATGATTTTATTTGGTACCTTCACCACCATTTCTTGTTAGGTTTCCTGGTTGAGCCAAGAAGGGTTTCCTTCCTGACAATGTTTGAGTAGGATGGGTAGGGTTGCATCCAATGGATTGTAGTCAATTTCCTTCTTGCATCCAAGTCGGAAATGAATATCCATATGTCTAACTTGTGCTTGACACCCCTGGATTAACTTGAGGTGTTGGATAAGTAAACATAGAATTGGCACCTACACTAGTAGGAATAAATTGTGGGGGGAAACCAAGATGATGATAGTTGGGGATATGAATGCTAATAACATATTGGTAGGAGGGTGGGTTATCTGCAAATTGTTCCAATGAGTTGAACATCATGTTCCTTTCCTTAGTTTCTCTTGCAGTGTTGGATGTCAGTTCATCATCCTCGGTTTCTCTTACAATATTCTGGCTGATCTTTTGATATTTTCTTACCTCCTTTTCCATCCCTTCCAACTAGTTCTAATGCTCTCTTTCCTATCTATTTTGATCTCTTTCAATCCTTTCTTGTTCTAGTTGTTCAGCTACAATAATCTTGGCTGCCTTATTTTCCTTTGCGATATTTTTCTTCCTTTATTTTAATTCCTACAGTTTGTGTTTCTTAGTCTCAAATTCAACCAACAAGATGAGGTAATCATCTAAAGTTAGTAGTTGTGAAATTTAGCTCAAACGGATATTGTCACCTAAACCTTGTCTTCCTTTTATTGTCAATCTCTCCGTCGAAAAATTTAGAAATCATCCAACTCTAGGTGTGTTCCTCAGTAGTGGGATAGGATCAGCTAGGTGTGTTGCTTCAGCTGCATTATCTTCTTCGATTGCTTCCTCAATGCCTATATTTGGTTCTTTTATCGACCCAACACCAACATAAAAATGGAAAACCTCATCATGCATGTTTGTTTCTCCGAAGGCATGTTCATTCTTTCATTGTTGGTGGTCATTCCAACATGTCTGCCCATGTTCATCATGGCATTTTCCAATGGCTAAGATACTTGGGTTGGGAATGTCAATGGCTCATTGTTTCTCCTTGACTATGACAACCATCGACCTCTTTGGGATCCTCATTGTTATTGTTAGTATGTGTAACAGAATCCATGTGTTTCGGTTTGACCACCTAGTTGCATGTTATCTTATGTTGGTTCATAATTGTATTGTGTAGCACTTACCTATTCATCATCATCATCATCATTACCAAATCCATGGAATCTTCCTTAAGACAGGGATATCATATTGCTTGCATCATGAGCATCTTCTTGTCCATCCTTGTCTCCCTAACCATCATCGTGCTCATGGTCATCCTCGTCTACCAAGCCATCCACATGCTCTTGGCCATCAAAAGCTTCATGTCCATCCACAACAAATGCTTAGCTACAACCGATGTCATGCACAAGAACATTATAATTTAATGGCCAGATTCCAGTCCACCTAAAGCCATCCTTTATTCAAGGTCGTGAGTGCCCTTTTAAGATCTCTACTTGCAAGCTCATCTAACTCGTTCCTCTTCACCTCTACCCCATGATTTTTTGCCATCCACGTTGATCGTTTTGACCTAAAAAAGACAATTGAATGGGCCAAACATACTAAAATCAAGGGGTTTCATCCTGTGTGTAGTGTGGGCAGGAAGTGTTAACAAGTCAACGCACAACTTGTTGTACTCCTCAATTATTTGAATACCAATGTGGATTCCATGGCCATCTAAAATCAACAGGTGTATGTTTTGAGAGGATACCCTGCCCAATATAGATGTTGCAAAGTGGCATATATAATTCAGGAAAAGTTATTTATTCATCCATGTGTGGGGATGTGCATCCATGCAAGCGTCAGGTTCACAATTTATGATATAATTTTGCAACCTAGTTCTACCCTTTAACATATAAAATATTGGGATTGAATAACCAATTGCATTCACACAGTCCATAATGGTTAACCACTCCCTGCTCTTGGGAAGAATATTTGGCACATTCCATCTCCCTCTCTTAGCAATGACTCGCATTCCATAATTACTTCCTTCCTCTAAAACTTTCTCGTTGCATTTCCAAATATATTTTGGAGTGTATAGGTGTTTCTCGTATGCACTAGAAAGAATGTCGTACAATCTTAACACTACCGCAGGGCACAAATTTATAACCCTGTCTCTGGAAATTCCCTCTGTTGTTCTCAAAACTAGATTTGGATGCCTTCTTTTAAAACCATCCCACCAAGATTTACCAAGAAACCCATCTTTGAATGGGTTAGGCCTCCCTGACATATCTGAGCAACAGTTGATTTTAGTTGTATCAACTCCGATCCATATCCCAATTATGACATCTCCTTACACCACAAAACCACCTCCTCCTCCTCTACAGTCATTACAATAAGAGGCCCTCTCCACTTGGTATCGGTCATGATATTTATCCAGTAATGGATATTTGAGGCTGCAATATTGTGTTTTTTAGTAGTTTCTCTAACTAAATATCCATTGAATTCTACATCATCAATTGTATCCCTCATGTCATGTTTTGTCCATCCTCTTATAGCACTGGGTTTTTTCGTTGCACTAGCACCTTTCACTGTGTAAGATGGTATCACTTTGGGTGATGGTGGCACTGTGGGTGATGGAATAATCATGGTAGATGGTGTAACAACACCATCCACCTCATCTACGGTGGTTAACGGTGGAACCACACCATCCACCTCATCTACGGTGGTTGATGGTGGAATCATTCCATCCACTCCATGTACATGAGCATTCTCAGAATTTCCAGTAACATTGTTCTCATTCAAATATTGGGTTATGTCCTCAGAGTAGTTAATGACTCGGATCCATGTACCTATAGCACCTCGATATCTTTTTCTCCATGGACAAGGAACACTATTGACTCTTTCCATGGAAACGAGAGCCTACACAATTATTACAATTACATGCACTAAATACAAATGTTTAATGGAGGTTTTTGCAAGCATTTGTTTATGTAAAAGACATATGCATCGAATTAAGGCAATTTAATAAAAGGAAATGTGAAATTTTAGAATTCCCACACTCCATTCCATGACAAGATTGCATTGAGGTAAGGAGAATGTTCAGGATAAGGGAAATAACATCCATCGTGAGATATATGTCGTAGAAACTACAAATAAAGAAAATGAGGATTTCTGAAAGTTTGAGGTATTATGATCCATATTTACTGGGCTTAATATGTTATTGTTAGGTTCATTCCCAGAGAAGTAATATGATTGTTAAAATCCCCCTTTTTTTGGTCTGTAGCTATAAAAAATAACAACCATGATGCTATCATAAAGTTTGAGATGTTTTGAGCCACCTTTATCGGACTAAATAATCTATTGTTGGGTGCATTCACAAAAATTATTTTCTTTGTTACAATCCCCCTCAGTTTGGTTTGATTAATTTTATTGATATTAGTGTTCCTAAACTAGAAATCTATTTGTTTTACCCCCCCCCCCTCTGTTCAGCATAATTTGTAATCTAATCATTGCAAAGTTTAGTAATCTGAAACCTGGGATATAAGAGAGAGGCAAGCGTGAATATTGTGGTGAATTAAAGTGCAATAAAGTTCATTTCCTACCAAGACATGACACTACCTTCCATTGCTGACATGGAACTCACTAAATGTCATTTAGGTGTATGTTTACATGGACAAAGGGAGGGTGCAAAACAAATGGCGCCCCTCCCCTATGGATATTATGTTACAATATTTAGTATAACATACAAATGCATTTACATAGGAACATATAAAAACACTAGAAGGTGATGAAGAGTGAGTTCTTAGATGCCCAAGAAGTGTTAAGGTTTGTTAAGAAGGCATCTAGTGACCGTGGATGAGTCCCCTCCTCATTTGTTCTTAGCAATAGATGACGAGTGAGCCTTAATCTCATTCTTTTTTGGTTTGGAACATTTTAATTTACCATCCTTAATCAGGTTTCTAATTTCAGGACATTATGAAGTATGTCTTTTAATTTCTCAACGGGATAGTGATGCCATGGATAGTTCTAGATAATGAATTCATTGTGAAGTGAAAAAATCTATCTACAAAAAACTTGTAAGGGAAATGGAGTAACAATGACAAGAATAAGTGATTCAATAGTTGAGTTTTATAGAAAATAAAAAAAAAATATAGATAATATTTGTAAAACATTGAAGGAATAACATGAAACAATAAATTTAGGAGGATGATAGATATGAAAACTAGGAACTGTATGAATGTTGATAGTGTTGATGCATTGTATAAGCATCTAGTATGTTGACTATATCTGATTCAATGTGTTAATGTCTGGTATGTTGAGTGTTGATGCATTGCATGAACTACTAGTATGTTGACTGTATATGATTCATTTTTTTAATGTTTGGTATGTTGAGTGCTGGTAGAGTTGATGAACTGTTTGAATTCCTATAATGCAAATAGGAGTCAATTGTAGGAAAAGAGTTGTGATTTATAGGTTTTTGTCATTACAAGTGATTGGATCATGGAATAGGCATGGATTGCAAATATGAATCTCAGAATGAGTTTATGGGATTGATTTAGCTCTTATCCAATGGCTGCGAAATCGAATTTGTTGATCCATGTGCTTTCAAACAGTTAATTGATGATTTGATGTTGTTTTGTTGGGTGGGTGTCATTTATTGCATTGGGAGGTTTGGATTATTGATCAAGAATGGACCAGATGTTGACCCCCATGACCTTTGCAACTTGTAGGTGTTAATGGATGATGGGATACAAGGGATTTTATTTTTTGTTTTGCTTCTCCAAAGGCAATCTGTGAGGGGTGATCTGATGGGCAATATGTACTTGTATATTTAGCAAGGTAGGATGGTTTGATGTTTTATTTTGTATTCATGTCAGGAGTTGATTGGGTATTAGTGGGACAAGATGGTTTGTAATGTTAGCATTAAAGCGATTATTTGGTGATAGTTATTGTCCTAGTCAGTTAATGAAGACTTTTTGGGCTTAATTTAATGTTAATATATGCATTTAAATATCATCTTTTTGTGAGTGAATGGTTTTTAACACCTCATGTATTGGGTGTTGATGTGACGTGAACCATCACCACTATTGATCCCCACACAACATTAAGAGTCTCTCACCTATGTGTTTTAGCCCAATAAAAAATCAAAGCAAAAAATGTCTGACAACAGAATGTAAGCTGTATGTGTGAATGCACAACACTTAAACCTACATGACATACCCAAATATCAAATAAATTCAAGGATTTTTATAGTCGGTGAATAAAACATGCAGAGTTCAATGCTAGCATTTATACAACAATTTGTCAGCTTAGTGAATAGGTTGTAACTTATGGCTAACCTACAGTGATACCATTGGACAAATATTAATATTATAGGTGATCAATTGCATGTGTAAATGCCAATGGTATGCTATAGCATGGAATTTGAACAACCTACTAGTGAATAGACATAGGTGACCACCCAATAATACAAAAAATTGGGCATAGCATTGTAGATGTGAATTTCACACTAGTGAACAGAGCCACCAATGACAGCGTTCTGATATGTAAAATTACACAATGAATAGTCTATAATTTTTATACCAATAATTTATTAACATATATATAACCAACTAAAAACACAACAATTAATCATACAATAAATGAAAGATTAATCACACAAATGGGAAAATCATTAACATTCGATGGGATTTATTCTACTAAGAAAATTGTTACAAAGAGTGAACTATGCACTCTCAAATATTATGGCACATTCTTACGCACTAGCAATGTCTTGCAAATTTATTTGTCTCAAGGAAAACCTTAGATCTTCAAGTATATATCTTCTCCTAAGCCCCTCGTTCTTTTGCAGCTTCTCTTCTTCATTTCCTCTCTATCTTTATTTGCCTCCTCTTCCCCATCCTTTGATTCCAATGACATTCTTTTAAACAGGGTTGCTTGGAAGGCTGAGTCATTTCATATTCTCATGGATTTGGATTTATACAATTAATTCAAACTTTGCCAAATTTTAATTACAACACTATTTGGAACGAAGAAATATTTCAAATTCATTTGGATCACACTTTCCATGATTGGGAACATTTCGGTCCCCAAAATCTTCAGCTCAATTCTTTATCTTCCTCTTGTAGCGCCCTGTAATATTCCCCAACAGATAAACATTTTTGTAATATTTTGAATTACTATTTTATTTGTTTAATGAGATTGGATGGTTCTGGAAACTGCCAATCGGTCCTTGGAGGAAAGATGTAACTGAAACATTATGCTTTTAATAAAAAAAATGTGAATGATGGGGACAACCATGTTGAAGAGGAAACTATGCATGCGAGAATGGGGGACGTGAAGAGTCGATCTCAGGGAGGTTACACCAGCCGTGAGAATGCCAGTATGGCACTAGAAACGCCCTGAGGAATCTGCGGTGTAGTGGCCGACGAAAATTCCATAAGGAATTGGTCGTTAGTTGCAAAAGACCTAGGCAAAAACCAAAAACTATAAAAAGGAAGCATATGGGAGGAGGCAGGACGATGCTGAGTATGCGGGGAAAGGATTGAGTTCTTGTTGTGTGAGCACTTTGTGTTAGACAAGACTGGAAGAAATACTTGCTACGTGAGCACTCTATGTTAGACAAGTGATTTCTCACTGGAGAACTATACCTGAGGTTGGATGTCACCGCTCTTGGAATGCATAGTTTATCTTGGGGGTGATTGAAGGTAGATAACATCTATGCCTAATCCATGGTTGGGTGGAACGTGGTTGTTCCTTCTTCATTTGGCTCACCTTACAAACAGGTTCCATTACTGTGTTTATGTTTTAGCAAATCTATTGAGCTCAAAATATATTTGTATGTGTATGAATGTGTGGTCAATGTCCATAAAATGATAATATAATTTTTTAGGCTAGATGAATGCATTTCTTATGAGGCAGTGTAATGCCCATGTGCGGGTTTAAGGGATTGTAACTTGTATTGACTTTATGGCTTGTTAATGGTGTAATACTCATGCTCCACTTTGAATGGTTATGACTGCATGGGTTATGAAGTTTACTAATGGGGAAATCCCCCTGCTCAGTTTAGTTAACTATGGTTTCATTTGATATATGGTTTACCCAGGGTGAATTCCCTGCTCTGTTTTAGTTACTGGTGACTACATTTTTCATATGGACTTAGTAATAGTGTAATATTGTTCTGTAATGAGTTTCTTTGATGCTTTATTGCTCTACTGTTAATGACCAGTGTAAGGAACCCCTATGGGAAGTCCAATTTTTGTATAGGTTTAAACCCCTCCCAGTCCAGTGAATCCCCTATGTGATATTGTTATCCTTAGATGAATGATAAGTTTGTGAAGGGAAGTTTGGCGACGGTAGTTTCTTAGGAAAAACAAGCTACTAATCCCTCTCTTGCTTCCTAATCCTGAACTTGTTTTAAGTAAAGAACTCAACCAAAGGCTGTGAAGCCATCCAAGGTTGATTTCCCTTGGTTTTACCCAAGAAAACACACAAAAAAAACCAAGTGTGAACCTTGGTCCAAAAAAAGGCATGGGGAAGCATAAAACCGATGAATAACTGAAGCACTTCTGCAACCAGCAATCCGCATTGTGGAAGAGGGTTTGCAAAGGAAAGGTTGTAAGGTTTTAGGGATCTCCACAAACTGCATCGTGGAAGCAGGAAGCGGAAAGTTAGTTTTGTAAAGAGTTTATAGGTTTTCACAATCCGCATTGTGGAAGTGGAAAGGCAGAAGGCGATTCTGTAAGAAAACTGAAGTTTTCTGTAATCCGCATTGCGGAAGCGGAAAGCGGAAGGTAATTTCAAAAGAACCTAAGGGTTTACGCAACTCGCAACGCACATTGCGGAAGCAGAAAGCAGAAGTTAAAGTTGTAAAGAATGTAAGTGTTTCCGCAATCCGCATTGTGGAAAGCAGAAAGCATAAGCTAAAGTTATAAAGAATTCGAGGATATTACGCAATCCGCATTGCGGGAAGTGGAGAGTGGAAGTTAAGATATAAAGATTTGTGTCTTTCGCAATCCACAATCCACATTGTGGAAGTAAAATTGTGGAAAGATAAATTAGAAAGGAATTAAGTATTTTCCGTAACCTGCGTGGCAAAAACGAAGTTGCGGAAGGTCTATTGCGGAAAGGTTCTTAAACTTAATATTTTGATTTCAAACCAGTTAAAGGAGTAAGGATAAAACCTTGAATGTATTTTTAAGAATCCTGTGTATTGTTGTTATGTTGAATGTGTGACAGAGAATGAATATAAGGGTTTATGACTAATGATATATAATTCTTTATATAAAGAAAAGAAAAAAATTATTATGTTTTTGATAGGTTATATGGGTATGTTACATATGGTATCAGAGCTACAGGTTCAACCCTGTCGCCTTTTGGGAACATCTAGTCCCATCGAAACATAGAAACATTATTCTAACCAAAAATGTTATCTGGAATGTTTTGTATTTATGCAAAATTGTTATAAACAGGTTCTAGGTACAACAATGGCTTCACGAAATGAAAATGAAGATCCACCTAAAGAAAGTGCACCAACACCACACTAAACGCAACCAGAAAGAGATCATTTGGAAGTCAGTAAAGTGCTGGAAACAATGAAGAATTTGATCATGGAAATGCAGAGCTTTAAAGCAGAAAATGAGCAGCTGAAAAGGGCCTAGGAAAAACAAGAGGAAATCAACGAGATGTTGCTACAGAGCCTGCATGAGAGGAACAATGGGAAGGAGAAATGAACCAATACAAAGAAGAACTAGGAGAATGGAGGGGATGTTAAAGGAGATGGTAGCTCCTCGAATGATTCCCAAAGATCGGAAAACCAGGTCAAACCAACCAGTAAAAGAAATATTGACCACCTGGAAGGGGAATTTAAAAAGATCAAGCCAACTAGCTTCGACAGGGAATCAAATACCGGAGAAGAAGAAGAATCCTAGCTGTTGGAGATTAAAAATTATTTACAGATTTACAATTACTCCAGTAACATGAAGGTAAGGATGGAAGTCTACAACCTGAAGGGAAATGCCAGTATGTGGTGGTAGGACCTAAATATTTCCCATGGATTAAAAGAGAAGAACCTGAAATGGTCAGAGTTTGAGAAATTCTTCAAGAAGCAGTATTTGTCAAAAAGCTATTATGAGAAAAAGACAAAGGAATTCTATGAATTGAAACTCGCCCAAATGACTATGGAGGACCTCATCAATAAATTTCTAGACCTGCTACAATTCGTGCCTTATATTAAGGAAGAAAAGGTGAAGGTTCATTGATTCTTAAGTTGTCCTCCGCAATCTTACAAAGACCATATCGAGTTCGATAACCCAAAGACCTTAGATGAAGTGCTAAGGAAGGAAATATTGTGTTTTGAACAATATAAGCAAAGGAACGACATATCTGAGGCATGGAAGGATAAGAAGTAAGAAAATTTATGCCAGCAAAAGAAGGAATTCCAACCACCACCCTTCAGAAATATGCCAAGGGACCTGCAAGGAAATTCCTACAACATAAAAAAGCAACCCAGCAGAAGAGTAATAATCTTGTAAACCTTAGAACCAAAGGGACTGTTGGAACCCCTAAAGAACCCCTAAAGTGTTGGGAATGTGGAGAGCCACATTTAAGAATAAATTTCCCATGCCTCAAGGGAACAGATAATATTGTTCACAAATTGTAAGAAGCTTCCACATTTGGGGAGGTTGGAAAAAGATTCCACCGAATTAATGCAGCCCTTGAAGATCGACAGGCAGACCATCAATCTGCAATTGTGGAGATTGAAGGTACTATTTTTAACCAAAGTATTTCCATACTAATTGATACAGGGGCTACCTTAAGTTACATCACTCCTAGAATGATGGAGTATTGCCAGCTCGCCAAGGTAAGGCATGCAAAACCTTGGTCAGTCCAACTAGTTAGTGGAGCAAAAAGGTAGGTAACTAAATTTATTGTTAATTGTGAAGTTAAAATACAAGATCATGTGACTAGGATTAATCTGGATATGTTTCCTCTAGGGTCATATGATATGATTATTGGCATGGACTGGTTAGAAAAGTATAAAGCAGTACTAAATTGTTTTGATAAAACCTTTACGTGTGTGGCTGAGGATCAAATTGTTAGAAGAATAGAAGGTATTAGTAAACATGTCTCCTTGAGACAAATTTATGCCATGCAATTAAATAAGTGTTTGATAAAAGGTTGTAAGATTTATCTAGTGTAGGCCACTGACCTGCTCCTTAATGAAGATCAAACACAGATAAAATACTACCCAGTCTTAAGTGAATTTATGGATGTGTTCCCAGAAGTAATACTAGGGCTACCTCCTAAACGAGAAATAGATTTCTCCATAGAAATTGTACTCGGATCTGCGTCGGTATCAAAAATACCTTATCGAATGAGAATTCCTGAGTTAACCGAATTGAAAATCCAGTTACAAGAACTGCTAGACAAGGGTTACATCAGACCCAATGTGTTGCCATGGGAAGCACCAATTTTATTTGTTAGGAAGAAGGATGGGACTTTACAATGTGCATAGACTACAGACAACTAAATAAAGTGACCATTAAAAACAAGTATCCTCTACCTCGGGTTAACGATATGTTCGATCGGGTAGGGAGAGCTAAAATATTCTCCAAGTTAGATTTGTGGTCTAGTTATCACCAAATGAGGATTAAGGAAGAAGATGTCAATAAAAGAACCTTTAAGACCCAATACGGGCACTACGAATTTGTAGTAATTCCTTTTGGATTAACCAATGCCCCTGCTACATTCATGTGTCTAATGAATAGTATTTTTAACAAGTATCTAGATCAATTTGTGTTAGTTTTCATTGATGATATCTTGATCTACTCAAGGACAGAAGAAGAACACCAACAACACTTAATAATCATACTACAAATCCTAAGAGACCACCAGTTGTATGCTAAATTTAAGAAATGTGAATTCTTTCAGAAAGAAATTAGGTACTTAGGACATGTTATCTCAGAAAAGGGGATTGTGGTAAATCCGTAGAAGATAAAGGCAATTTTAGAATGGCCTGTGCCTAAAGATGTCACTGACATTCGATCTTTCATGGGACTCATTGGTTACTACCAGAGTTTTATCCAAGGATTCTCAAAGATAGCCTACCCCATTACTTCCTTACAAAATAAAGGAGTAAAATTCATATGTTCCTCAAAGTCTCAAGAGACCTTTGAAAATATAAAAAGATTATTAACCATGGCCCCAATATTAAAGGTGGTCAACCCCTATAAAGACTACATAGTCTGTATAGATGCTAGTAAGGAGGGATTAGGAGAAGTATTATCTCAATAAGGGCATGTGGTATGTTATGAATCTCGTAAATTGAAAGAACATGAACGAAATTATGCAACACATGATCTAGAATTGGAAGCGATAGTGCATGCCTTAAAAATGTGGCATCACTACCTGTTAGGAAAGAAATTCCTCTTATTAACAGATAACACCTATGTCAAGAATCTGTTTACTCAGCCTGGACTTAGTGTTAGGCAAGCAAGATGGATGGTCTTCTTAAGTGAATTCGATTTTGAAGTAAGGCATATCAAAGGTAAGGAAAATAGGGTGGCTGATGCACTCAGTCAAATAACTCATGAAGTGTATAAGATCACTATGAGCCAACAAAAAAGTGATCTTTTGAGAAGAATAAAAATAGGTAGCATACATGATGCTGACTATATAAATTTACTAAAAAAGCTACAAACAGATGAGGTAAATTTAAATGGGACAGAATTTAGAGTATATCAGAAAGGCTTAATTCAATTTAAGGAGAGAATATACATGCCGGATGTTGTAGATTTAAAGTTGTTCATTCTAAATGAGATGCACAAACCACTTTATGCAGGACACCATGGTTATCAAAAGATGATAACGACCCTTAGAAAATAATTCTTTTGGCCCAAATTAAGAGCAGATGTAATTGATTACCTATCTAAATGCTTGGAATGTCAACAGGTGAAGGCGGAACATCAACACCTAGTAGGTTTGTTACAACCTTGGCCAATTCTTGAATGGAAATGGGAGGTAATATCCTTGGATTTTATCACAGTTTTTCCTTTAACACAAAAACAACATGACTCAATTATGGTTGTAATTGATAAGTTAAGCGAGTCTGCTCATTTTATTCCTTTGAAGTCAACTTTTAAAGAAGTCGATGTTGCAGAGATATTCTTGAAAGAAATATTTCAACTTCATAGAGTACCAAAGATGGTAATTTATGACCGATATGTTAAGTTTACATCAAAATTTTGGAAATCACTGTTTGCAGGGTTAGAGACCAAGATAAACTTCAGCGTGAGTTATCACCCTTAAACAGATGGACAAACAAAACGAACAAATCAAGTCATCGAAGACATGCTAAGAATGTGTGTTATAGAAAAACCCACTAGGTGGGAGGATTATTTCCACCTGGTAGAGTTTGCATACAACAATGGTTATCAGGCCTCAGCAAAAATGAGCCCATTTGAAATCCTGTATGGGAAAAAGTGTACTACCCCGGTTAGCTGGGATATCCTAGTGGATCGTCTAATAGTAGGACCTGAAATGTTATAATACATGGAACAAATTGTTCAATAGGTACAAAAGAACTTGAAAGTGGCATAGGATCACCAAAAGAGTTACGCCAACTTAAAAAGACATCACAAAGAGTTTTATGTCAGAGACCATGTCTATCTTCGAGTCAACCCCAAAAAGAGCTCCCTTAAATTGGGAAGTTGTACCAAATTAGCACCCCAGTTTTGCGGACCCTTTCAAATATTAGAAAGGATTGGACCTATGGCAGGAAAACTTGCTCTTCCAGCTCACTTGAGAATTCATAATGTTTTTCATATTTCATTACTGAAGAAACATATACATGATTCCACTCGTATCATTGACTAGAATGTGGTGTAGGTGGAACCAGAAGGAGAATTTCAAGTGGAACCTTTACACATTATGGACAGGAAAGAAACAATACTTTGGAATCAGGTTGTTGCTTGGGTTAAGGTGCAATGGAAGCACTTTATCCTGGAGAAGGTGACCTGAGAAGTATAGGAAGTTTTGCGGAAGAAGTACCTAGGTTTATTTCTAGAAGCTATGGAAGAAGACTAAGAACACTGCGAACAGTGTTTCCATAAGGGGGAGAGGATGTAATATTCCCCAACAGATAAAAAAAATTGTAATATTTTGAATTACTATTTTATTTGCTTAATGAGATTCGTTGGTTCTGGAAACCGCCAACCGGTCCTTGGAGGACAGATGTAATTGCAAAATTATGCTTTTAATAAAAAACGTGAATGATGGGGACAACCATGTTGAAGAGGAAACTATGGATGTGATATTGGAGGACGTGAAGAGTCGATCTCAGGGAGGTTACACTAGGCATGAGCATGCTAGTATGGCGCTAGACACGCCCTAAGGAATCAGGGGTGTAGTGGGCAGTGGAAATTCCATGAGGAATTGGCCATTAGCTGCAAAAGACATAGGAAAAAAGAAAAAACTATAAAAAGGAAGCATATGGGAGCAGGTAGGACATTGTTGAGTATGCGGGAAAAGGATTGAGCTTTTGTTGTGTGAGCACCCTGTGTTAGGAAAGACTGGAAGAAATACTTATTGCATGAGCACTCTATGTCAGGCAAGTGATTTCTCATTGCAGAACTATACCTGAGGTTGGATGTCACCACTCTTGGCATGCATAGTTTAGCTCGGGGGTGATTAAAGGCAGAGAACATATGTGCCTAATCTACGGCTGGGTGGAATGTGGTTGTTCCTTCTTCATTCGGCTCTCCTTACAAACTGGTTCCATTACTATGTTTATGTTTCCACAAATCTATTGAGCTCATAATATATCTATATGTGTATGAATGTGTGTTCAATGTCCATAAAATGATAATACCAGTTTTTAGGCTAGATGAATGTATTGCTTATGAGGCGGTGTGATGCCCCTGTGCAGGTTTAAGGGACTGTAACTTGCGTTGAATTTATGGCTTGCTAATGGTGTAATACTCATCCTTCACTTTGAATGGTTATGAGTGCATGGGTTATGAAGTTTACTAATGGGGAAATCCCCCTACTCTGTTTAGTTAACTATGGTTGCATTTGATATATGGTTTACCCAGGGTGAATGCCCTGCTCTGTTTTAGTTAACGGTGACTTCATTTATCATATGGACTTAGTAATAGTGTAATATTGTTTTGTAATGAGTTTCTCGGATGCTTTATTGCTCTACTGTTAATGACCAGTGTAAGGGACCCCTGTGGGAAGTTCAAGTGTTGTTTGGGTTTAAACCCCTCCCAGTCCAGTGAAGCCCCTGTGCGATATTGTTAGCCTCAGATGAATGATAAAGCTATGAAGGAAATTATGGTGATGGTAGTTTCTTAGGAAAAACTGGCTACTAATCCCACTCTGACTTCCTAAGCCTGAACTTGTTTTAAGTAAAGAAATTGGCCAAAGGCAGCAAAGCCATCGAAGGTTGATTTCCTTTGGTTTTACCCAAGAAAACAGAAAAAACAAGTGTGAACCTTAGGCCAAAAAAGGCTTGCGGAAGCATAAAACTGGTGAAGAACTTAAGCACTTCCGTGACCTGCAATCCGCATTGCGGAAGTGAGTTTGCAAAGGAAAGGTTGTAAGGTTTTAGGGCTTTCCGCAATCCGTAATCTGTATTGCAGAAGCGGGAAGCGGAAAGTTAGTTTTGCAAAGAGTTTAGAGGTTTCTGCAATCTGCAATACACATTGCGGAAGCGGAAAGGCGGAAGGCGATTCTGTAAGAAAATTGAAGGTTTCCGCAATATGCATTGCAGAAGCGGAAAGCATAAGGTAATTTCAAAAGAACCTAAGGGTTTCCGCAACCCGCAATCTGCATTGCAGAAGCGGAAAACGAAAGATAAAGTTGTAAAGAATGTAAGTGTTTCCGCAATCCGCATTGTGGAAAGCAGAAGTTAAAGTTATAAAGAATTCAAGGGTATTCCACAATCCACAATCCACATTGCGGAAAGCAAAGAGTGGAAGTTAAGATATAAAGGTTTGTGTCTTCCGCAATCCGCAATCCGCATTGTGAAAAGGTAAAGTAGAAAGGAATTAAATATTTTCCACAACCCGTGCAGCAGAAGCGAAGTTGTGGAAGGCCTATTGCGGAAAGGTCTGTTGCGGAAAGGTCCTTAAACTTAATATTTTGATTTCAAACCAGTTAAAGGAGTTAGGATAAAACCTTGAATGCATTGTTAAGAATCATGTGTATTGTTGTTATGTTGAATGTGTGACAGAGAATGAATACAAGGGTTTGTGACTAATGACATATAATTCTTTATTTAAAGAAAAGAAAAGTTTTTATTATGTTTTTAATAGGTTATATTGGTATGTTACACACTCTAAACCTAATTAGGGATTAATATTATAATTAATATCAATTAATAATCCTTAAAATTAATTATCCTTAATATTCGCTAATCCCTAATCATATTAAATAGGGTTAGTGACATTAAACTTGGTTAGCAACTAAGAGAATAAAAGATAATGGGGAATAAATTGAACTGATAATCAATTGAAGGAATGGATAAGGGATAAAGGATAATATTAAAGAGAAAAAGGGCTAATGAAGGGTAAGCAACAACAAAGAGGAGTTAGGAGTAATTAAGGATGCTTAGGAAAACCAGGGTGCATGAGGGCCAAGTGCCTCTCATGCATAATTAACTCAAAAAAATCAATTAATTATGGAAATCATTGTATAAAAGAAGGAATGGGGTGTCTACAAAGAGGATCCATCTAGTTTTGGGTTACATGGGATCTAGTTTATTGTGGTATTATTGAGGGATTTAAGGGAGGATTTTGAATTGAGAAATTGTTTTCTGGGAATTTTGGGTGATTTGTTTGGAGGAGATTGAGTTAGAAGGGGAAACTAAAGGGGAGGAGAGTTCAAAGGTTGGTATAGTGTTGTCTGTTAGGTGCTCATGGGTCCTTAGCCTTCAACTACAGAATTGGTTTGGTGAAGAGTTGTCCCTCCAACACCATTTGTTGTAGAGAAGTTAAGAGGGACATAGAGGAGACAAGAGGATTAGTTGCAGGACAATAGAAGGGAAGCAAAACTAGGTAAGTGATTTTGTCATGTAATTATCCATTTCAGTCTATTCTTAGTAACTGTTCGCTTAATGTAATATTTGTTAGTGATTCAATTGTGCAAATTTTATAGATTTGTTTTAAAAAATTTAAAGCAAAGTAAATGACCCATATGGGGTGTTTAATGGTCATGGTAGGTGCATTAATGCTGATGGGATAAGGGTCAATCGAAAGAGAGAGACGGTTGGCATGTGAGTGGCGACAAGGATATGAGAGTCCTGGTTGCTTTGCATTTGTATGTACCATTTTTTGTGATATAATGTAAATGCTAACTTACAAAAAGAAAACAAAGGAAATGAAATTGAGTTGGTAAACCTCCATCTATCAATGTTGTAATTTCATTAGATTTCTTTATATCGCATTAAATTAACTAAACTAGATAGTGACTTCTTCTATTCTAAGCAACCTATGTTGTAGGTGATTCATTCATGTTATGTAGGTGATTCATTGATTCTATATATATATATATACACTTGAACATTGATTCTATACAACATGTTAACATTTTCCTTTCTAACTTACCTAAGGGGTACATGCATGAGGATTCCTCTTAGAATAAAACACTATCTGAGTCAAACAATTTCTCCATTGACATTTAGTACGCAAGGTGTTGGCTTAGTTGGAAATAACTTATCAAATATAGCATGCACATGAACACATCAGTAATGTTGGAAAGTAGCCAATTCTACAAATGAAATACACTTTAAAAGACATTATGTTTAACCTCCTAGGCCATCTAGGAATCTTGAGATTATAAGAATATCTCTTATTGCTAATTGTTAGCTGCACTTCCCTTAAGATGACTATTAAATTAACCGTTAGTTATTAAACCTTTATTAAAACAAAATTTTGGCATCACACTGCCCTTATGGTATAATCGAATATAGGAAACCTTTGCTTCTCAAGATCAATATTAAATATAACGACATTCAAACACTTATAGCAATATGTTCAAATAGTCTATAAACTTCTATATTTAACTCGTTCATAAATCGAGACAATGCCTACCCAAAATTAATGTATATCTAAATATCCTTACCGCCCCTCGATGTGGTAATACTAGTTCCAATGCAAACGGGTCGTGTATAATTGGAAGTCAGGATCAGTTAGTAATAAGTATACAAAAGGTGTTACTACCTACCCAAAGTATATCCCATATATATAAATAATGAAAATTCGGCGCATAGATTTCAAGATAATGATTTAAAATACAATA
This sequence comes from Pseudotsuga menziesii, assembly GCA_001517045.1. Taxonomy (NCBI): domain Eukaryota; kingdom Viridiplantae; phylum Streptophyta; class Pinopsida; order Pinales; family Pinaceae; genus Pseudotsuga; species Pseudotsuga menziesii. The sequence continues at coordinate 103,149 of LPNX011190197.1, read as the reverse complement.
CTCTATTATAGAATAAATTAATTATGATCGGCATGTTTGATAGATAGAGATAAGTATAATGAAAAGTACCATGAGACTAAAAGTGCACATTTGAAAATATTTACAATATATATCCGTTTACCATAACTTATATTCCATATGCCTGTTCGAATCACACCTAACACATATTCTTGATAATAATAATATCAGTCTAAACTACACATAAGAGAGAAATGTAGTTAATAAGGATACATTGAATAGTAGTTAACATAGTAACCTAATGTGTGAAATCTAGGACCTAGGGTTGTCACTAATGTTATTGATAAATTTGGTAGAAGAGAAAATAATAATAATAAATATACAAAATAATGATTCCCACATACGAAAGTAGTTGATGCTAAACTAATAACTATATTAAAATTTTTAGATTATGTACCTTTAATTACAACAAAAAAACAAAACGAGAAGTAAAATGTAAAAATGGTGAAAACCCCATCTTTAAGTTATACTTTCCACACTAGAAGGAAATATATGGGAAGAAATTGCATCAATACCCATGTCTCATGCAAGCAACGCCATGATAAGGACATTTAAACATTAAAAAAAATGACAAGTACAAACCATTGTGTTGTTCTTATCATTATTAATTAAATTCAGCTCAATTTGAAACTCAAGTGCACACATTTACGAAGAGAAATGCATGTGCATGGCATACCATTGGAAGCTAGCTAGTTTTTTAAAAAGAATTGTACTTCAATAATGGAAGATAGATAATGTGCATGTCATATTTGGAACAACTTAAATACATGGACCTTGAATGTCATTAGGAATAACCATAACCTAAATCCCCATAGGATTGTTGATAGGTCATAAGTATGGGGAATCATTCAAGAATGAGGGGCATATTATCTTTTTATGTTAATTCATGAATTAATTAAGACTTGTGATGGTAGAAGGCAGTTATTTTCTAAAGGTAATTCGTGATGTTGTGGTAATTTGATGGTAAATGACAAATAATTATGAGATGTTAATAATATTATTTATAATGATTGCTTGGTATGTTAGCTTTTTTCTAGAATGTGTAGACTATGACATGGATAAATATTTCCATACCAAGGAAGATTTTAACGATCCATTATTTTATTAAAGTGTAGAAATCTTGGTTAATCTTATTAATTATCAAATTTCCAACCATAAAATGTTTGGTAATATTCTAAAAAAAATATTCAAAATTCTAAGGGTTTCATATAGTTTTTGGACAATTCTGACGATTTTTAGAGTAACAATTTTTAATCTTATAGAATTTGGAAGAATTATATTGGAAAAAATGGAAAATGACGAATATTTTTTGGAAAAAAAAACTCAAAAATTAGCCCATGAGCTAAATTTCACCCCTAAAATTTTCTCTGTTTCATACTGAGCAAAAAGATGATATCATGGGATACCTTTATTTCCTAATGTATAACGATTATGATATGGATATTATTTTTATACTCAACATAATGATGACTCTATGTGATGCTTTATTTTCCAGTTATGATATGAACATCTATTTTGATACTCTATCGAATGATGATTATATATGATGTCTAAGGTATTTACTTCCAGTGTGATGCTTATGATATGAATGTTTTTTTTTCTACTCAACATGATAGAAATTTCATATGATGCATAACATAATCTTTATTTACTAGTAATTTCATATGATGCATAACATAATCTCTATTTACTAGTAGGTGAGGATGAAAGGTTATTTAATGGCTTAATGATGTAACATTATTTGACATGTCATCATTTGTATTCAAAATATCTAAAGAGCTATACATGGTATGCTTATGAAATGTGGTTAAATTGATTTTGACATCTTTCACTAAAGGAAAATTATGACTTAATAGTAATGACAGTGCACTATATGATGGAACCTAGAAAAAGATGTGAATATGAAATGAGATCATGAATTACAAATGTGAGTAATAATCATCGTCAAAACAAAAAGGGAAGCATATTACATGGAGCATCCTATCTTTCAATGATTTCAGGGGGGCATAACCAGGAATGAGAATGGAGACACTATACATATTTTATGGGTTGGGGGACAACCCAACAAACAATCATATACCAGCAGCGAATCTATCGAAAGTCCATGGCTTGAGTCACATTAGCCATAGAGGGAGGTATATGGAGAAGGACTGATGATGCCTGGGGTTGGATGCCTTGAAGATATATGGAGGGAGTTAGGTCCAACCTTTAGAGATGCATGGTTGACCAAAATCTGAGGTGGTCGATGAGGTGACTAGATGAGACCAAAATCTAGTGCGGTCGGTGAGGTCAAAAATAAATACCGGAAGCATACCAAAATCCGGTGTGGTTGATGAGGTCCTAAGATTGAGTTAGTCATTAGGCTAACCAAGAATCTTCCAATTCCTTTCCAGATGCTTGGCTTACCAAAATCTGGTGTGGCCAATGAGGTGGCCATATGTGACCAAAATCCGGTGCGACTAATGAGGTCAAAATAAATACCGGAAGTAGACCAAAATATGGTGCAGGCAATGAGGTCCATTGAAACTTCTGATGCCTACATCACTAACCACATATATGTTACAGTAGAGAGCACGTGCCATGGCAAGAGGGGCCATCCAAAGTCGAAGTGGAGGGTTATGGAGGCGAATCGGATGATATGATTCTCAAGGACGGGGTGCATGAGGTTAATGAAGTTTGGTTGTGTTGTGTTTTTTATTGTAGTTGTTTGAGTCAGTTGCAACTTCATTTTCATTATCTTATGACATGGTTTATGAAGTAGAGTCAATGCATGAATTGTATGAATGAATGCATAGTATATCCTAGGTAATTAATAAAGACCATGTAGTAATTAGGGCATTGGATTGTATTAGTGAAGAGGATAATTTTTTGTGTTGGCCACAAGTCAAAGTTTCCATCGTCACAATAGTAGTAAGTATGAACATATTATACAAATACATAAATATTGTGTTGCATATGATGTTTTGTGTTGTGAACCTATCTCTGTGGAAGTGTAACTTTGGGGCAAAGTTTCTCAAAAGGGGGAGAGTATGTAACACCCTAAATATAATTAGGGATTAATATTATAAATAATATCAATTAATTAATAAATAAAATTTCAATAAGCCTTAATATTAATTAGCCTTAATAATCATTAATCCCGAATATAATACTAATTAATCCCTAATCATACTAAATAGAGTTGGTGACATTAAACTTGGTTAGCAACTAAGAGAATAATAGATAATAAGGAATAAATTGCTCTGATAATATATTAAAGGAATGGATAAGGGATTAAGGATAATATTAAAGAGGAAAAGGGCTAATGAAGTTTAAGCAACAACAAATATGAGTTAGGAGTAATTAAGCTTGGTTAGGAAAAGCAAGGTGCATGAGAGCTAAGTGGCTCTCATGCATAATTAACTCAAAATAATTCAATTAATTATGGAAAGCACTGCATAAAAGAGAGAATGGGGTGTCTTCAAGGAAGATGCAACGAGTTTTGGGTTACATGGGCTCTAGTTTTATTGTGGTATTGTTGAGGGATTGAAGGGAGGTTTTTGAATTGAGAAAATGTTTTATGAGAATTCTAGGCACCTGATTTCTTTAGAGGAAATAGAGTTAGAAGGGAAAACTTAGGGGAGGAGAGTTCAAAGGCTTGTATAGTGTTGTTTGTTGGGGGTTTGTGGGTCCTTAGCCTTCAACTAAGGAGTTGGTTGGGTGGAGAGTTGTCCGTCCAACACCAATTGCTAGAAAGAAGTTAAGAGGGACGCGCAGAGAAGACAAGAGGATCAGTTGCAGGACAACAAAAAGAACCAGGTAAGTGATTATGTCATGTAATTCTCTATTTTAGTCTATTCTTAGTAACTATTAGCTTAATGTAATATTTTGCTACTGATTTAATTTTACAAATTTTATACATTTGTTTATAAATTTTAAAGCAAAAGAAATGAAATTGAGTTAGTAAATCCTCCATGTATAAATGTTGTAATTTCATTAGATTTGTTTCTGTCGCATTAAATTAACTAGACTAGATAGTAACATCTTCTATTATGAGAAATATGTTATGTAGGCACTCCATTCATGTTATGTAGATGATTCATTCAAGTTTATGTTATGTATGTGATTAAATCTTGTTTATGTATATAGTAAATCTCTTTATATAAACTTATCCCTGCTTTAAAAGGCATTAATTAAACCATGTAGATATTCTTACAAATTAAAATTAGTTTTGTATTTACATAACATAAATCTAGGTAATTCATAATTCATAATGAACCTGGCATATGCAATTCAATACTGAATTTAAAACGCCACTCAATTAATACACTAAGCTCAATTAGAATAATTAATACTCCTCCCCATAGTTGTTAATTAATAACTAGCCTCTAACCTCTCATTGTAAAATGGTACACTACATCTCTCTACAGCTACATGCTTGCCTCCTCTGCTGCCACAGATAAGAGTTGTCTCTTGAACGTTATGGAGTCTTAAATAACCTTGCTAAGTCATCTCTTTGTATCAATCTCCCACAAATCTCCAATAAGGGGTGCTTGCACTGTAGGATGGAAGATAAGCGCTAAATAATTGTCCTTGGCATAATTCTGTTGTCCACTTCATTGGTGGAGATGACATCTTTTGGTGCTATAGGTTCCCCTTACCCTTCATTCTCCAAGACTTTTTTTTGGCGGTGTGCTTCTTAGCATGAAGTTTCAAATGATCCTTCAGCGCTTGGTGTCCCAAAATTCGCTCAATTTGTAGTGTTGGCAAAATTATTGATACTACAATGGTTGCTTCGCATTCTCTTTGTCAGAGTGCCAACATTAGCCTCGTGACTTTTCTTCTTACAACAGACAAATCAGAAGTGCTTTGACATGCCTCTTTGATTTGCACTTGTGTTTGGCATGGTTGTTTGCTTGGTTCCCCGCTTGTTAGTGCAGTTCTGGGTGGGAGAAACATGCCTTAGTTTCTCTCTTTCAAGATTCTACAAGCTAGTTGGAGTGGTGGCTTGTTCCACTATAATGGTGTTTTTTTTGCAATCGAAATAACTTCTTTTTCAGTCCCTCTTTCCTTGACAAAGGTTATCTTGGTGGTCTTCTGTAATCACTCACTTCCTCTTGTCCACCGAAGCCCAAGATTTCATGTTTAACTCTATGTTCCACTAAAATGGGGTTTATAATCCCTTGACTTCTTTTGCCTAATCCTTCGCCATTGTACGCCAATTGCTTCATAAGCTTGGAATCGATGTCTTTGGTATGTTTTTCAAAATTACCTAAGGGTTTTTGAAAAAGGTCTATGTTGGGTGAGCTTACTGTGCTGGTCTTGGTCATGATGTTTTGGTCATGATGTTGGCTTCTACAGTAACACTGGAAAGTGTTTACACCTTTTTGATCTTTTGAACAGCTACCTGTGACTTGGCCAATATTTCAATCTCTTTTTCCAACTCCACTATCCTCTCCTTTAACTGTCGGTTCTCCTCTAGGATCTGCACATTGAAGCCTCTTAACTCTTCCAACCTCTCCATTTTCAATGTCTTACCCAAACTGGGTCTCCTTCACTTCAAAGTTCTAACAGTTTCTTCAAAATCACGAATTAAACTGCTCTGGTACAAATATGATCCATAAACAAGGGACTTATAATCCACATGCTCACCAACACAAGTCCTCTGTAGAAATTACAATTAATGTCTCTATATTTCAATATGGACTTAGACAAGTCCTCTGTAGAAATTACAATTAATGTCTCTATATTTCAATATGGACTCAGATCTGGTTCATTGTTTGTTTATGTATCCATAAACGAGGGACTTATAATCCACATGCTCACCAACACAAGTGCTCTGTAGAAATTACAATTAATGTCTCTATATTTCAATATGGACTCAGATCTGGTTCATTGTTTGTTTATGTAATGGAACAAGTCCAGCAACACTCTGTCAAGCCCTCTAATTCTGCTAACTGAATTCCAGCACTGTTACGCAGAAAAAGGCAAATATAGCAGCTCGATTAACAACAGGGCTACACTTCAATATTCATATGAGCACTCTGTTTTCTTAATTGTCAATGATGAACAAACTTTGTATTTTAGATTTTCAAACCTAGCACTTCACACATTTGGCCAATCACTATTATGGCAGGATGCAAGGCCTCTTTTGGGCTCTCACAATCACCATAGCCAAGGAAATTAATCAAATGCATATCACTTCGACAACCCATTCATCGAAGGTTGTAAGCAACTGACAATTCACATTGCTTATATTCTAGGATATGGCTAAGGTAATTAATTGGATTAAAATGAGCAAAGAGTTGGCTGTATATGCTTGTAGCATGTGTTTCTATTTTAGTAATTTGGACTATTGCATGTGAGTGCATAGTTTTTAAATCATAATAACATAATTTGAGTACAAATCTGGATATGAATACAATTTGATAAGGAAAATATACATAATGAAAAAATCTAGTATAAACAAAATATTGAAGTTGAGTTTTTATATAATATTTTTATTCAAACATATCATAAATGTATATAGACATTTATATAATAAAATCAAACATATATTTGAATAACAAAAATACAAAATAGCAACTAAATATTTTAATAAAAAAATATCAAATTAGATGGTATTTCTGTTTAAATAATTAAAGTTTAGTTTTTTAAAATTAGTTTTTAAGTTTAGGTTTTTAAAATTAGTTTTTATATTTTAATTATAAAAATCTGTATCCCTTCTACACCTACACCAAATATTTGACAAATTCAAATTTATTTTGAATTTCCATACAAAAAACCCACTAATATGGACAAATTATACTACTATGGTTTAAACCCGCACAGCACACCCAACGATCAATGCAATTGAAGGATTGTTGTATTGGGTGAGTAGAATACACAGTTCAATGTTGCCCTTTATACATCGATTTGTATAGGGCTGTGGCTAACTTCCAGCAATAACAATGGGCAAAAATAATATAGTGGGTGAACAATTGCATGTGTAAATACCAATGGTATGTTGCAGCATTGTCTTTGATCAACTTACCAGCTAGACAGGTAACCACCCAGCGATACAACAAATTGGACAAAGTGTTGCCAATAATAATAGTGTTGTTATATGTGTATTACATCGTCCACATGCTATGATTTTTACAACATAAACAAAACCAACCAAGCACAACAAATAATCACACAGTAAACAATAGAAAACCCAACGATCAATGCTATTGAAGGACTGTTGTATTAGAATGCACAGTTCATAAACAAAACCAACCAAGCACAACAAATAATCACACAGTAAACAATAGAAGACCCAACGATCAATGCAATTGAAGGACTGTTGTATTAGATGCACAGTTCAATGTTGGCTTTTATACATTGATTTGTCCGATAAGTGAATGGCTAACATCCAGCGATACCAAAGGAAATAGCTGGAGGTTGCCACAGCGTTTAAACCCACAAGGCATACCCAACGATCAAATCAATTTAAGGATTGTTGTATTGGGGAATAGAACACACAGTTCAATGTTGGCTTTTATACATCGATTTGTCCGATGAGAGGATGAGAGAATGGGCTGTGGCTAACCTCCAGTGATACCAATGGACAAAGAATAATATTATGTGTGAACAATTGCATGTGTAAATACTAATGGTATGTTGTAGAGTGGCATTTGATCAACCTACCAGCTAGACAGGTAACCACCGAGCGATACAACAAATTGGGCAGAGTGTTGTAGAAGGTGAATTTCACATCAGTGAACAAAGCCAATAATAATAGTGTTGTTGTGTAGTATATCGTGCATAGATACACTGTCACCAGCGATTGATTAACATAAACAAAACCAACTAAGCTGGGAAAAATGTTATAGAATATGAAATTGTTATAAAATATGAATTTCACATCAATGAACAAAGCCGCCATTAATAATTAATAGTGTTGTTATATATGTAATACATCGTTTACATGCTATAATTTTTACACCAGCAATTAATTAACATAAACAAAACCAACCCAGCACACAACAAATAATCACACAGTAAACCATAGATGACCCAACAATCAATGCAATTGAAGGATTGTTGTACTGAGTGAATAGAATATACACAAAGCTCAATGTTGGCCTTTATACATCGATTTGTACGATAAGTGAATGGGCTGTGGCTAACCTCCAGCGATACCAATGGCTACAGCTGGAGTTTAGCCACAGCGTTTAAACCCACATGGCATACCCAACGATCAATGCAATTGAAGGATTGTTGTATTCGGTGAATAAAATACACAGAGTTCAATGTTGGCCTTTATACATCGATTCGTCCGATGAAAGAATGGCCTGTGGCTAACCTCCAGCGATACCAATGGACAAAAATTAATATAATACTGTGGGTGAACAATTATTGCATGTGTAAATACCAATGGTATGTCGTAGCATGGCATTTGATGAAACTACCAGCTGGACAAAGGTAACTACCCAGCGATACAACAAATTGGGCAAATTGGGCACAGTGTTGTCGGATGTGTGAATTTCACATAAGTGAACAAAGCCACTAATTACATTGTGCACAGGCTATAATTTTTATATCAACAACTTATTAACATAAACAAAACCAACCAAGCACACAACAAATAATTATACACATAACAAATAATCACACAATAAATAAAAGATGATCTTGGAAACCCAAATAGGAAAACTAACATTTGATGAGGATTTTATTATGATCACGAAATTGCGACAAAGAGTAAGTTATGCACTGTCAACAGAGACTATGCTGCATTCTTACTCACTGGCAATGTCTTGCAGATTGCTTTGGCTCGAGGACCTTCGATCTTCAAACAGGTTTCCAGCAAGCCCCCTCGTGCTTCTGCAGCTGGCCTTCTTCTTTTCCTCTCCAGCCCTCTTTCCCTCCTCTTCCTCATCCTTTTATTCTGACAACATTCTGTTTTTAACAGCATTGTTTGAAAAGCCAAATCATCAAGATGAGTCATTTTATCACGAGTTCATCTTCTCGTCCTTTTATTCTGACAACATTCTGTTTTTAACAGCATTGTTTGAAAAGCCAAATCATCAAGATGAGTCATTTTATCACCAGTTCATCTTCTCGTGGCTTTGGCTTTGGACAATTAATTCAAACTGTGCGAAAATTTAATTACAAAGTTTGAAATGAAAATATATTTCAGATCCATTTTGGATCTAAGTGCTACCGCTTCTACGAAGGTAACACGATCTCAAGCCACCTTTCACATGAAGAAGGGGGAACTTCTATGGGTGTTACACACTCCTCAAACCTCTCTCCCTTCCCTCTGGGGACATGGCAAATCGTAGCCCCCTCTTTATGGTTCCCTTGCCATTCTGTGTTTTACTTTATATTTAATTTAATTCAAAATATTTTCATTATTTAGAGTTGGCTATAACTCAGGAAAAAGCATGAAATATACAAAATACTTATATATGTGATACCCTTGATTCGTCACAAAGAAAACAACAAAGAATTGAACCTTAAATCGAGACACTTACGTCAAATGTGTGTGGACCCGGGTTCAAAAGAAGGTCAAATACAAAGTATTCCAACAACCATGCTCACCCACATACCATTGATAACAATTTGCCTTTGCTAATCTTTTTATAGAACATTTTGAAAAGAAAAAAAGCACTTTCCCTTGAAACCCAAAAGATTATATCCTTTTTTCATCAATACTTATATAATCTAGCCCCATGACCTCTCCCACCTTAATCAGTGACTGAACCACCTCCACTCAATATTAAATGATGTCAAATTTACTGTGTAGATCCAAAACCATGACGGCCTTCCCTCCATGGATGTATTCATTTCCAAACAAAATCACAGTTCCCTATCCCAACAGATTTACCCGAAGAAAACCCACATTGATAAGTATATTCATGCCCATTCCCATAACCACTCAGCCCAATAAGATGTTGCTCTCAACACTACGGCTCTTAGGATCTCACATAACAAGAACATTGACCAGGGGAAAACTCATCTTAGAGAAGCGCTTCAAACTTATGGCTACCCTACTTCCCAGATCAACAGAACTTTCTTCAAGGCTTCTTGTCCGAGAACCAATCGTTCCCCTTATTTTTATTTCATTAGAGCATAAATTATCTTCCCTGCATCTAAGGTGTTGTTGGCAAAATTGTCAAAATTCTTGTCAAAAAGAACATTTAACCCATTTGTAAACTTCATAAAACCTTGAAGAGCCTCTTTAATAATGTAAACGAAAAAGTCAATCCCCTCCTGCAATTAGGCATTTATCAAATTCCATGTTCCTGTGAGGTGTCATACATGACACCTAGCTCCAGCCCACTATGATCTGTCAATTGGCTGATTTGGATCTCGAGTACTTAACACCTTCTCTGTTTGACTCCATTATCAAAAGACAAGTTAAACAAACTCAACAACCCATCATTCTTTTGAGCAACGTCTCTGATTGACTCCATTATCAAAAGACAAGTCGAGCAAACTCAACAATCCAACGTTCTTTTGTGTTGAATTGCCACGGTAGGAGAATATCTGCTCTAATCAACACGTTGAATTTTGAGCAGATCAAAACAAAATTTCTACAACCACGCTGATAAACAATGAATGGCCATTGCTCTTCAAGGGGGATTCGGGAACATATGATCAGAAACAATACCAGCATGCAACAGCCAATTCATGGATTTTCGCAAGCCTTGATCAACTTTAGCTTCATTTTCTCCAAATCCACAAGCAAACGTACAAATTGTGGAAGCACAAAACTAACTTATGGTTCAATCAATCCACAGACTTCCCTTGTGATAACCAGTGTTCCTTTCTGGGTATACCTAGATATCACAATTGCTGATGAAAAGAAGCCATAAACCCTCATTGAAGATCATAATGCAGTGACAAAATTAGAATATGAAATGTTGCAGCATACGAACTACCGCCAGAAATTGCTCTGTTGCTGGCAGCTGCCTAGCCAAAATGCCAACCATCTCAATTTTAATTACAACTATACTCTTATATTTATTATTGTAGGCAAGGAAGTTATTAGAGAGAGAGAAGGAAGGAAGCTTGCACAGCTAGTAAGTGTTTCCCTGAGTAGTTGTAGAAGACTTGGTATTCATAACCCTCCTCAGGACTTGGGACATATAACATGCACATTCATAACCTAGTTATTCTTGCCAAGCCTCGGTTGTTCCCTAGGCCTACACATTTGAGTGCTCGGGTCATGTCTGGTGGTAATTCTGTAGTAGATAAATCAAACGCTAGGAAACGGCTGATTTAATATTTAGGCTGCAAAAAGTTGTTAATAACTTAATACTATCTTGAAATCTTTCCCTTGAATCATTTTATAGGGAAATTTTCTTTATGAACTTCCAAAGTGCTTAGAAATCATCATTTCTGTCTTGGAACTTAAAATAAGAATATAAAGATTTCGATTGTGTAAACAGATCTTGTAGCAGTCCTTGTACAGAAAGTTCTTCACAAGTCAAAGAGCAAGTTGTTCAAAACTTCAAAGCACAACGACAAATCTAAAGTTTTATCCTATTCCTCACTACATGTTTCTAAGGACATGACCAAAACCAAGCAGGCCTTTGACAAAACCCTATGCCCTGAATCTTCCTCTTCTTCTGTGATGTTGTGATAAAATGCAACTGTCTACATCGAAACAAGCTAACAAGGAAGCATCCATTCAGATTAAAAATGGATGGAGATACGTTCAAATTAATCAGAACTCGAATGAATGCAAAAAAAGCTGCCTTTACAATATCACTACCTGGATTGTGTCTTTTTATGCACCAGAATCTGCAGTAGAACTCACTTTTCTGGAGCAGGTGTAAAATATAATAGATTCCCTGTTTTGGGAGTAATAACTATTGTGATTTGTTCTGATTCAATAATTTCTACAGGATGGTAAAACTAGGAATGCATTTTATTTCATGGTAATATTTCTCTTGCATCAACATTTCGATCAGTTTTTTAACGGGTAGAAGAATATTTAGATAAAATTATATGCAAGACAAATAACTCTTCAAACTTGGTCTGGAATTACGGAAATCAAGATATGTGAGCACTTCAAAATGAAAGTGACGACAGAAAAAAAGAAAGCAGAAAGAAAGGATTAGAGAGTTATATACTGTACATGACATTTAAATCCCCAATTTTGCTGTGGAGGGAACTGTGCAATATTGAACATGGGCCCACAGTATGCAAAACATCGATAGATCAGCATATCCACGACAAATACAGTCAGGATAGTGTGGTGTGATCAATGCTCTCTTTGATACAAGCAATCCTGCTAAGGTACAATAACCAGCAATAATAACTTGAATGGAAAATTTAAGAAATGTCAACTCTCTGATGTGTTGTGTATACCTCTAAATCTATATTGAGATCTTGGTGGAGCATTGGAATTTGGAAATGATCATAATAGACTGTAGATCTTTATAGAACACAAAAAAGACGATGTCGTTTCATTGCACAAAAATATAAATTTTAAATTCAATATGAAAAACTTTGTTATAATATTGGCACTGAACCAAAAGAATTTTTCCTAATGCCAAGTATCAAACATACTGATTGCATTTAACAAATATCGAAGAAAAATCGTATCCTTTGAGAAGTTCTCAATGCATGATTGTCCAGGTATTAGATGTCAGTTTGTCTAGACAGGAAAAAGCCAAAAACTAGTTTTCAGCTTTTCCATTTGTGCAAAGAATAAACTCAAATTCCTGAGTATAATATCTATTTTGATTACTAGATACAAATATTCCTAGAAAACCTCTAATGATGGATATTTTGCTTTTTCATTTTTCGATCTTCCTTTAATAGGAACCCAACCTGGAGAGATTCCACAAAACTTTTGTATGTACAGGGGTAGTCAATCAGCTAGTAAATGACGATAGTCGCTAACAGCCTCCTTTGACAAACTGTACTAGGCATCTTTAAGTCTCAGACTATATTACCGTAGAAAATTTTGTTTTAAGAGCACTTTCTACTTAATTCAGACACCACATTCTTCACAGTCTGCGCTGGAATTCTCTGAAACTTTTGTTTTTGAAAAAACAGAAGCTGCACCAAAAATGAATCTTCCTTTCCTTCAAATAGCTCCCAGCTACAAGTAAAATTGTAAATGAAGGCCATTCTGTGAAGTAACAAGGATAGCAACTTTAGAGTACATAACTCCTCGACAAGTACTAAGGCCATGCTTGGAGCTTTAGATTGATCAGTCACAGCAAATGAGGCGACCTCTAATGGATGTCAGCCCCTACCAAATAATACATCTAAATTTTTGAAACTGTATTGTCCAGGGAGCTTTGTCATTTCACCTCCTGAATGTTTCGGAAAGTGATCTTCAATGTTTGTATGTCCTTGCCTTTTAAACTGGCTACTGTTCTTCTCGACCCTTGAACTTTTGTTGCTACCATTTCTTTTTAGGGTCCCAAGTGTCGTTTGCTGTAATTGAAGTACTGTGAGCATACTCACAGCTATTAGTGCAACCTTGGCAACTACACCAGCCATTCTATGCAGCGGCTCTGAATTCTTCATGAACTGGATACTAAAATTAAGAAAACATGTCAGGCCAGTCTGGCATTTGTTTTGTAAGTTTTCGTTGTTTTCGTCAGTTTTCTCATTTTTATTACAGCGGACTGCTTTATTTGCTTCTCTGGTTGAAGAATTTTGGTGAGCAAAAGGGTTTGAATGTATATCCTCTGCCTCATCTCTGTCACTAGCAAATGCCAGAGCTTCCTGGATAACAGTTAGATCTCTGCCACGATGCTCTCTGAGCCTTCTTAGGAGCATTAGCCGACTTTCTTCCAAACGCATCAGAGCTGCATCTTTATCTGCGCGTTGCTGTAATTGCAGGGTCTGTTCAAGCAAAGACAAGTTTAGACTGTAGCTCTTAAAAGAATACAATTTGTTATAAACGCAATGGCAAAAAGTTGAAAACCACTTTAGAAAGTCCATGTTATTAGGTGAAGGAATATTTCAAAAAACAATGATGGAGAAAATGCCCTTCTGAATAGATCTGTCTCATTGAAAAGCCAGTCTGCAAAGATGCCCATTTTGTCAAGATAAAACTGAACCTAGCTCTGAAAGTCATTGTTATCTTAACAAAATTAGAAAGGCCTAAATCAAAATACAAGCTTATGTTCAAGAAACGAATAGCAGCACAAACCCAGTTCAAGAAAACTGTCATACAGAAGACCCAAATCGAACAAATCAGTGATTGCGAAATTTGGAAAGATGGGCCCAAATTCAAATATAACAATAACGGTGTGAAAGGAGAAAGAAATTCAAGAAATCTGAAATTTACTAAAATTGGAAGGATAAGTCAGAGACCCATCAGACCATATCTTATGTAAATTACAATTTACATAAGATTAACATTTTAGGCATATTAGTATACTTTTATTTTAACTCTGGATTTATCATGTGTTTTTGCAGCTCAAGGGATTTGATCCTTCTAAATGCTTGGTAGATTCGGAATCTTTCTTCAAATTACTTGATGAAAGGTTTGCACATCCAGAATTAATCCTGAGTTAAAATGGATATATGCTGATTTATTTAATGATTCTTTTTTAATTTTTTTGGTTTTTCGTTTATTTAAAATCATTTTAATATTTTTATTAAATTAATTAATTTTACATGTTTGACACATGACTCTAGATGCATCTAATTACTCTCTATGCAATGCCTAGAGCTACTTATTCTATGTACAATGCCCCAAACTTACAACTTATTCTATGTACAATACCCCAAACTTACAAATTCATTAACTGTAACAAAAGAAACAAGAAAAAAATATCAATAAAATTCAGACATTATTATTATTATTTAATATTTAGTTTTTATAAATATTATAGTGGACCAAATTTATTTTTCAATCCATTTAATATTAAAATGTAGAATATGAATTTGTTAATAATTGTATTTATGTTTAAAGAATTTAATATATATCTAATTTTAATTGTATATTTTTGACAAATCTCACCCACCTAAACTGTAGAGAGTTCCTGGAAACATAATAAAAAAGAATCAATGGTTTATTCCAAATGGATCTGCAAAAAAAGTTAGTATAAGTTTCAGATTTCTCAAAGAAATGTCTGTCTGACTAGACAATCCAAACAAGAAGGAAAAGGATCCTGGGATAATTGCTGAAATATTTTGCCTAATCTGCAAATTGTGTCGACACAGTCTTTTATCCTAACAAATTTTCTTGAAACGGACTTGTGTTTTATCTTTTAGTTCATCTAACAAATTTTCTTGAAACGGACTTGTGTTTTATCTTCTAGTTCATCAAATCATTAGTAAATTGTTATTCTTACACAGGTACCATCCGTTTTCATATTTCTATTTTTTATTTTTATTTTTATTGATTTTTGTGATCTGTGACATTACAAACTATCTTCTTTGATTTGTGTGACCATTTTTTATGTGACATTGCAAACCATCTTACTGCAGTGGCATATCTTTATGTTGATTAGTACAACATTAATAAACCCCTCTATCACATTAATACACCCCTTCATCTTCATATGCGCAAGCAAACATGAACTCGGATCCAATTCCTCAAGGTTGTCAAAGATCTTATTGATACGGGACGTCCAGAAAGATATACAGAAACCCAATTGAAAGGGTAGGGGCAAGAAACACAGGTTTGCCATTTTTATGTACCAGATGATCCGATTCTTTATTAAAAGAGCAAACAGCAAACTATAAACAATACATACTGATAAAATGGAAATAAACAAATGACTGATTTTGAAAACCCAGAAAGACAATAGCCATAAGGAAGGATAAAGAGGAGAACAAAGACATACATACATGCAAGAAGTAGAGTTGATTTTCGAGCACCTCCAGAGCATTTCGAATGGCGTTCAAGCTCCTCGTCTCGGCAAATAGGTCTTCTTCCTGCAAGAAATCAGCGCAGTTGGGAGGGACAGGACCAGGGGCAGGAGCGCCATTGCTAATGTGCTGTTGCGCAGCGTTCTGGTTATGTTTAAGGCAGCCATGGTCTTGATTTCCAGGGGCTGAAAACGAGGGAGGAAGAGAACTCGGAGGTTTCTTCCGAATGGAATGGATGAAATGGGATTTTGAGAGGCTAAGGATGGCATCGCTGATTCTGTCGTGTAAATCCCAGGCTCTTTCCATCACCGCTTCCATTTCCTCTCCCCCCATTTCCATCACACCGGACATTATTCTTTTCCTGCTTTCTCTCGCCTAACAACTATTTATATTCCGACAGCAACCACATGGAGAGATTCACAACATGGCGTGGCCATTAATGTCTGGGGAGGGTGGGATGAGATTACAGAGATTCAGAACATGGTGCGGCAATTAATGTTAGGGGAGGATGAGAAGGGATAAAAGAGCACTACATTTGTTGTCACCACGACCTCCTCTTCTTGGCAGGAGGGTATGAAAAAAACACATTTCAACAGCAATTCTGTTCTGTTCCCCTCCCGTCCCCTCGGGCCCTCCCGCATCCAACTGTTGTGGGCCCATTATTCAATGTGCTTTCTTTTTCTGCTTTATCTTTTTTTCCTTGGTAAGTTTTTTAACATCTTCTCATTGCCTTGGGAAGCCATTTTACAGTTCAGTATTGGAAGATGTGTAACTGTTCACCCTCCCACATTAAACCGATGTATACTCATTACTCAATGTGCTCAAGCTCTTTCTTTTCGCTTCTTTTTTTTCTTTTGTCAAGCATTTTTAATATTTACAAGGGTTTTCTAGATCATGATATTTGTCTGCTGTTCAAAAATTTTTAGGGTTTCTTCTTTTATAAGTAAGTTTGTAAGTTTCTTTTATCCCGTAATCTTTTAATAGTCTAGGATTTCTTCTTGTGTAAATAAGTTAAGTTTGTAAGATTTTTTTTACTATAAATTTTCACACGTCATTCGTTAATAGCTTAGGGTTTGTTCTTTTATAAGTAAGTTTGTAAAGAACTTTTTTCACGTAATCCTTTAGTAATTTTAACTTCTTTTTTTTAACTTTTTTTCACGTAATCTTTTAGTAATATTAACTATTTTTTCAAGGTAATCTTTTAGTAATATTAACTATTTTTTCAAGGTAATCTTTTACTAATGGGAAGATTTAAAGAATTTTATTTTATTCTATTTTATAAACCATTTTATTTGATATAAAATGGTTATTTTACTTTTTGTGTTAAGAGTTTTTTAATAAAAAAGTAGTGATTAAATTTATTTTCCAAAATCTGAATTTTGGAGTGCTTAAATCTTGTTTTTGAAGGTATTAATTGCGTCGAGAGGTGCTCTACAGCCGTGTATGGGGGAGATCTTGTAATGTGATGTAACGTTAATAACGTTTGTAACATGTCGGCAAAAAATAATAGCGATAGTGAATATTATGGGAGAGATTTTGTAACACAAAATAAAAAAGTAATATCACTTTTGTAAAGTTATTTTTATTAATAAAAAATAAATTTTCTAATAAGCCAAAATAAATGTTGGCCACAAAAACAATTTAATATGGAGGAGATGTTGTAATCTTCCTACCTAACAAAACAATAAAAAAGTAAAAAATAAATCATATTAAATGTGAATCATAAATAATATTAAATATTAACAATAAAAATATTATGTAGACCTTAAATAAAAAGATGTGTCTTTTGGTTTGAATCAAATCAATGGATACCTAAGAAGATGTTTGCACCTCTAGAGATTTGATCCATCTAGGCGCTTCAATCTCAAACATCCATAGGCAACAAAATTATACAAATTTAACAATTATTATATAATTTTTTTATAATTAATCTAAAAAATTTACCATATTATATGAACAAATAAAATTAAACTACCTTATAAAAAATGGTTTACAATCTTCGAGGTAAGTTTATGATTCCAGTACATCATTATTTTTGTTGACAGTTTGTTGATTAATATAAAAATAAAATAAGAACATTTTTTTAATGAAGAAAAAAAAGTGGATTTTGCAGTGTTGATGGTAAGTTAGAAATTTCATTGTACATTTTGTGTGCAGTTTGCTAAGTGATACCAAATAAAAACACTAACTACTTTTTAATGACGAAAAAGAATGTGATATTGACTGAAAATCTAAAACTATTAATTTAATGTGTTTTTATTTTTTAATTAATATTTTTCTTAAGTCAAACTCTTTTATAATTTTTTATTATTTTGAAATTTTTATTTTAAAAAGTATTTTAAAAAATAATTTAAGAGTTAAATAGCCTTACAAGGGTCCCGCGTCCACAAAGGAGTTTTATTAAACAATTATTATTTTTACAACATTAATATTAATATTATATATTAATATATAAAAATTATTATTATGGTTAACTATTATTTTAATGTGTTCTTATTTTTTAATTAATATATATATATTTTTTTTGTCAAACTCTTTTACCATTTGTCATTATCTTGAAAATTTTATTTTAAAAATAAAAAATAATTTAAGAGGTAAATAGCCTTAAACGGGTTCCTCATTCACAAAAAAATTCATAAAACAATTATTATTATTATTATTATTAGAATATTAATAATATTATATATTAATCTATAAAAGTTATTATTATATATTAATATTTAAATGGAGGGTGTAAAACTTATTTTTGTTTGAAAACAATTATAAATTAGCAAACTTTGTAATGTGGGATAAAAATAAACTTTTATTTAAGACTTGTGAAGTTTGGGGTTGTAGCATCTCTAAAGATTGAACAAATCCAAAAGGGTTTTAAAATTAAAAGCAATACTCTCTATTAGCTAAAATAAAATACAAACTCTCATGAGCTACATAGTGAAATGGACAATTCCTAAAACTTATCTCTCTTAAACTATAAGTGTTGAGCAAAAGCAGTTTGTCATGGGTACACCCACATTAGATCTCAATTCAACATTTTGGTTACAATACATATATGCCTAACGTTTTAATTTACCAAAGTTATGGTATTATACTAACACTACTCTTAAGTTTTTTGACACATAAATAAAACTATAAAACAAACTAAGTAGCTCCTTTTTCTTTTTCTTAAATTTTATCTTAAAGTTCAATATATCAAAGTTGGTTTGAGAGGACTTTAATCATCATCATCAATAGTTCTAAAAACTAGAATAAATTTAAACCAAATATATCAAAATAAATATAAAATTGATTTAATACTTACTTCCATTCCTCATATAAAATTGATTTGATAGAGTTACTTACATTCATCTTAACTTTGAAATTTATTAAACAAATATTCAACTTATAATTTTTTTGTAAATCTATTATCAATTATATCACAATTCTAATCTATACTAAATTATCATAATAATTATATCAATTTCTAAAAGCATCCTCTTCTTATGGCCAGTGTTGAAGAATAGAGTCCTCACTTGGGATCGATTGCAAAGACAAAATAAATAAGGTTTGGGTATTTGTATGTTATATCGAAGTGCAAAGGAAATAAATTTTCATGTGTTTGTCAAGTGTTGTTTCACTTAATAATTATGGCACGAAGTTGAAGTGCAGGTGAAGATTTGTCATCTTTAGTCCAGAGACTTGGCAGAGGAATGTCTTGTAGAATATTATGTTCAAGCAAGTTTGAGGCACCTTAGGGTTTTGTCATACCATATGAACGGGGCGATTTGGATTGTTGGTAATCAAACCCTCATTGAAGGAGATTGCCACTTATTTTCAAATTCACTTCATAAGTTTTCTCGATTTACTAGTTCTTTGGGAATAAGTCGAAAGTTTGGACAATTTTACCTTGTGTTATAAATAAAGAAAAGATTTGGTCTTTTTTTATGGGGCATGTCAAGTAGACCATCAACTCTATGGATTGGGCTTTGTAATCTATATGTCAGAAGAATGTATGTTTGTTGGGAAAGGAGCTTTGGGACAAGGCACAAATAATTGGGTGAATTTATCAACAGTATTTTACAAGTTTAGAACAATAATAGAATTGGGAATAATGAGATACGTTTTTTGGAAATTCATCCTTTGTGATCAATTCGATGAGAGGGTTAGCTTAGGTGGTCAATATAGATCTGGTGCAAATGGTGAATCGACTAAAGGAAAACGATAATACTTTTCAATAGACCATTTTTCAACATGCACCAAAAGCTCTTTGAATTCATTCGAAGTGAATTCTCCGCCATTATCTGATCGAAAAGTCTTGATCTTCTTTTCAGTGTGGTTCTCGATCAAGGCTTTGAATTCCTTGAATTTGTTGAATACTTCATCTTTGTTCTTCATGAAGTAAACCCATGTCTTCCTAGAAAAATCATCAATAAAAGAAACATAATATGCATACCCGCTTAGTGAGTTTGATGACATAGGACCGCATACATTGGAGTGGATGATTTCTAGGATTCCTTTGGCTTTGCTTTCGCTGCTAGGAAATGTCTTCTTTGTATTCTTTCCTTTCGCACATCCTTTGCATACCCCATCATGTTTTGCTTGGAATTCTAGAAGACCTTCAACAGCTTTGCTTGCAATTGGCAGTGCTCTGTAATGCACATGTGTAATCCTTCTATGCCAAAGTTCACTTGGCTCTACTGTGTCATGGACCAATGCTTGTTCTAGATGGCCCTTTAATTTGTACAATCCTCCTTCTTGTTCTCCAATCACCACTGCATCATCGATAGTCTTTCCTCTTGGCCACATGATGACTTGACCATCTATGAATGCAACCCTCATTCCTTTTGCATCTAGTGCAAATATAGAGAGGAGGTTCTTCTTGAGTCCTGGCACAAACAATACTTCCTTCATTGTTAGAGACTTTCCAGAGTCTAGTTTATAGGAAGATTCCCCACTACCTTTTATTGGATATTGGTAGTCATCTCCTTGCTTCACCTTGTGAGGTGATTCATGTTCTGATAGTCTCACAAAGGATTCCTTGAATCCAGTCATATGTTTGGAAGCCCCACTGTCTATAAGCCAATCATCACTTCCATGAGTAATGTTACCTATGAGAGCGGAGATCAAAACATATTCATCCTCGCTTGAATAATCTTCACTTTCATATTTGGTTCTTTTCTTGGATGGTTCACCA
>LPNX011190197.1:29610-81961 GCA_001517045.1 Pseudotsuga menziesii | reverse complement strand
AAACATAGCTTTAGGTGTCTTGAGAGAGGACACCTGTGGGATAAGGTGATCCTTGATAGAATCAGCAATGATCCTCTTTGCCATAACCATCTTCTTCTTGTGTAAGCCCTTTGCCTCATCTCCCTTTGGAACTGGAACCTCCTCATGGATGTAGGAGTCCAACTCATTTTCTTCCACGACCAGGGAGATCCTATACTTCCAGGCTCGAAAGTTATCAGCTCCCTCAAGCTTTTCATCAAGCTTGGTATGATGAGACATCTTAAACTGAGAACCTCAAATGGAAATATAAGAGATTTAGATCTTACCAGGTCAAGATGTCATATTTGGATTTGAAGCTGAAATCCGGCAGTACTGGATCAGGAGCAAATTAGAGTTTTGCTTTTTCGGAGATCTGTCCACCCAAATGCCTTGAAATTTATCCCTAACTTCGATTTTGGGGAGGAGATCAATCCAGGCCTGGGCTCACCAAAAAATTCCTCTTTTGTGAAAATCCCTAATTTCTGGCAGTAGTGTCGGGTCCAAAACTGAAAAATCTCAGAATTGGATTCTGCTTCGACAGAAAGATGCGCCCTAAGGAGGAGAGTTATTCCACCTTACTTTTGCTGAAAATCTGTGGAGGAAGATCCACAAACTAGGAATCCCTAGTTCCCGTAGCTGCACAGTGTCTTCTTCTCAGGTTAGCTCTGATACCATGTTAGTTTTTCAACATTAAGCTAGCATTATTTAGGATCTTTAACTGAGAGAATAACAAGTACAGTAATCAAACACAAGAGACAATGAACACAGTGTTTTTTCTCGGGGAAACCATAAATGGAGAAAACCCCGCAACTTCCTCAGAGATAGAATCAGCACCAAAACAGTAAAAGCCCAAAACAGTGAGTGATCTCCCGATAGCAATAACCTTCTTCTTGTCTAGCCCCAGTGTCTTCTCCTTCCTCAACTATGCGCTACACTTGAGTGTGTATGAGTTGTGTGTTAAATAGAGAGTCCAATTCTCTATTTATACTAATCCCGACATGACTAAAACCCTACCAGGGCCGAACTCTACTAGGAGAGTCTAATAACCCTAGTGCCCTGGAACCGCGGGAACTTTAACCCTTAGACAATCGGAGGGTTACCCACAATGAATTGACATGAATTGTTTACATTATTGATCCTCCCAATCGAAACCTTGGGGCATGACAACATGACTCAATTACATTATAGATACATCCCGGAATAAACATCGGGTTACTATACATAAGATACATAGATGAATACCTTCTGAAGTTACAAATACATCAACAATCCCTCTTAAATAGGAAGGTATTCTTTTGACACAATTTATAGCACTGGTCTTCTTCTCTGTATCAACTGGATCATCTCGTCATCTGCATCTTCAAGTCTTCTTAGTCTTCAAGTCATCTTCATCTTTAAGTCATCTTCATCTTTAGATCTGGATCATCACTCAATCTGGATCATCATGGGACATCGTCACTGGACCTGGATCATCACTCGATCTGGATCATCAATGGATCCGGATCATCACTCGATCTGGATCATCATTGTTGGATCATCATCACTGGATCTGGATCATCATTGGGCATCATCACTGGATCTAGATCATCACGAGTGCTATCTCATGATTCTTCTCGTCACAGGAAGTTCTACAAAGCCAACCATTTTTCATGCTGGTTGTAGGCCTAGCCTCCATGTAGGTCTTCTTCAGCACTTATATTTGACCTACTCATCAGAAAGGCACAACACTCATATCCATCTAGGCTTGAACACATCTTGCACACAATGATGGAAGAGTTTTGTACTTCCATCTAGGCTGGAACACATCATGCACACAATGATGGAAGATTTTCGTACTTCCATCCAGGCTGGAACACATCCTGCACACAATGATGGAAGATTTCCACACTTCCATCCAAGCTGGAACACATCCTGCACACAATGATGGAAGATTTCCACACTTCCTTACATCTAGGTTGGAACACATCCTGCACACAATGATGGAAGAGCTATGCAGTTACATTCATCCAGGATGGAACCACATCCTACCACAATGATGGAAGTTTTCCATACTTCCATCTAGGATAGAACCACATCCTACCATAATGATGAAAGGGCTCTGCACTTACATCCATTCAGGCTGGAACACATCCTGCACACAATGATGGAAGGGCTTGCACTCATATCTGATCTTATAGGAACCAATCCTACAGTCACATCAGAATGGCCCCCAGTCCTCGACTGAGCTACTTGGTAATTGACCAGGTGCTTCCATTCTCCTAGAGAATGGTAGTTGCCCTTACATCTGACCTGCTCGTTGGAATGGCCAACACTCACATCTGACATGGAAGGAACCTAATCCTTTAGCCATGACATAATGGTTCAGGCCTTACATTTGATTAAGTGGGAGCACATCCCTCTATCACATCAAAATGGATTCTCAGTCCTAGACTAAGTTTTCCTGGTAACTGACCAGGTACCTCCATTCCCAGAATGGCAGTTGCCCTTACATCTGTCCTGCTCGACAGAATGGCCAGCACTCATATCTGACATGGAAGGAACCAATCCTCTCACCATGACAGAATGGCTCAGTTCTTCCATCTGACCATGGAAGGAACCAATCCTCTCACCATGTCAGAATGGATATAGGTCTCATTACTTTCCCTTGGAGGAAACCTCGATCTTGAGAACACCAAGCTTCTCCTTGAAGTACTCAAACTTCAACCTAGCCAATGGCTTCGTCAATACATCAGCTATCTGTTCCTCCATCGCAACATACTGGAGCTTCACTGCTCCCCTTTGCACCATATCCTTGATATAGTGGTACTTGATCTCTATATGCTTCGACTTGTCATGGAACACTGGATTCTCTGACAACTTCACGCAACTCTGGTTGTCACAATGTATACAAGTAGCATCCAACTGGAGATCAAATAAATCAGACAATAGCTTCCTCAGCCATACTGCCTCACAACTAGTTGAACAAGCTGCGACATACTCTGCTTCAGCTGTACTCAATGCCACACAGGATTGCTTCCTGCTAAACCAAGAGATCACACCTGATCCCATACTGAAACAACACCCTGAAGTGCTCTTCCTATCGATGGCACTACCTGCCCAATCTGAATCAACATAACCCTCCAAGTTAATCTTCTGATTCACATCGTACTTGAGCCCATAATCAACTGTACCCTTTAGATACCTCAGAATATGCTTTACAGCAATCAAGTGAACATGTCTCGGATCTGTGAGGAACTGATTCAAGGTGTTCACAGCAAAGCAAATGTCTGGTCTCATGTTCGTCAGGTACATCAAGGACCAATCATCTGACGATACATCGTAGCATCAACCGACTCTAATGAAGCATCGTTCAAGAGATTCAGGTTTGATGCCATAGATGTGGCCATATCCTTGCAGTCCATCATCCCAAACCTCTTCAGGATCTCTAATGCATACTTCCCTTGTCCAAGGAATATTCCATCTATACTCTGCCACACCTCCATACCTAGAAAGTAATGCATCATCCCAAAGTCCTTCATTTTGAACTCAGCAGCAAGCTTTCTCTTCGTATCAGCAATCAACCCATCTGTACCTATCACAAATAGATCATCTACATATAGTAGAAGCATCACTGGGTTGCCATCTTCAACCTTGTAGTAAAGGTTGGAATCTGCTTTACTCTTGGTAAAGCCCAAACTGGATAGAAAGCTGTCAATTCTACCGTACCAGGTCCTAGGTGCCTGTTTCAAACCGTACAGGGCTTTCTTTAATTTGTACACATGAGACTCCCTGTCATGAGTCTCAAAACCGAGTGGCTGCTCTACATACACTTCCTCTTCCACTACACCATTCAAGAAAGCAGTCTTGACATCCATCTGGTGTATTTTCCATTTCATCACTGCAGCCGGAGCAAGTTTCGATCTGATGGAAGTGTATCTGGCTACAGGAGCAAAGGTTTCTTCATAATCTATTCCTTCCTTCTGAGAGAAACCCCGAGCCACAAATCTTGCCTTATATTTTTCAATGCTACCATCTGCAGCATGTTTGATCTTGTAGATCCATTTGGAAGTTACAATTGACTTCCCTTCTGGTCTTGGAACAACATCCCAAACATCATTCTTCATGATCGATTGATGTTCTTCAATCATAGCATCCTTCCATTCTTTCAGTTCTGTCGCTTCTTCATAACTGGAAGGTTCTTTATCAATGAAATCACATAGTAAAGCTACATACCTGGAGCAAGATCTGGTCCTCTTTCTTTCTCTGTGATTCTCTTCTGGAGCCCCATATCTCTCTGCACCTTGGATAAGTTCCCGTACCCAAGCAGGTTTCCTCTTATGAGGATTCTTCTCCAGAGGTGGATCTACAGGTCTTTGTGGTTCTTCGAAATCTCGATCTTCTTCTTGAGTTTCTTCATTCATGGTTGTATCATGAATTCTGGGTGCTTCTGCTTCTTCAGGTTCTTCAACAGGTCTCTTTTTGGATTTGTTGTAAGCTGCGTCTTCATCAAATGTCACATCCCTGCTAATGTCAATCTTCTTGTATACTGGGAAATATATTCTATAGGCCTTCGAGCTTTCAGAGTATCCCACAAACATACCCTTCTTTCCTGAAGGATCTAATTTTGTTCTCTTCTCTTTTGGAATGTGTATGTATACAGGACAACCGAATATTCTGAGATGGATGACTTCTGGTTTCTTGCCGGAGAAGACTTCTTCAAGAGTCTTGTTTTCGATTACTCTATGTGGAGTACGGTTCTGTACATACACCGTTGTTTTGGGAGCTTCAGCCCAAAGATGCATAGGAAGATCTTGATCATAAAGCATAGCTCTTGCTGCTTCCATGATAGTTCTGTTCTTTCGTTCCGCAATCCCATTCTATTGTGGATTATAAGGAGTGGACAAATCCCTCTTAATCCCTGATTCTTTGCATAGCTCTTTGAATTCATTCAAAGTGAATTCTACGCCATTGTCTGATCGAAAAGTCTTGATCTTCTTTTAAGTGTGGTTCTCGATCAAGGCTTTGAATTCCTTGAATTTGTTGAATACTTCGTCTTTGTTCTTCAAGAAGTAAACCCATGTCTTCCTATAAAAATCATCAATAAAAGAAACATAATATGCATACTTGCTTAGTGATTTTGATGACATAGGACCACATACATCAGAGTGGATGATTTCTAGGATTCCTTTGGCTTTGCTTTTGCTGCTAGGAAATGTCTTCTTTGTATTCTTTCCTTTCGCACATGCTTTGCAAACCCCGTCAGGTTTTGCTTGGAATTCTGGAAGACCTTCAACAACTTTGCTTGCAACTGGTAGTGCTATGTAATGCACATGTGTAAGCCTTCTATGCCAAAGTTCACTTGGCTCTACTGTGTCATGGACCAATGCTTGTTCTGGATGGCCCTTTAATTTGTACAATCCTCCTTCTTGTTCTCCAATCACCATAGCATCATCGATAGTCTTTCCTCTTGGCCACATGATGACTTGACCATCTATGAATGCAACCCTCATTCCTTTTGCATCTAGTGCAGATATGGAGAGGAGGTTCTTCTTGAGTCCTGGCACAAACAATACTTCCTTCATTGTTAGAGACTTTCCAAAGTCTAGTTTATAGGAAGATTCCCCACTACCTTTTATTGGATATTGGTAGGCATCTCCTAGCTTCACCTTGTGAGGTGATTCATGTTCTGACAGTCTCACAAAAGATTCCTTGAATCCAGTCATATGTTTGGAAGCCCCACTGTTTATAAGCCAATCATCACTTCCATGAGTAATGTTACCTGTGAGAGCGGAGATCAAAACATATTCATCCTCGCTTGAAGAATCTTCACTTTCATATCTGGTTCTTTTCTTGGATGGTTCATCAACCTCTGTAGCATGAGCATGATGTCTTCTTTTGTTCCCCTTCTTCTTATGAGAGTGGACCTTGTTCTTAGGACAGTGTTTTGCAAAGTGTCCTATTTCATCACATGTATAACATCTTAATCTAGATAGGTCCGTTCTACTGTTGTCTCTATGATGAGGATTCTTACCTTTGGGGTGATGAGCTCTTCTTCCGCCTTTCTTGGAGTGAACTGTGAGAGCTTAATATTCACTTCCCATCTTCTCTTCTTGAGTTGCTATCCGTGCTTCTTCTTGAGAACATTCTTCCCATAGTCTGCTGAATTTGACTAACTTCTTTCTGGCACAGGTTCCTTGGATGAATGAATCCCATGACCTAGGAAGGCCATTCAGAGTTGTCATCACAATATTTGCATTCTCCACTTCTTCATCTACAGCTTCTAATTGTTTCTTGATCTGAGAAACCCTTGTGAAGTAAGACTAGATGGTCTCTGCATTCTGAATCTTCACATTCTTCAGTTGATTCCTCAAAGTCATCTTTCGGTTTATGTTCTTCCCTTCAAACAATTTGGCTAGGGCATCAAACATAGCTTTAGGTGTCTTGAGAGAGGACACTTGTGGGATAAGGTGATCCTTGATAGAATCAGCAATGATCATGTTTGCCATAACCATCTTCTTCTTGTGTAAGCCCTTTGCCTCATCTCCCTCTGGAACTGGAACCTCCTCATGGATGTAAGAGTCCAACTCATTTTCTTCCAGGACCAGGGAGATCCTATACTTCCAGGCTCAGAAGTTATCAGCTCCCTCAAGCGTTTCATCAAGCTTGGTATGATGAGACATCTTAAATTGAGAACCTCAAATGGAAATACAAGAGATTTAGATCTTACCAGGTCAAGATGTCAGATTTGGATTTGAAGTTGAAATCCCGCAGTACTGGACCAGGAGCAAATTAGGGTTTTGCTTTTCCGGAGATCTGTCCACCCAAATGCCTTGAAATTTATCCCTAACTTCGATTTTGGGGAGGAGATCAATCCAGGCCTGGGCTCACTGAAAAATTCCTCTTCTGTGAAAGCCCTAATTTTCGGCAGTAGTGTCGGGTCCAAAACTGAAAAACCTAAGAATTGGATTCTGCTTCGACAGAAAGATGCGCCCTAAGGAGGAGAGTTATTCCACCTTACTTTTGCTGAAAATCTGTGGAGGAAGATCCACAAACTAGGAAGCCCTAGTTCCCGTAGCTGCACAATGTCTTCTTCTCAGGTTAGCTCTGATACCATGTTAGTTTTTCAACATTAAGCTAGCATTATTTAGGATCTTTAACTGAGAGAATAACAAGTACAGTAATCAAACACAAGAGACAATGAACATAGTGTTTTTCCTCGAGGAAACCATAAATGGAGAAAACCTCGCAACTTCCTCAGAGATAGAATCAACACCAAAACAGTAAAAGCCCAAAACAGTAAGTGATCTCCCCACAGCAGTAACCTTCTTCTTGTCTAGCCCCGGTGTCTTCTCCTTCCTCAACTATGCGCTACACTTGAGTGTGTATGAGTTGTGTGTTAAATAGAGAGTCCAGCTCTCTATTTATACTAATCCCGACATGACTAAAACCCTACCAGGGCCGACCTCTATTAGGAGAGTCTAATAACCCTAATGCCACGGAACTGCGGGGACTTTAACCCTTAGACAATCGGAGGGTTACCCACAATGACTTGACATGACTTGTTTACATTATTGATCCTCCCGATCGGAACATCGGGGCATGACAACATGACTCAATTACATTATAGATACATCCCGGAATAAACATCAGGTTACAATATATAAGATACATAGATGAATACATTTCGAAGTTACAAATACATCAACAGCTAGTCCCCAACAGGCGAATAGGGTTTGTGAGGAACTCAATCATGACAGAGCCTCCCGACCTCTTTCGGAGTTGCAGCCAACTAGTCAGCCCCACCATGTGCACGATGATGAATATAGACCCTATTCAATTCTGGAGGAAGCACAAGAAGCAACAAATGCGGAAGCTACCACCTAAAATCTCCACGTCCATCCCTGGTTCATTCTGTGTCTTTCAGTGATCTACAGATACTTTGTCTTAGTGTTAATTTAAAGTCTAAATTATTTATTTTGCAATATGTTGGTCAGATGTACGACTCTAGGAAGAGTTCTCTGTTAATTTTTATGAAACTAAACATGTATTATGGTTTTTTTTAAAGACTGGGCGGGTGGCCACATAGTCTTAGGCCCCTGTAAAATGACTTATATACTTATGTTCTCTGTTTTTTACTACCTTATTAATATAAAAATTCCTAGAGCTTAAAAAAAACATGCAAATCTTTTATACTATATATATATCATTATTGTAAGTTGAAGAAAAAATAGTCAATATTGATGTTAAATAGGGAGAACAATATTTAACATGCAGCAAGTTATTTAATGCTGTGGCGGCAGCATTGTGGACCATTAGATCTCAACCTGTTTGAGATCCAATGACCCACGATGCTGCAGTCGTAACATTAAATAACCTAATGCATGATAAATATTGTTCACCGTCAAATAGTAATGCCCAAGTTTTTTCATCATTTTTAAGATATAGTTGTTTTATATATGAAAGTTTCTGAATAATGTTTATTTATTATTATATTTTTAATTTTGTAAAACATATTATCTTTATTCTTTTAATATGTTTTTATTACCTTTTATTTATATTATTATTTTCTTTAATAAATTTTGATTTTACATTATTAATATTTAAATTAAATTTAAAACATCAACTTTCATTTGTTAACTAGTTAGTTAGTGTTTTATATAAGTTTCGTTGAAAGGTGGATGGGAATGAATAGACTTTCATTGAAAAGTGGAGAGAACAAATTACAACTTTGCTACTTTGCTTTTTTTAAAGTTCTTGAAATGACATTATGTACTATAACAAAATTACAACTTTGCTTTTTAAAAGTACATTAGAATGACATATTACAATTTTTCTTTAAAGTTATTGTAATGACAGTTTCTTATTTTTATAAAATTATTTTAATGCCATTTTTAAAACAGAGTTTAAATGGTTTAATATATATTAAATATGTTTTATAATAAAAAATAATAATTATAAAAAGTTAAATAACTTCTCTTCAATTTGAACTTATGAGAAGTAATGACTCATCTTATTTGCTAAATTATAAAGATATCAATGCATAACAATTCCTCATCTTATTTATTGAATTATAACATAATTAAAAAATACATACAAGTTTATAAAAAATATTGTTTTTAATAATAAAAAACCCATTTGATCATCCCTAAGCGAACCTTGGGGTCGGGGCCAACTTTAATTTTGGTCCAAAACTTAATTAACAAAAGTAAGCAAGACAAGAACCCATTTGACCATCACACAACCCAAAAAAAACATCCTATTTATTACCAAATTTGAATAATAATAAAAAAAAACTTCCCATGAGAATTGGTAACTTTCATGTCACAATTATACATTACTTTTCTTAATGGAATTATAAAAAGTGTGTACTTGAATTCTTTCATAATTCTCTATATAAATTTTCTTTACTTTTATCGTATTACCAAGGTTATTTCAATAAGAACTTACATATGTTGTGTGCAAGCTTATGGATATGCACTGTGTAGAAATTTAGAAGTGACTAACGTGTTTCACGTAGACCATCTACCCATCATCAAGAACATTCGAAGCTATGACACAATAGAAAAGAACAGGGCAATAGAGTATATATAGAAAATTAAAAACCAGTGGTTAATTATAAAACTTATAGATAAAAATGTTTGGGGATACAATTGAGAAAAAGAAGGTTGACAAATTGAATAACATAATAAAATAAATAAATTATTTTATTAAAAAATAATATTTTATTTTTATTTTTATTTTTTTAAAACTTATGTGGAGAAAAGTCAAAGGTTAAAACGATTAAAAGAAAAGGGGAGTTTCGACCCAACACGAGTTTTTTCACTCTAAGAAGATTCAAACATTTGGACCGGTAAAGCCCTCGGCTTTGGTTCGATCAGCTCAGTCTGATTGGATCCGGTGGCCTGGAGACCGAGACCCCTCGTGGGAGCGGTGTTGCTTTTGTTTTTTTGTAGGTTGTATTGATACGGGAATTGTTGCAGAGATTTTCCTGATTGGTTCGATTGGTGGTGTGATACTCACAGGGACAAATTGCCTTGTTGCTCGTGACCTGTCGATTTGTTGTTCTTTGTTATGGCCCTAGGAGGGGGCTATGAGACTCCCCATTCATTTTCCCTTGATCTCTCTGTTTTCAAGAATCTAGTAGCAGCTTGCAGCAAGCGTCCTTTCTAAGCTTCATAGCAGAAATTTGTCAAGAAACTGGATGCCATTCCAACTATTGCTCTTTTGACGGAAGAACCGTGTCGTGTTGCCTTGAATTTTGCTGAACAGGGCCTTATAAGTCAGTTCACTGGCTTGTGGCCATCTCCAAGAGCCATTGAATCGTGGGTGCAGAGGAATTGGCGACCGCTGGTCTCGGAAGGAATTAAAAGTCATTTCATCGAGAAGGGTTCTTTTGTCTTCATCTTTGAAAGCATTGAAGACGGGAATCTCATCTTCAGGAACGGGCCATACTTCATGGGCCCTCAGGGTCTGTATCTAAATAAATGGACACCTGACTTTGACCCTGCTCAAGATGTTCCTTAGGTCGTCCCAGTCTGGATTCGCCTACCTCATATGTCCTTGCATTGTTGGAGCCCCAAATCACTAGAATCAATTGGGAATACTCTTGGAAAATACATTGACAGAGCAGACCGGAAGGATTAATTCTCTTGTGCAAGAATTTGTGTGGAGATTGATATGGAAATAGGACTTCCTAAAGCCATTAATTGTAACAGTAGCAGATTGGTCTCATGTGCAAGAATTGGACTATGAACAATTGCCATTTAAGTGCAGGAACTACCATGGATATGGCCACTTTGTGAGGCATTGCAAAAAGAAGGCTGGGGATGAATCATAGAAGTCAAAAGGAGATCAATGGATAAAGGTTCAGAAACAGGTTTCGATAAAGCAAACCAACAAATCTAAAGCTAAAGGGGATTCATTAGGATCAAGTGCGCTCATTTCATATCAGCCCTGGGTGGAATGGATTGCAGCCTCTTCTCATGAAGAAGCATCATCGAACCCTTTTGAAACCCTTAGCACTTTAGATGACCCTCCTATCTTTGCCAAAGATAGGGATTAGCAGCCTCTCTTTACAGCCATGGAGGAAGTTAATGCAAGAATTCTTCAAGCTCAACTAGACTCCCCAGCTAGAGGTTCATCACCCTCTTATGCTAATATGATAAGAAGGATCCTCTAGAATCATCCGGCTCATCCAAAGAGGAGACATTCGAAAGACCCTCAAAAAACGTAGCGAGGAAATCTCTCAAGGAAGAAAGAGAGGAAGAAGCGGAGAGGCAAAAAATGCAGGGAAGTCAAACCACTTTAGAAATATCAATTGGATGGAATACCATAGCAAGGCCACCCAAGGTAGGTCTTTCAAATTCCATCCCCATTAGATGATGCAGATAGTTTCTTGGAATTGCAGAGGTTTGGGGAATTCTATGAAACCTGGAGCTATTAAAGATCTTTTGAAAATAGAAACTCTTGATATTCTCATGCTTCAAGAAATAGAAATTGAAGGGGGAACTCTTCTTGATCTAAGTCGTACTAAATGGAAATTCAATTCAAGAAAGGTTGTCAGTGCAAGGGGCTCCTTTAGAGGGATTTCCATGGTCTGGTCGAAAGAAATGTTTGAGCCATTGAAACACAACATTGGATTCTTATTGAGCTTTGTAATAAATTAAATAAGTCTTCTATCGCCTTGTTTAATCTTTACGTTCCTGTCCATCCACTTGAGAAGAAAGAGTGTTGGCATACGCCCTATGATTTTATGGAATCCACCTCTCCTTCAAATATCATTATAGTTGGATATCTAAACCTTGTTTTTGACTCAAAGGAAAAGAGAGGAGACAACACCAGTCATGATCAATTGCTACCTTTCATTGAGGTTTTGATATAGTAGTGGGATCTCATCGATTTTAAACCCAAGAAGGGATTATACACATGGACTAATAATAGAACTGGAGCTACTCACTTCTCAGCCCGTCTAGATCGATTTTCAGTACAGAGTTCTTTTTTATTGGATAAGAAATTAGTTTCTTCTAAAATCCTTCCTAAACTTACCTCGGATCACAAGTCCATCCTCTTGCAGCTGGATGAGGAAGAAAACTTGGGCCCGATTCCGTTCGTTTCAACCCTCAATGGATTGAGCAGTATGGTTTGTTTGCAGCTGTAACTAAGGCTTGGGCCACTTTAGTCATTGGCTCATGTAGCTATGTTTGGGAGCATAAATTAAAAGCAACCAAATTAGCCTTGAAGGAGTGCGTTAAATCTCCGTCCAATTCTCCCACTACCCCGAGAAAAGTAGTTGTGCAGTAGTTAGCAGATTTACAGCTCAAATTGGAGAGCAACGAGATTACTCTACAATCTTTGGAGAAGGGGAAAGCAGCCCAATTTTTCTCCTTTAAATCCTTCATACATGAAGAAGAATATTGGAGTCCTAAGTTGCGAAGTCTGTGGCTACTTTCTGGATATCATAACACAACTTTTTTCCATCGACGGTACAGATTCCGTCTCTCTCGAAATCATAATTCGGAGATCATCTCAGTAGATGGGACTGTTTCAAAAGGTTTTGTCCAAGTTAAAGAAGCAATTGATACTTACTTTCAACACCTTTTCACAGAGGATGGGACTTGCAATGAGTAGCTCACTTCTGATTTTATTTCTCATATGCCTTCTCTTGTTAGTGAGGATAATAATATAAATCTAATGAAGCCCTTTTCTGAGGACGAAATCAGCAATGTTGTGTGGGCTATGGAATCCGACAAAGCTCCAGGTCTGAATGGGTTTTCTTTTCACTTCTACAAGTCTGTTGGAACATCATTAAGACTGATTTATTAAGAATGGTCAAATCCTTTCAGCAAAAGGCCAAAGTGGGAGGAAGCACCAATTCCACCTTTCTTTCCTTAATCCCCAAAGAACTTAATTCCTCTACCTTTGATATATTTATGCCTATTTCTTTATGTAATGCATCCTACAAAATCCTCTCGAAACTCCTTGCAAACAGAATAAAACCTTTGTTAGATAAGCTTATTTATCCCAACCTTGAGGCAGTTTCATCAAAGGGAGACATATTTTGGACAATGTGATACTTGTACAGGAATCCATGCATTCTAGTTTCCAGAGGAAGGAGAAAGGGATGCTTATTAAACCGGACATGTCAAATGCATTTGATCGAGTAAAAATATCTTACCTTTATAATTTTTTACTTTCTTTTGGGTTCAATCTAGCATTTGTTAATTTGATCAAAGCCTGTACTGATAAACCATGGATAGCCTCGCTTGTAAATGGGAGACCTGCCTCATATTTTCAAGCAACTAAGGGGATAAGGAAGAGCTGCCCACTATCTCATTTTTTGTATATCATGCTGGCAAACTCTTTGAGTAGGAAATTGACTACTGAAAGAAATGTGGGAGTAATCCTGGGCATCTAATCGACGAAAGGAATCGATCCAATCAACCATGCTTTGTTTGCTGATGATTCCCTACTTCTGGGAGGAGATTCTTTGAGAAGTACTGGGGCCTTTCACGAGATTCTTCAAATATTTTGCAAAATCTCAAGAGCACTGGTTAACAAAAGAAAAAACGATGTATATGGATGGAACACTGATGAACAGACCATCCTTCGAATTGCTCGATTTTTGGGATTTTTTGGGTTTGCTACTTGGGATAAAACCAACTATTTTGGGTTACCTTTAACATTGGGGTTCAATAGATCTTTTCTATGGAGTGAAGTTATAAATAAGATCAAATCTAAGATAGTAGTATGGGGAGGGTATTGGTTGAACAATGCTGGCAAATTAATACTCATCAAATCAATACTTTCTTCATTTCCTATCTATCAGGCTTCTTTCCTCCTTGCCCCAAAGGAAATCATGGAGCAGGTTTCGAAACTATTTAGAGACATTTTGTGGTAGGGTGGAAAAGGAAATCAGAAGAAATTTCATTTAGTAATATGGGATATCTTGAAAAGACTAATGCTGAAAGGTGGACTTAACATTTGAGATCCAGGTATGACCAATTTTTCTTTAGGTGGTAAGATTCTTTGGAATCTCTATTCCAACAGATCTCTTCCTGTAAGCCAGCTTCTTCGGCAAAAATATCTTAACGGTGCTTCATTGAGAAACCTTCAACTTGACAGTAATCCTAAAGGTACTCTGCTATGGAATCTCTGGAGACAAGGTTTTGAATTCTTCCAAATAAAACTAAGTCGTGTTCCTGGGATGGAAAAAAGACTCTACTTTGGTCTAATAAAATTATGGGCAATCAACCCCTTGAAAACATATCTGAATTATTACCTATTCATGAGTGGCCCATGCAACATGGATTGTTAAAGATTTCTAATATCTCCTCTTGGGATATTAATGGGGACTGGACGGATTGGGTTTTCCCATCGCTCCCAGTTCATTTGCTTCACCAAAAACACTTGCTTCTGTACACACTAAAGGGGATGGCTCCTGTTAATATTCACGTTGTTGATCGTTGGATCTAGGGGAGGACTGGTTTCTAAAACTCAGCATTTGGATTTGCTGCATTACATTCGGCTCACCCCCATATTCTGAACCAATCAATTTGGAAGCATGTTTGGTTTGCTCACAGGTTACCCAAGGTAAATTTCTTCACGTGGGTGCTCCTGTAGAAAAGAGTTTTGACATGTGAAAATTTAGTTAAACGTGGAATTTTAGGTCCTCGTAAGTGTATCATGTGCCGAGAATCTTGTGAAAATTTGGATCATCTGTTTGTGGACTATTTTTTTTCCCAATCTGTTTGGGCGTTAGTGCTTTAGGGACTTAATACAATTGTTCATGCTCAGATTATGTCATGACTCTTTTCTCCACTTGGAAAACAAGATATCCAAGGATGTTGAACAATCTATGGAATCAAGTTTGGCTCTCCATTCCCAAATTTATTTGCTGGAAGCTGTGGATGGCAAGAAATGATTTGATATTCAACAATTCTGAGCATTCTCCTTTGTTTGTTGTAGTCAAATCCAAGGCTCTTTTAATTGAAGCATTGGGAAATTACTCCTTTGAGTCAGACACCTCACTTACATTAGAAGAAAGAAGTTGGTTGGGATAACTGCTGATATGGGTCAGGAAGAAGAAGTTAGCCCGTCCAATTTATAACCCTGCTTGGAAAATACGAATGACCAAAGTAGAATTCCAAGTATGGTGGAGAAAACAAGGAAAAGTAACAGGTTTCTTTGATGGTTCCTCAAAAGGAAATCTAGGAATCTCAAATGCTAGTGGGGTGATTTATTCTCATGATAGATTAACTAAATACAGTTTCAGTTGGGGATTAGGACATAATACATATAATTAGGCATAAATTCTTGGGTTGTACAAAGGATTCCAGATTGCACGGGATCACGGAACCACGACCCTCCAAGTCTTCGATGATTCAGAAATTTTAATAAACATCCTAAATTCTGAGGATTGTTTTAACAATCTGACACTTAATAATTCTCTCCATCGACTGAGGGGGTTATTGCATACCTTCTCTTCTACTGCCTTTTTTTCACATTCTTCGTAGTTTGAATAAGGAAGCAAATGTAAAAGCTAATGAGGGATGCAGATTGACACAAGGAGTATTTAGAAGCTTCTTTGATTATATGTATTTCGTAACTGGTTTGCTTCTAAATTCTGGAATTCCAATTGAGATCGTAACAGGAATAAGTGAGCTTAGATTCTATGTAACTCTGGTTGTTTAGGCTAAGGCCCAACTGATATCTTTAAAAAAAAAATTAACCGTTTCAGTGGAAAAAAACGATTAAAAGAAATAAAAGTCAAAAGTTAAAAAGATTAAAAGAAATAAAAAAGGATGGAAAAAGTTATTCAATTATTTACAATTTTAAATATAGTAATGAAAAGATTCAAATGAGAAAAAGAGGGTTAAATGGATATTGGATAATTAATAGGTAATTGTTTTAGTTTAAAACATAGGGTGAAAAAGTGAGAAAGAAAGAGTAGTGAATAAATGAGTAAGGTATCAATCATGACTAAGTTATGGATCATAGGTCTCCAAGACTGAATTAGTTTATAGTCATCTTTTGGATTAAAGTTGTTAGGATGTTTTTGAATTTCGATGGCTTCTCTAGTAAAAAAAATTAAAAAATAAAATAAAAATCTTCTTTTTAATAAAAGAATTTATTTATTTTATGATACTATTCACTCAATTGTATACCCTAATAGTTAGTTTTTAATTTTCTATATATACTCTATTTTTAATTTTCTATATATACTCTATTGCCCTCTTCTTCTTATTCTTTTCTATTGTGCCATTTCGAATGATCGTGATGATGGGTGGAAAGTCCACCCGAAAGAGGTCAATTACTTCTAAATTTCTACATAGTACAAATCCATAAGCTTGCACACAACAACTGGACACTATCGAAACATTCATGCACAAATGCTTACATATGTTGCCATTTTTTTTCCATGAAAAAAAGGCACAACTCATATTTTTATTAAAAATATGAACCATAATTCTTAGTTTGGATAAAAAGCCTTACACATATGCTTCGTGTACATCATGCTTTATAAAATAGTTTAACGAATAGTTATCACTAAAAAACTAGTAACATTATGTCCAAAAAGAAAATATACATTGCATGTATTCAATAATATTGGCCGCAATTTACAAAAATAGACCATCATAGAATTTTGTCAAAAGACTTAGATATGTAAGATAAAAGAGAGTATCACAATCCACGATTTACCATCATGCCCCATCTAAATGGGGGATAGAAAATGAGAGGACCATGATCCATCTCCTTGATGATGTCTTTTTTAACTTCTCATACTTTCCTGGAATCTTCCTTGAGTTGGAGACCCATTTTGGATAGATGATCATCTAGAAAATTATGCTCCCTATAAATATGGATGAAAGAGACATCATAAAAAACGATTAGAAACCTACAAATGTCTTTGAAAAGTGGCCTCAAGAAAATATCCTTAGGATGATTTTTCAAATGAAGTTAGTGAATCACTAAATGAGAATCCCCAAATATTTGCAGAATGGAAATATCTTTTGAGAGATCCAATTTCAAGACCTTCCATACTGCCATTAGTTCAACCCTGTTGTTTGTTGAGGCTTTATATTAGCTGAAAATTTAAACCAATGCCAATTTGTAAGATATAAAATACCCCAACACCCCCTATTGTCGGTCTACCTTGTGCTACTCCATCAAAGCAACACCATGGTTTGGTCCTATCAATCTATTCCAGAGTTATCCT
This sequence comes from Pseudotsuga menziesii, assembly GCA_001517045.1. Lineage (NCBI taxonomy): Eukaryota > Viridiplantae > Streptophyta > Pinopsida > Pinales > Pinaceae > Pseudotsuga > Pseudotsuga menziesii. The sequence continues at coordinate 64,749 of LPNX011190197.1, read as the reverse complement.
CCTAACAAGAGCATCAATTTTAACCTATGGAAAGTGATCCAAAATGGCAAGACTCTTTGCAATGTACATGCGTGGGGTGATAAAAATATCCTACAAAACCATCTTATTCTGTGCAAGCCAAACCCTCAAAATCATCAAAATGGAAGGGCAGTGTATAGACGAAAGCTTGGGTTCTTAATCCATAGCTGAAATGCCTCTTTAAAGTCATCCCCAATCTAAGAGAAGTAGATACATGTGACCCATGACACAAACCGCCACATTTCTTGAAGATATGAACAACATATAAAGATGTGGTTAGTATGTTCACTTGCCATTTTACAAAGAGGACATTTGCTAGACCCAACACCAAATTTACTTTGTAGATTGTCCCATACCGATACTTTCCCATCAAAAGTGATTCATAAGAATAAATTTCACTTCAGGGGATAGCTTAGTTTCCATACAACCATATACCACCACTCGGGTGGAGGCATGTCTTCATTCTCGCAGAGAATCTGATAACTGATCTTGGGCTAGTAGGATCCCTCAGATGTCTTTTTTATCCACAAAAGTGAATGCTCCTTATCAACCAGTCTAGTATGGTTATGTTTTAGCACTTTAATATAAGCCTCCCAGTGAGCTTTTTCATCATTTTCAAATCCCATAGCTTTTGCAAATAACCATTCTTGTACTATGGGTGTAGATCGAAGTAGATCATGGATATGATGTAAGAGAATGAACCATTTTTCCACAAGAGAAATGATCATTTGTTCTATTATAATGTGCAAGCCTTTGCTTCCTATCCATGGTTCAAGCCCCAATTTAATGCTTTTATCGTTGCAAACTTCCCAAGGGAGAAAATCGCCTATGATATCAAAGGCAGATAGAAGATCTTTCCATGTGATAGAAATATTCCTCGACGTTGTAGTACTAGAGTAGATCCATTCCATAACAATTAGAGGAGATATGTACTTTTGGTTGACCATCTTTAGACACAATATTTCACTTTTTATGATACACCAAATGCCTTTTCTTGCAAGAGATTTGGAAAATATCAGATGGTATTCCCCCACAGTGTTTTGGTAGAGAAAGACTTTGATAATAAACCCAATGAAAAGGATTTTCATCCAGATTCCCATGCCATAGAAAACTATAACATAATTTCCTTATGTGATCATGAACCCCCATTAGAACGTGGGCTATAGTTACCTAGTACACGGGAATACCTTCTAATACATATTTTAGTAACACCAATCTTCCATCCTTGGACAACAACTTATTACACCAGATATGTAGGTTACCTTCAAATTTTTTAATAAGCCAATCCTGGTCCTTATATGAATAATCATTTGGTTTCAAATTGAAACTCAGATATTTTAAACCATGGTAAGCATCTAAGATATCAAAATCAAATTGTGTATGGATCCATACGCCAACATTCAGATCGATATTCAATAAGGAAATAGTGGACTTATTTGGATTGCATATCATACCTATGACCTCTACAAAAAGAGAGAGCAATGATTTAATTTTAAGGATCTCTTGTATGGAACCATTCAAGAATAAAAATATGTCATAAACAAATAGAAGATGAGAGATGTAAACTCAACCTCCAAAATGAAAACCTTTTAAATTTCCATTGTCCCTTTCTTTCTTAATAATTGTGTTGAGTCCCTCCATAACCCAAAGAAAAAGGAGAAGAGCAAGAGGGCACTCTTGCATGACTCCTCTTCCTGGTGTGAAAAAGGATGATATAGAGCCATTTATAAGAACCACAAAACTAGAAGATTGAACATGTGAAAGGACCTAGATCACCATGTCTAAGTAAAAACCGATCTGTAATAAAACAAGCCTTAGAACAGTCTAATTGACACAATCATATGCTTTAGATAAGTCATCCTTAATGAACGCATTTGGAATATGTTTAGTTTTTGTAGAATGTAACACTTCATGTGCTATGCCAATGACATCATGTATCTGCCTTCCCTCAAGAAAGAAAAAATGTTGTGGGGTTATATATTGCCATGCCAAAGGCATATGTACTTATTACATAACGGAAATTATTTACTTTGAGAATGTCACTCGTAAGATTCTTTGATAAAATAATTTTATGTTTGAAGTTAATATCAAGTTCATCATGATGTAAAACATTATATTAATAAAATAATGATATTAATGATGATTTGTTGGGTTGGTAAAATAAGCTAAGGTAAATAATATAATTATTTTTAAGGTTTAAGTTTTATTAGCGGTATGTTCATGCTTGTAAATGCACGAAGTGCATGCAAAAATGGTTGAGGTCACTTGTAAGTCATGTGTAACTTTGGTGTTTTCCCTAAAGTCTACTACCTGGACTACTGGGTCAATAGTGTTCATGCACCTCAACAAATAAAAGACTGTTTGTAGGTTTTGTTTGGATAACAATGTAAATAAGATAGGTAAGGATAAAAAGGTAGAGACACAATATCTGAAAACATTAGAAATACAAGTGAAAAAGACAATAATCTTGCAAGAATGGATGACAAAACATTTAAGGTACATGAGATAAGCTTTCAAGACATATAACTCCAAATAACAAACAAACAGTTCACATTTGTAGCATATATAAAAGTACTGGTATTTGAAAACACATTTCAAACATCAACGGGTATTTAACATTCACTTACATACATGAAATGAATATAGAAAACATCTACATCACAGTCAATGCATGAAGAGTTCAGACTGAACAAAAGAATATTAAAACAATATAGATCAAAGGCGTAGCTCCATATAGTATATTAAATGTCATTCAAAATGCAAAAGATGTTCTTACACATATAACCATTGAATTTCCGCACGATATCCCAACAGATCGACTCCCATGTGTGTCTCCTATTTCTCAAAAATATTACAAAATATATAGAATAGAACCTAAGGGTAGGATCCCAAAAGTTTGTTTAACAGATCCATTTTTTAAGGATAAGACTTCTAATTATAGAAAAAGTATATAACAAAAAGAAAATCTAATTTATGACAAGTGTCGACTAAAGATCATTTCAAATCCTTCTTGTTGCCTCAGCCAAAGTGGCTAGCCCATCTAGCACACATGAATTTGCTTGTAACCTCTTGAAATCCTTTTGCATGCAACGAAGCTTTACTGTCAGCTCCTCTTTATCGTTTACTAATTGATCTTTTTCCTCTTGTACCAATCTCCTCCTTTTCACTGCTTCCTTTGAGACCTGAATTAGCTCAACAAATTCTAATTCACCTCTTGCAAATCTTGCTTCAGCATTGTATTTTCCTTCACCAGTTGATCATTGATTTTATTTAAATGTGCATTTTGTCTTCTAAGCTGCTCAATTTCTCTATTTTATTTATCTTGTTTTAATTCCATCATATTACCTCTTGCATATTCATATGTAACCTTTTTCTTGTTTAATTTTGCAACTATTTCCTCTTCTTGCTCTATGAGAACCTGCTCATTATATCTTGCTTGCTTCTCTGATGTTTCACCAATCTCAACTTCAGAAAACAATGATGGGATATTTTCTTCCATATCACTAGAATTATCGATGCAACTTTTAGGCGTTAGATCAGGAATTTGTCTTAAGATTTGGTTAATGTTATTAAAGACTTGATACATGGATGATTCTAACTCCTTAGATTTCTTGCTTTCCTCATCATCACTGGAAATATATTGCACACTTATCACCTTCCTTTTATTATACCTACGGATTAATAATGCCTTCATATTCATCCGGATTTTGTTCATTGGTCTGGTTTTAGGGATGGAATCTACTTTGGGAGGTTTGAATGAAAACCCCGTCGGCTCTGAAATCTTTTGAAAAGAAGAAATAGTATGAATAGGTTCCTCTTTAACTGTCTCTATCTCATTGACAGAACCTAAAACTGAACTGCCATTCTTTATCCATCCAGGCCCTTCTTCTGGTAGTTGTGTCGAGGTTATCTCTTTAGGACATTCTTGCTCATGATGATCTTCATATTTTTTAGATGAGGGTTTTGTCTCTACACTATCATGAATTTCTAAAACTTTCTTCCTAGAAGACTTTTGTTTTCTCTTTCTTTTCTCTGCATCTTTAAGATTAACTTTTAAACCCCCCCAGAAAAGAAAACAAGACCATGACCTTTCTACTTTTCCTAACTCCTGAGCAATTAGAAGCTTAATCAATCCATGATGAAACATATTACTATTGGAAGAACTAGGATGGTCACGAGCCCTAACATACATTTTTTCCAGACTTTTTAATAAGTAAAAAGACAGGTTTAATTTATTAGCACTTGTTACATGTTGTAGGAATCTCATATTATAGCGATACACTATGCTGAATCTTCCCTCGCAAGTGACATATCTTTGGATGATATGTAACACGTCCTACCATTCTTTAAAAAGGAAATCCCTTTGGATGCCCTGGCTCCAATCTGGATTTTTATGAGCTGGTAACAAGAATTGGCTATAATCTTCATTGATAGTTTGTGTTTTATACCACCTTTCCCCTTTAGGGACAACACCAATAGCATGTGAAATGGACTCCTCTGTGACTGTAAATTCCAAACCTCCAACTTTAACCGTAGATCCATAAAAAAATCTGATAGAAAGCTTTAGTAACCCCAATATGATGTTCTGCAATTTTTCAAACATAACATACCAACCAATTTTCTTTACTTTCTCGAGGGTTGTTTTTGTTCTAAGCAGATGACCGCTTGGTCGAAATTTCTTGTCAACACTCATAGCTGGGACATGAACTGTAGATGCAATACTGGAGCAAGATCCTTGAGAAACATGAAGAAACCCTTGTTGTTGTAAAACCATGGTTACCCAACCTTTTTCAGAGTATAGACTATAAGGTGGAAAATGACGAATAAAAATGGTTTTGTACAAGTGTTTTAACCCAAGTACTGCTCAACACCAGATGCCAAATTATGGAAACTAAACACAGAGCTCAAAAACTGCTAGTAAAATGATGGTACCTGCAAACATCTAATCTTTGATGAGCTGGCAGCGTACTTGCTTCTTGAGTAATGTTCATGTGCTACTAGCTCACATTAATAATCATATAGAAATTTTATAAAGTTTTTTGAATGAAATTTTAATCATCTAATGAATCTTAGGCTAAGAACTAAATAAAGTATACAAAAATGGCAAAAAAAAAATGATAAAGTCTCCTAACAAATATGGCAAACAAACCTAGGTCAAACATTGCCTCCAACTGGGGGATGGAATTTCCCTGTGTTTTCCCAAGAACTAAAGTTCTAGTGCCTTATTCTTTGTCAATCAATTTACTATTCCATTGGGTTATGGAGTCTTATTTGCATAAATCTAAACATTCACCAGTATTTACAATGAAATGAACACCTCATGGGGTCTTCACTTAGTGAGACCATGTCATAGCACCTTCGTTCATGGGATGTTAAAGAATAGCCCTAATTTCACTAGATATTGATAATTACTTACAAAAATCCTTTTGTTGATCCCCCCTCCCAATACATATTTCCAATTAAAAAAAACCCTATTTTTACAATATATTCCTTATTTTTACTAGAAACCCCCTTTTATACCCCCCCAATAAATAACCCCCCCATACCCTATTCATCTCTCCCCAATACCTACAATATATTGACCTTATTTTTCACAATTAAAAACCCCCTTTTATGAATGAACATGATAATATATTGTTCAACAAGGTGAATACCCTGTGGAACACCTTCACTTCTTATTGGGTGTAGAGATGCTTCAAAAAACGCCCATTGACTGGGCCTACCAATTCATCACCCTCGAACTTCTGTAGAACAAATGTGTTATTATCCAAACTCTTGACAATCCTGAAAGGTCCCAGCCACAGATGGTCAAACTTACCATGTTTTGGTTTCTCATCCCTTCTTGCATCCCACCTGGGCACCAAATCATCAGGAAAGAACTTATTTTCTTTAACTCATTTATCAAATTTCTGCTTTATTTTGTCTGTATAAACCTAACCTTTCTCAACAAGCAATTCCCTTTCTTGCTGAAGTTCAATCATTTGAAAAATTCTATGTTGTACCTCATTTGGTTCTTCCACATTATCTTGCATAAATTTCATAACAGGTAAACCTAAATGTATAGGAAAAACTGCCTCAACACCATATACAAGTTGGAAGGGAGAAGTACCGATAGCCTTTTTTGTAGTAATGCGGTCAACCCAAAAATCATACTTCAATTTACTATCCCGTGCCTTTTTATTCTCTGATAGCAATTTTTTAAGACTGTTTACTATGTTTTTGTTTGAAGACTCTCCTAAAGCATTTCCTTACGGATAATAGGGAGTAGAGTGTTTCAACAAAATCCCATGTTTTTCACAAAATTGGACCATATTCTAAGATTTAAATGCAATATCATTATCTGTAATCAACTTTCTAGGGCAACCAAACCTACTAAAAAATGCTTTCTTCTATGAAATTTATTATAACCTGATCAATTTTCCTTATGGTAGGGATGGCTTCTACCCATTTTGTAAAGAAGTCTGTAGCTATCAAAATATATCTATGTTAAGCACTAGAATATGGATTGGTTTCTCCTATGAAATCCATTTCCCACTGGTAAAAAGGAGCTTCAGTTGAAATAGGTTTGAGAGGTAAAGAAAGCAATTTTTGTTTACCTGCAACTTTTTTACATTCCACACAAGCTCTTACCTGGGAAAAAACATTCGAAAATATTTTTGGCCAGTAATAGCCTGCTCTCAGAATATTAAAGGCTGTAGCTTTCCAATAACGATGTCCACCACAAACTCCTTCATGCATTTCAGCAGTAACGACTTCATCCTACTCCTTATCAATACATCTAAGAAGAATTACTCCAAGATCTTTCCAAAATAGATCATGTTCATAAAGACAGTAATTCATAGCTTTTAATTTCAAAGATTTGAACTTTCCTTTATCTAGGTTTAGTGGAGATTGTTAAAAGAGAAGAAAGTATACTATATCACCATACCAATCCGAGTCCTCATATTTCTGCAAAATATGCTCTTTTTCTTCCTCATGGTGAGATATTTCTTCTTCAAATATTTCATTTGATACCACATTCAAACCTATGTCCTAACAATCAGATTCTGTGAGCAATTTTGCTAACCCTTGACCCTTCACCAGCTTAGTTGGCTTGATCTCAACATCATATTCCATTATCTTCGCAATCCAATGACCTCTTTTTCCTTCAGAATCAGGCCGAGACAAAATTTATTTTATTGCTGCATTAGGCACATATGACAAATTTTTTGAATGCAACAAGTAAATACTGAAAAAATTAAGGGCTTTGATAAGTGCATAAGCCTGCTTTTCCAAACTGTTGTACTTCAGTTCTGAATCCCTTAAGACTTTACTGAAAAAATAAATGGGTTGTTCCAGACCCTCTGCATTCTTTTGCAATAGTACTATTGCTATATTGTCTTTAGAGGCAAAAGAAAAGGTAATGAAATCTTCAGAGAAGTCAGGGCTTACCAAAAAAGGAGCTTTTGTCAGTGCTTGCTTTATCTTATCAAAAGACAATTTTGCTGCTGGACCCCATTTAACATCTTGATCCTTCCTAAGCATTTTAGTTATTTTCTTGACAATCTCAGCAAAATTAGGATTGAACCATCTGAGAAAATTAATTTTCCCAATAACTGACTGAATTTCTTTTTTATTTCTGGGAATTGAAATTTTTAGCTTCACCCGTTCTAGGTCAATCTTAATAGCATCTGCTGAAACTATGTGACCAAGCAACTTCCCTTCCTGCATGGGAAAATGAGATTTCTTTGGGTTTAAAGACAAACCAAACTTTCTTCATTTTGAAAAGGTTTGTTCTAAATGCTTAAGATGATTTTCATCTGAATCTGAAAACACTGTTATATCATCTAAATATATCACCACAAATTTCTCCCTTTCACCCACAAATGCTATGTCCATATCCCTTTGAAACATTGCTCCCATGTTCTTTAGACCAAATGGCATTTTATCATACATGAAAGTTCCCCGAGGAGTGGTAAAAGTAGTTTTATCCCTATCCTCTAGATAAACAACAACCTGGTTATACCATGAAAACCCATCTATCATCGATATTCTCTGAGCTCCAACTACCTTTTGCAAGATCTGATCTATTTTAGGGATAGGACAATTATCTTTCAAAGAGGATCTATTTAGGTTACGAAAATCAACACATAACCTAATTTCACCATTTTTCTTTCGAACAGGAACCAGATGTGCAACCCAGGTAGAATACCGAAGGGGTACTATAATTTTTGCATCCAATAATTTTTTCACTTCTTTTTCAATGACTGGTAGCAATGTTGGATTGATTCTTTTGAGTTTTTGCCGGAAGGGTTTTGTATCAGACTTAAGAGGGATCTTATGTTGAATAGTGCTAGTGTCATATGTTTTGAGATCTTCATAAGACCAAGCAAATATATCTGCAAAATTTCTAAGCAAACTGATATACTTCTTTATGTTCTACTCTGACAACAAATTAGAGATTTTAACAATTTTAGGCTAACTTTTAGTTCCAATATTACAATTACTCACATTTTCTTTAGAATATTGTATAGCTGGTTTTGCTAAATTATCATCTTTAAGGAAAAAAATTTCTAATGGAACTAAACCCTTTGGAATGAAATTTCTGTTTAGTTCAATAATCTTATGATCAACAATTGACTATTCTGTAAAAGAAGGAAATTCATCCCCATCGTCATCTTGTTCTTCATCTATCTAAGAATTTGAAAACTCACCTGTCAACTCCAAGAATTTCTTAATCTCCAAATCATCCTGAAACACTCTCCAATGTTTGATGTTATTAGGAATAGAAGGCGTATGCCTAACTTCAATTGGATACCTGAGCTGAGTTTTTGTGGGACCTTAAAAAATGTTGCTGCTAGAGACAAAGAGTCAGCTGCTTGATTGTGATCTATAGGGATAAAAAAAATATTGAATCCTATAAATAAATTGTCAATTAAATCCCATACTTCATTTCTATAAACTTTTAATAGTTGTTGTTTTTCCTGATAAATGCTTCTGACCTGCTGAACCCCAATTCGGAGTCGCCAAAAACATCCAACTATTGAATTCCCAGATCTTTTGCAACTCTCAATCCCACTGACAAATGCCTCATATTCTGCTATATTATTAGTTGTTTGGAGTTCCAATTTATACATCAGACAAACATTTTCTCCTCCAGGGGAAATGAGAACAATTCCAGCTCCTGCTCCTTCCTTAGATGAATTGCCATCGAAGTACATTTGCCATAATTCAGCTTCTTTTTCAGTAGTACGATAAACTAGATTTTTCTTTTCTATTTGCAGAACACTAGATGTGTCCTCCTTGCTTAAATGCAGCATACAAGATCCCAAACCTTCCTCCACAACATAGATTGGATTATTTGCAGGATTGTCACTATCACTTACTAAATAGGCCATTTGAACTTCTTTGTACAACCTTCGTTGTTCACCTCCAAATATTGGGGTATTGGCATAGGATAAATCCATCTGAAGAGTACCTCCTACTCTTTTAGCCCAGGATCTTGAAAGCAACATGCCAAACTTTGGTTCAATATCAACTACAACCACATCCATCATGACACTCTTCATAGGTAATTGGGAAATATTTACAACCATATCTTTGATTAATTCTAGACACTGAACTGCTATTGAATCAAAAGAAAATAAATCATGATAAGGTCTAGTGATGCTTAGACCTAGGGCCTCCATAACAACCTTGAGCATTAAATTATGAGAAGCTCCAGAATCTAACAAACAATTATGCAACATATGTTCATGAATTGTCAAAGTAACATAGAATGGAGGAGGATGATCTGATTTCTTCTCAAGCTAATGAAGTGGAGGAGCACCCACAAAAATGGATCGATGTGCATCATGTAAATTTATAACATCAGAAGAAACCCCATTTGCTTGTGATTTCAACATTATATAGGCAGGATCTCTGAATGAAGGAATTTTCATTAATTATGTTAATGGAATGGGAATCTTTAACTTACTTAGCTCATTTTCAAAATTAAAACCTTGATTACCCTTATTCATTTCTTCCAACTCTGTAATATTAGCCTTATTAAGCCTGTGATTCCGTTTCTTCTCTGATGAAGGATCGGGGTACTGCTTGGCTACTACTTTCCTTTTAGGATTCTGAGCTACCTATTTAACACCATATCTAAGATTATAGGACTTCTTAGGCTCTGTTTGATAAATATCATTTGAAGAAGCATAAAAGTCCTCTAATATTTCAGAATTTTGGTATTTATCTTTGGTAAGAAAACTGTCATATAACTCATCTTCAAGATGATTTATACTCTGATATAAATAATCATACTCTATATCCTCAACTTTGCCTTCTTCATTCAATAAATTATTTTGGAAGGGAGGCTATATTCTTTGATCTTCATTTTATTTCCTCTCCCTTTGAATATCATTATTTCTCCTTTCCAGGGTATAAATCTTGGCACAAAAGGTATCCTGAACTGATTAGGGTTTCCTTCATGCATAGGTCGACTGAGATTTTTATTTTCCATTTCTAGTCTATTTACTTTTGCAGACAAATTTTTAATTAGCTTATTCATATCCTCCATTTTGTTTGATGACCTAGCCATTGAGGTTGAAGCCATTTCCTTTTTACCTTTTTTTAATCTTGATCAAAGTAATCTAAATGATCTTTAAGCTTTCCTGTCGCTAACATGTTTGATTCAACTTCCAATGCAGCTTCCTGCATATTAAGTAGGGTTACTGACCTTCTTTCTTTTAGAAGTAGAGAAAACTCAGATTCAAATGAATTTGCATATGTACGTTTGGCAGAGGTTTCCAAAGGATTAATTTCTGTTGGTATCTTGTTATACATTTTATTAAATCTTTTTGAGAAATCAACCACATATTCATTCTTCTTTCTTTTCAAAGCCCCAAACTCAGTAATGTAATAAAGAAAATCCTTTGTATCTCCCCACTACTTCATGAAAACCTCCTCTAACACTTCAATTCCATCTATTGATCTTGGAGGCAATTCCCTAAACCATTTTCTAACTTCTCCATCTAAGCTCTAGACAAACATTCTTATCCATACATCCTTAGCTTCGATGCTATGGTTATCAGCATAGTTGAAGAAAACATTCCAATGCTCTTCTATTGTTGTATCCCTTTGACCATTAAACATAGGGAGATACTTTTGATAATCTCCCCCAGGAAGAGCATGAAGAGGTTGGGGCATAACCAAGGGTGCATATCTAGTAGCAAGTATCTAATCCATGTAATCCACAGGTTGAGCATCCATTTTAGGACTGGAGGAATTTGAAGTAGTTGGGCTTGAGCTGGACCAACTTGCACTTGAATGTTTTGATGAAGGAGGAATATTACTGAACTTAGGTTGATGAAGTGAGACCTTACTTGTAAAAGGAATGTGAGATGAAAATAGAGAAGAACCACCTGTATGTAACGCTTCAGCTTTAACTTCTTCTGGTAATAAGGGATTTGTGAAAACTTAAAAGTTATCTATTTGAGAAGGGGGAAAAAGCGAATCTAGTTCTTCTTTACCTTTTTCAGAATGTGGATCAACATAAGGAGAAAGAAACTGTGCAGGATCAGGAATCTCCAAGGATGAGGGATATATAAACCTTCCTGATGAAGTAGATCTTAATCGTTGTCTAGCATCTTTCAATATTTGCTCGAGATCTGGGATTCCTAGATGTAGAGGCGATGAGGGGTTTTCCCTAGTCCCAGTCTTCTTAGGAGCCACAATTGCTTTTTATTATTATTTAAAACATGTGAAAGAAACTGTAGTCTATATAACAAATTTTCTGATAATGTTCACCCAACACATCATATCTATCATGTTAAACCAAGGAATAATTTGTGCTTCTTCCCTAGTATGGTTGCCAGAAGATGTTTTCCCTAAAGTATGCTACCTAGAATACGAGGTCAGCAATGTTCAGGCACCTCAATAAATAAAATACCATTTTGTAGGTTTTGTTTGGATAACAATGTAAATCGGATAGGTAAGGATAAAAAGGCAAAGACACAATATCTGAAAACATCAGAAATACAAATGCAAAAGACAATAATCTTGCAGGAATGGATGGAAAAACATTTAAGGTACAATAGATAAGATTTCAAGACATATAACTCCAAATAATAAACAAATAGTTCACATTTGTAGCATATATAAAAGTACTGGTATTTGAAAACACATTTCAAACATCAACATGTATTTAACATTCACTTACATACATGAAATGAATATAGAAAACATCTACATCACAGTCAATGCATGAAGAGTTCAGATTGAACAAAAGAATATTAAAATAGTATAGATCAAAGGCCTAGTTCCATATAGTATATTAAATGCCACTCAAAATGCAAAGGATGTTATTACATAAATAACCATTGAATGTCTGCACGATCTCCCAACAGATCGACTCTCATGTGTGTCTCCTATTTCTCAAAAATATTACAAAATATATAGAATAGAACCTAAAGGTAGGATCCCAGAAGTTTGTTTAGCAGATCCACTTTTTAAGGATAATACTTCTAATTATAGAAAAAAGTATATAACAAAAAGGAAATCTAATTTATGACAAGTGTCAACTAAATATCATTTCAAACCCTTTTTGCTGCCTCAACCAAAGTGGCTGGCCCATCTAGCACACATGACTTTGCTTGCAACCTCTTGATATCCTTTTGCATGCCACGAAGCTTTACTGTCAGCCACTCTTTATCTTTTACTAACTGATCTTTTTCCTCTTGTGACAATCTCCTCATTTTCACTACTTCCTCTGAGACCTGAATTAGCTAAGCAAAATTCTAATTCACCTCTTGTAAATCTTGCTTCAGCATTGTATTTTCCTTCACCAGTTGCTCATTGATTTTATTTAAATGTGCATTCAATATTCTAAGCTGGTCAATTTCTATGTTTTCTTTATCTTGTTTTAATTCCATCATATTGCCTCTTGCATCTTCATCTGTAACCTTTTTCTTGTTTAATTTTGCAACTATTTCCTCTTCTTGCTCTGTGAGAACCTGCTCATTATATCTTGTTTGCTTCTTTGATGTTTCACCAATCTCAGCTTCATGAAACAATGATGGATTATTTTCTTCCATATCACTAGAATTATAGATGCAACTTTTAGGAGTTAGATTTGGAATTTTTCTTAAGCTTTGGTTAATGTTATTAAAGACTTGATACATGGATGATTCTAACTCCTTAGATTTCTTGTTTTCCTCATCATCACTAGAAATATCTTGAACACTTATCACCTGCCTTTTATTAAACCTAGGGCTTAATAATGCCTTCATATTCATCTGAAGTTTGTTCACTGGTCTGGTTTTAGGTTTGGAATATACTTTGAGAGGTTTGAATGAAAACCTTGCTGGATCTGGAATCTTTTTAAAAGCAGAAATAGTATGAATAGGTCCCTATTTAACTATCTCTATCTCATCAACAGAACCTAAAACTGAACTGTCATTCTTTATCCACCCAAGCTCTTATTCTGGTAGCGGTGCCAACGTTATCTCTTCAAGACATTCTTGCTCATGAATATCTTCAGATTTTTCAGATGAGGGTTTTGTCTCTACACTATCAGGAATATCTAAAACTTTCTTCCTAGAAGACTTTTGTTTTCTCTTTCTTTTCTATGCATCTTTAAAATTAACTTTGAATCCCCCCCCGAAAATAAAATGAGACCATTACGTTTCTACTTTTCCTAACTCCTGAGAAATTAGAAGCTTAATCAATCCATGATGAAACATATTACTATTGGAAGAACTAGGATGGTCACGAGCCCTAACAGACATTTTTTCCAGACTTTTTAATAAGTAAAAAGGCAGGTTTAATTTATTAGCACCTGTTACATGCTGTAGGAATCTCATATGATAGCGATACACCGTGCCGAATCTTCCCTCGCAAGTGACATATCTTAAAATGATATGTAACACGTCCTACCATTCTTTAAAAAGGAAAGCCATTTGGATGTGTTGGCTCCAATCTGGATTTTTATGAGCTGTTGACAAGAATTGGCTATAATCTTCATTGATAGTTTGTATTTTATACCACCTTCCCCCTTCAGGGACAACGCCAATAGAATGCGAAATGGACTCCTCTGTGACTGTAAATTCCAAACCTCCAACTTTAACCGTAGATCGATAAGAACTTTGACAGAAAGCTTTAGTAACCCCAACATGATGTTCTGCAATTTTTTCAAACATAACATACCAACCAATTTCCTTTACTTTCTCAAGGGCTGAAGGAAACTTCTGCATCCATTCAACATTTGTAGGCTCTGTTCTAAGCAAATGACTACTCGGTTGAAATTTCTTGTCAACAATCATAGCTGGGACGTGAACTGTAGATGCAATACTGGAGCAAGATCATTGAGAAACATGAAGAAACCCTCATTGCTATAAAACCATGGTTACCCGACCTTTTTTAGAGTACAGGCTGTAAGATGGAAAATGATGAAGAAAAATGGTTATGTACAAGTGTTTTAACCCAAGTACTGCTCAACACTGGATGTCGAATTATGGCAACTAAACACAGAGCTCGAAAACTGCTAGTAAAATGATGGTACCTGCAAACATCTAATCTTTGACGAGCTGGCAATGTACCTTCTTCTTGAGTAATGTTCATGTGCTTCCAGCTCACATTAATAATCATATATAAATTTTATAAAGTTTTTTGAATGAAATTTTAATCATCTAATGGATCTTAGGCTAAGAACTATATATTGTAAATACCTAGAATATTTAAAACATGAAATCAAAGCAAACCAAAACTCATTTAGGGTAAAAACAAATAAAATAAAAACCCAAGGTTAAAAAAAATGATAAAGTATTCTAACAATTATGGAAAACAAACCTAGGTCAAACATTTGGTGACATAGATGTATTTATTAATAACTTCTAAGTTAAAGATGATTAAATTGAATAGTGCTAATGGTTTTTGGAGCTATTTAATTTTGTGGCAAACTACCTTCTAGTTACTAGAATCTTACAATACACAAAGTAAGAGTTGTCATTGATATGGAATTTTGATACAATTTTTGACAATTTTGGTTGATTTAGAATTTGGAAAAAACTGTAAATATATTATTCCACCATGCCTTGATCTTGTATTGTTGTCAGTAATTTCGCACCTTCTGCAGACAGAAGTTGTTCCTCTAGTCTGAATGGTTTAGATCCAGAACAAATAAGTCACAACAAGGCTAATAAACTTCTCCTAGAAGCTACAGACACCTGGAATACAATATTCAGAGATTGATGTGGTCTTTCATCTATGGAAAAGATCTCAAAGAAGATACCTGCAAAACACATCAAACACAAAAGATGAAAAGTACCAAAGTATTATCTATAGATCTATACTGGTGACTAAGGAATCCAATAATAAACATGGAAGATTATACAAGACAAGTTATATGGGAAGAAAATCAACTTTGAATTAATGAATAATGAAAGAGTTTACAACCTATGCCTTAGTGTTGAATTCACTCCTTCACAAAACCGATGTCTTATCCCCGATAGCTCCAACTTGCTCTTCTATGCTCACTCTAATGAATCAGGCTAGAATGTCAAAATGGCAACATGAATTTTCTCTCCCTCAACCACGGGGTATGAGCCTGTTTTTATAGGCCTCAAATGGATAGAGATGGTTGAGATTTTGGTGGGTGAGGTGGATAGGAGATCCATAAAGGAGGGATTTTGAGCTCAACTGACCCAAGTGAATAGGGATAAGGCCTGCCACGAAAATTTTGATCTAGAAGCTTCATGAAGCTTCTCTTTTTCACTTTTTACCAAGGGCACCGTTCATGCTCCTTGATGAAAAAGTGGTGCTAGGCAGAACCGCTATTAAAACAAAGAGAAAAGGTGGTGCCACTGCCTATCTTCAACACAACTCAGGAGGTGTTGAAGAAGGTACCACTCCTAAGCTTAAGGGTAGAAGCAGTGCCGGTTTTTTATATGCAAGCTTGACATCTGGATCAAGGATTCTTACTTTAAGATTTGGGAATGAGGGAAAACATGGATGTTTAGGATCTTATCATATGTTGGTGACGAGATTTGGGTGTAACAAAATGCCCCCCAAAGCATGAGGCTAGAGGGATACGATAGGTAAGAGCTTTGATAGAGCAAGTTATCACTTTCGAGGCAAGAATCGGCTTGATCGAAGATCAACAACAACTAGGCATCTACAATACATCAATACTTTTGACTCATGACCAAATGTGTCTTCACCATGGTTGCAGACCAATACAAGGTAGATCCATGGGAGAGATAAAAAAACATGGCTACTAGAATACAACATAGATCCATGTGATAGAGGACTCAAACTTGGACATAGCTAGCAGACATACAATGTACATTTATGTCATACAAACGCAAATTTGAGCATAGCCAAAACCATACAAATGTGGATCCATGTTGGTACTTCATACAATATACTCCATCACAACGTGGGGAGAAAGCTACATGAAAGCTATGAGTTATTTATAAGAAATACCCAGGGTCTTCATCTCGTCTTCCATAAAGTACGATTCTATCCATGTGATTACAATGATATGAAGTCAAACATGGTAGAAACCACTTAATTACCGGTCAATGATGTGAACTGTTAACAAGTGCGAGAGATATCACCATTGATTTCAATGATTCCCAAGGTATCCTAGTACAATCTACTAAGTGTGAATAGATGTTTTGATGTCGAACACCCAATGGAATCTATCAATCAAAGGTCAATGATGTGAACCTATGTCAATAGCGAGAGAATCTGTCATTAGGGCATACAGATCTCAAGGTACTAATTTTGTTTCTAAGACTATTTCCTGGATGATGAGTAGATGTCGACATGAATAGTCTCATTGAAGGAGGGCCATGATGAATCCCACATCAACAACACGAAACTCGGAACAAATTTCTGGCATGTTGTAGATAATGTAACCATAGGGCTGACTCAAAATTACTGACACAAAGGTTATTTTAACTGCAGAGATAAAAACTCTTACTTCCTTTGAACATCAGGCGACGCGATAATAGAATTGGTAGCATGATTGGACTAGGAGGATACACAGTATGACTGTGGATAATGCATTATTTTGAAAGAATCAAAGGACTGACATGACTCATGAAAATGGATCGACTTGTAAGTCAATTGAATACCCAATTGACTGAATGATATGCAGACAAGTGCCATGTTCAAATGCGACAAACAATTTCTATTTATTCGTAAAATGAATTGATTCCCTTCCCTTAATTTCCCCATCATTATTGATGAGTGCCTCTTTTCATTTTTACGAGTCCAAAGAGCGTAACAAACACTCATTTTACCTCGTCCAAATACAAGTCCATTCTAATATGTTTCATGAACCTGAGAAAGGAGGGGTTCGTTCCCTAAACAAGTCTCTCAATGTTTAGTTTAACAAGTCCAATGAAAGAAAACTCGGTATCCTTCATGTTTAGAGAGTCTGAACAAAGACAGAAAAAAAAATCCAAAGGGTCATTTTTCGTATGATTTAGTCCCTAGGGCCCGAAAAAAGTATAAAATAATGCCCAAGAGAAATCTTCTAGTCATGATTGGCTGGAGTGTTCCTTTTTCGTAAATAGTCCATCCAAACTGAAAAAGAGATAACCTACCATCGGAGAGATGACTCTTCAAATAATTTCATGAGTATGAAGAAGACAAGTACTCGAAAATCTTTTCATATTTAGGGAGTCCGAAAAGAGTTTAAAGGAGACTCCATTAGGTTTCTTTTCACGACGAGAATTTTTTACGAGCCCGAAAAGAATCAGAAAAAGACTCAAAACTTTGATGCTGAGTTCTAAGAGCGTGACCAAAGTGTCGAAACAATCGCTCAAGGACTTTTTCTGTTTTCTGGAAGTATGAAAAAGTCAAAAACAAAATCCTCCATGGACACTACTGTTTATCTTTTCACCCGTGTAAGACTTTAAAATGTCCATTAGTCTTTTAGACACTTGAATAAATAACTTTATAAACTATATAAAAAGACATTTTCATATCAAAATGATTTAAAAATATTAATAATAATGTGAAAAGTCCTAAAAATATATTTAAAAGCCAATTGAATAGTAAAAACAAGTCATTTTACTATTTACCAATTTGTGAGAGCATTTGGGAGAGTTTTGGAGCCAAAACTTCAATCGGAGATTACAGGAGCATCCACCGTCCATTTCGAGTACCGTCAAAGCTAGGTAGATGCTAGAACCTTACTCTTTCACTTTGCCATTTTCATTTTTTCTTTGGCTAGGGTTTCAGGGGTCTTTGAGCAAGTCCTAAACCCAAATTACGGGCACCGCTCCTGCCCCTTGCGAGATAAGCGGTGCCCGATAAAAACCGCCCCTATTCAACTTCACTCAGGCGATGCCACCGCTTTGTGTGCATAGAGGAAAGGCGATGCCGACCGTGAGGTTGGAAAACTAAGTGGTCAAGCCAAACAAAAATGTCTTTGATGATTTTAATGGTTGCATATGGTTTTGATTAGCTCATTTATTTTTTTGGCAGGTTTTATCCGGTAAAAAATGGTTATATGGAAAGAACGAAAACACGACAATGATGATGCCCTGGTTGAGGGAAATGCAGGGTGTATTGTTGCTTTGAGAGGTTGTGGCCTCTTGAATTTTTTGCCGCACTTCGAGTATGATATCCCATGAGCACCTGCTAGAGCATATCCTGCACATGTGGAACCGTGAACAACAGCATTGTTGGGCCCAAAAATGACCCCTTTTTGACCACATTTACCTATCACTTTTTTCCTTATCTTACTCCATTATATACACCAAAAAGATGTTTTCCTTCACTTGATCCCTCAATTGATACAGGTATGGTTAATCATTGTCATATCTTATTAATACTTATGATTGTTGTAATCAGGACTCTATATCTTGGATTATGCTAACATATGGTGATTTTATAAAGATAATTTGAGATGTAAAGGATATAGGTGTAGCAGGCTGAACGAGTCAAGAGAGAGATGAACATTCATTGTTGAGATGATCACCACCTATTCCATCTCTGCACAAAGGACACAGTCAAAGGTTACTATTCCACGCAAGTTGTACAAGGGTGGCTGCAACAGGCTTGGATGCAACAATGTGCCGCTGCTTGAGGGTAGCTGGAACCGATGGAGCATCTTCTAGATTGATCATGTTATATCATTGTTGGCTCGAGTAACAACTTCCCTATATTTTCTGCTTCTATCTTTCCCATAGCTGTAACATCGTATCGTAATTGGGGCAGCCTGAATATTAGAGATCTTCATGGATGCCCGATATCAGTGGGTAGAAGTTATGATTTTGAATGTATAAATATTGGAAACTATTCTGAGCCAGGGGTTGGAAATTAATTGATTTTATTGTATAATCTATGACAGAGACTGTAGATTCAGTTTTATCATTTAATACAAGGAGCAAGATTCTTTTGATCTTGGCGTTTAACGTGTGTTAATTTTTAACGTCTCTGTTCGAAGGCTGGGCCCGCCTTGCTATAGAGATTACCGAGTTAATTAGGTATTTATTTCCTCTGTTGTGTGGTGTGGATGTTATAGTAGATTCATTATTTTCTAACAGCTGCAACAGTAATGATTTATTGTGTGTGCCTTCAATTGACCAGTAATTGCATATCCTGTGAGCTGCAAGAGAGTGGTGTGACAGTCGACTGTGTAGACTAATTTCCTTTATGCAATTGTGTGATGGTTGTAATAGCTGATCTCATCCTTAGTTTCTTTCAATTGATGTCTTTCTTGAGTTTTGTTAATTAAGTCCAATTGTAGTTATAATTGTTGAAGTTCAATTTTTGCATTTCTGGATTCTAGATCAAGTTGGATTAAGATAGTTATAATGGATCTTCAGATGACCTGGTAATTTAGGATTTAACTTTCTGCAAAAGTAAGTCTAGATGTTTATTTTCTGAATCTCTTATTTCTAGATTAAGGATTGTAATAAGGTAATTGTGATTTTGCATTCTTAAGAAGGTAAATTAGATTAACTTGATCATGGGATGAGTTGGGTTGAACAGGAAGGTAGGATAATTCATTTACAGTATCAGCACAGGGGATTCACGTTATTGAGAAATATCTTATCACGTTCATTCATAAAGAGGGGTTTTTAATTGTGAAAAATAAGTTCAATATATTGTAGGTATTGGGGGGAGGGGAATAGGGTATGGGGGTTTTAAAGGTATTGGGGTTATAAAAAGGGGTTTCTAGTAAAAAAAAGGAGTATATTCTAAAAATAGAGGCTTTTTAATTGGAAATATGTATTGGGAGGGGGGTTCAAAAAAAGGATTTTTTGTAAGTAATTATCAATATCTAGTGAAATTAGGGGTATTCTTTAATATACCATGAACGCAGGCGCTATGACATGGTTTAGCTTCGTGAAGTCCCTGTGAGCATCAGCTACTTAGTGTTTAAGCATATATAGTGCACATTATATTTGAAATAAAAGACTTCCCTAGGTTGACAATTTAAATTGAACACTCTGTATGTTGGCTTTAATTAACTTGCATATAGGGTGCCCAACATTTTGGCGTTGTTGCCGGGGAAGGTAATTAGAAACCATAGTAGTTGTATTCAGTAGTTACATATGTTCATATTTATTGAGTTTTTATTTTAGTTTGCATGTTTTGGGTTGCATGAATACAAGAATGGGTGCAGCATGACATTCCCACAACCCCCATAACTCCCCAAAATACTAACATTGCAGGTGGTCGAGGTCATGGATGAAATCCAGCCTTGGGAAGAAGGACTTTCATTGACGATTTGGTTGCTAGAACCAATTCCTCTCCCCGAGCTTGCCATCAAGGGTCCTCTATTAGAATAAGCCCAATTATTCCCAGGGTGGAAGCATCAGCTTCCACATTGGAGAACACGAGAGAAGCTGTGACACCCTCAAGTGTCCCTACAGAGGAAGATAGAGTTAGTACTTCGGGATCAGTTGACCGAGATTTGATATATCACATTAACGGGAAGGTTGTGACAAAAGAGGAGTGGACACAGTTCCATGAAAAATTTGACGATCAGTCGAAGCACAAAGAGGATAAAGTAGAAGAAGAGATGAACAACATACGCAATCCAGAAGATCATGAAGAAGCAATGGGTGAAAATCAGCATTAGGAGGGCAATTCCCCACCAAAGGGACGGTTACTACACTCTAGTTCCCAATTCATCAACAAGAGGGGATAACCCCCATGAAAAATATATCACCATCAATGTTGCCTTGTTTTTATGGAAAAGCAATAGAGGATCCAGATGAATTTCTTTTTGAATTTGACATCCTCTGTCACAGCTATGATTACACCACCAATGAACAGAAGCTGAAATTTTTTCCTGCTACTCTGAAGGACAATGCGTTACGTTGGTTCATGAGCCTGGGTGGGGGAACTGTCACCACCTGTGACTGGATGAAACATGTGTTCCTAGAGAAATATCAAGAGTACTGCAATACCAAATATAAGAGAGAAGAATTGTTTAAAATGGTACAAAGGGACGATGAAATACTGGAAGATTTTGTTGAAAGGATTTTATACAATGTGCATAGAGTTGGACAGACTAATATGGGGTTAGATGTGCTCAAAATAATCCTACTTTGTGGGATTAGAGATGACTGCCTAGACATGTTGAACCTGTTAGGAAAGGGGGATATCTCAAAGGAGTCCTTTGAAAAGATTGTTGAACTATGCAAAAGGTATTCCAGGGGATCTTCCAGGAATAAAAAACGGGACAAACGGGATAAATTAGAATAAGATGTCTTCGACAGAACAAATAATTCATCTATTGGAGGAGCCACTCGAGCATAAATAGGCAATCTCCTTGAAGATTTCAAGATAGAAATGATGAGCTCCATCTCCTCGGAAATAGTTGTCTTGAGGGCAAAGCAGAAAAAAGTAGTAGAAGATCTCACACTTGGTGTATTCTACCCTAAATGTAGGAAGAACCATCCTCTGAAGGAGTGCTCACTCGACAAAGTAGAAGTGTGTCAGCTTTGTGAGCTGAACCATGACACAAAAGAATGCCCTTCACTACCTCAAGTGAAGGTAGTTCTACAGGAATCAACTCTAGATGTGGAACCGACCTTCTTTGCATAGAAAAATCCCTGGAAGCCTCGAAATCAAGGTATGACTCCAGACTCATTTCCATTTCTGAATAACATGAATAATTGGAATAATATGCATCACATGAATACACATTTCCCTTCATCTTATTCCAACCATCAATGGTATCCTTCTCAACCTCCGATGCAAAATTTTAACTCCTGTAACTCTTGGACACAACCACCAAACCAACAAAATTCTTGGTCTCTTGGATGGAGGAAATTCCATCCAGGGAACCAGTTTCCCCATAACCAACTTCCTCAACAATTTCCACATCAAACGTTTCCTCATCAATCGTATCCTCCTCAACAATATCCTCAGCCTTATCACCAGTATCAGCAGTCGCAGCTGTAACTCCAGAATAATGTTGTTCCCAATGTGCCTATACAACCGCAACTGCCTGCTCAACCTAACCCCAACCCAAAAAATAAAATAGTCCATCAATTTGAGACTGGCAACATGCCCGCTTACTCCATTACTCCAGTTCCCTATAACAAAATCTGCTTACGATCAGGGAGGGTAGTGGAGCCTTTGGTCATTGAGGATGTTCCATCCTCTATGCGTGAGGAAATGATGAACTAACAGTATTTATCCAATACAATGATCCCAATTATCGAGGACACTAAAAATCCTACCAAGATACCATCTGAAACACAAGAAGAAACATCTGTCGACACACAACCTACACAATTGGTTAGGGAACCACCATACCCTAAAAGATTAATACTACCGAAGGCAGTGGGACAACCTCAATTTAACCTCTTAGGAGAGTTAAAAAAAATCTATGTCAAAATTCCACTCCTTCAGGCCCTTCATGATGTGCCTTTCTATGCTAGAACCGTTCAGGATCTGTGTACAAGGAAACCAGGACAAAAACCTAGGGATCCTCCCATTGTTCATGTCATAGGGAAATTATTTGAATTAATAATGGGAAAAACCCTCTCGGCCAAATATGACGATCCTAGGAATCCCACTGTCACTGTGCATATTGGGAGCACACAGATACCCAATGTACTGGTATATTTAGGCGCAACAATTAACGTCATGACCATTGAAACTATAAGGAAACTCGGGCTCACTAATCTTAGGTCAACTCCTACCATTTTAGAACTTGCAGATAGATTCACTATTAAACCTAAAGGAATCTTGGATGACCTCGTTATCTCAGTTGATTCATGGGAATATCCGGCTGACTTCTTGGTTTTACAACCCAAGTTGCAGTTAGGAGGACACCCATTGATCCTGGGAAGGCCCTGGTTAGCTACAGTTGATGCTTGCATCAGCTATTGGTCTGGGTCTATGACCATATCAGATGGAATCGAGATAAAGAACCTCACTCTCTATCCTCCATCTCGGCCGAGTCTAGAAGCTGAAACTCTGTTATGGATGGAGCTAGAGGAATAGGAGGGCGTTCAACCATTATTAACAATAGGGAATGCCTTGACTTTTAAAGATGAAAATGAAGACAATGCTATTAATAATTTCATTAGTGAACCCACTTTTGTCAATAAACAATTTTATCAAATCCTGAATGCTACTCTAGGTGAAGAAGAACAAGAAAATCTCACAGAGGAGACATTAGTCAGTGATACTCACATAGTTCCAGTGTTGAAAAATTCAAAAAGTGTTCCTATCGAGATAGAGTCTGGAAAAACCCTGGATATCAATCCTAGTCTTGCTCCGGATGAACAGGAACACCTAATCACTCTCTTAAAAAAACATAAGGGGGCATTTGCCTGGGAGTACACAGACATGAAGGGAATCTCTTGTAATCTGTGCACCCACCATATTTATATCAAAAGTGACTCCCGGCCTGTGTGCCAGCCTCAACAAAGAATGAACCCCAATCTTAGGGACATAGTGAAGGAAGAAATTCAAAAACTCTTGGAAGCAGGATTTATATATCCCATCTCAGACAGCGAGTGGGTGTCTCCACTCATGATAGTACCCAAGAAGAATGGTAAATGGAGAGTCTATGTAGACTATAGAGAGCTGAACAAGGCAACACAGAAATATCACTTTCCCCTGCCTTGCATCGATCAGGTACTTGACATCTTATTTGGGAAGAAGTTTTTCTCCTTCTTGGATGGGTTTAGCGGGTACAATAAAATCCATATTTATCCTGAAGACCATGATAAAACTAACTTCACCCGTCCCTGGGTAAATTTTGCATACAGGGTGCTTCCCTTTGGCTTATGCAATGCACCAACCACATTTCAGAGAGCTGTGATTGGCATCTTTTCAGAATTGGTTAATGATAGTATGGAAATTTTCATGGATGATTTTACTCCTTGTGGCAAGGACTTTGAAGAAGCATTGAAACATTTGGAAAATGTTTTAACACACTGCGAGCAGACCCAGCTATCTTTGAGCACTGAAAAGTTCCGTATGATGATGAGTGAGGGGGTAGTGCTGGGGAATTTTATCTCTGTTGATGGCATCTAGGTAGTTCCCTATAAAATTAGGGTAATTGAAAATATACCCACTCATGGAACTTAGAAAGAGGTACATAGTTTCTTAGGGCATGCTGGTTATTACAAAAGATTTATAGAAAACTTTTTAAAACTTGCCTCACCTTTGTTTTCTTTGTTAATGAAGGATGCACAATTTATTTGGAATAAGGCATGCCATACAACGTTTGTTAAAATGAAGGAGAAGCTATCTACAACTCCCATCCTAAGGGGGCCCAATTGGGCCTTGCCTTTTCACATTTCTTCAGATGCCTCTGACACTGCCATTGGAGCAGTTTTAGGACAAAAGGATGGTCAAGCACCTTATGTAGTTTATTACATTAGCAAAAACTTGGCCCCTACTGAACTTAATTATACTGTTACTGAGAAGAAATTTTTAGCCATTGTTACTCCATTAACAAATTTAGGCACTACATCACTAGATATCCCACCTTTTTGCACACCGACCACTCAACCATCAAGTATCTAATGAATAAACCAGTTACAAATGCTCGGGTAACTAGATGGCTGTTATTATTACAGGAATTTGATATCACTATTATAGACAGACTTGTAAAAGAAAATGTTGTCACTGATTTCCTATCTCGTTTTACTAATAGTGATGATAATCTGCCTATTGAGAACTCTTTTCCAGATGAACACTTATTTGCAGTTTCAATTTATTCTCCTTGGTATGTATATGTCACTAACTACTTGGCTACAGGGAAGCTTCCGGCACATTTGTCAAAAAGAGAGAAGAGGAAAATCATTCAACAAAGTGCCAAGTACTATTGGATAGGTGGTCATCTCTTCTACACAGGTCCTAATCTTGAGATCGGAAGATGTGTAAGAGAAGATGAAATCTTCCATATTCTGAAGGCCTGCCATGACGAGCCATGTGGGGGAAATTTTGCAGATAGGAGGACAAGTCATAAGGTGCTGAGAATGGGCTACTATTGGCTGACGTTTTTCAGGGATGTAAAAAAATATGTCCAGTCTTGTGACAACTACCAGAGGATGGGACAACCTAACATATTGGATCAAATGCCTCTTCAACCACAATTGGTGGTTGAACCTTTTGACATATGGGCCTTAGATTTTGTTGGCTCTATCAACCCTCATTCTAGGTAAAAAGCCTACATCTTGGTTTGTACCGACTACATGACGAAATGGGTAGAAGTTGTGGCTTTGGTGAAAACCAATTACCAGGCTGTAATCGATTTCCTGTATGTTGAAATATTTACCCGTTTTGGAGTACCCAAGGAAGTGTTACAAATGGAGGACCTCAGTTTGTGTCACATAAATTTGAAGCTTTGCTACAGAAGTACAATATTCAGCACCAGATAGCTTCACCGTACCATCCCCAGGCCAATGGCCACATGGAAAGCACTACAAAATTTATTGCAGCTATCCTTACCAAAATAGTTAGGAGCCATCGTAGAGACTGGGATAATAGACTTCCAGAAGCATTGTGGGCATATCGTACTACTTGGCGCAATACTACAGGTTTTTCTCCTTATGACTTGGTGTATGGAAAAAGTGTTGTCTTCCCTATTGAATTCGAAATCAAGACCTTGAAGAAAGCTATGGAGGTAAACTTAGATGTGACTGAAGCCCAGAGCAGTAGATTGAATCAATTGAATGAACTTGATGAGAAATGTTTAGCTACTGTGGATCAGACAATATTAATTTAGCAACAGAGATCCAATTGGCACGATTGATTCATTAAAAAGAAATTCTTCTGCAAAGGAGACTTGGCATTATTATATGATTCAAGATTCAAAAGTGACTTCAAGGGTAAGTTACGCACAAGATGGTTGGGCCCATAACTGGTAGACAGAGTATTTGACAATGGTACAGTCCGCCTGGTTACCATTGATGAGAATCGTGCACCATTATTTGCTAATGGTCACAGGCTGCGACTGTACCATAATTCCATTTCAAAAGACGCATTCAATTCACTGATTGCAGCTGATCCGGAATACCAGTTAGAACAAGGGAAGGAATATTTATCTGCCCCTGTCAATATTTAGACAATCATTGTGATTCCTACATAAATTTTTGTACATAAATAAATTGATATTTTTATTATTATTTTTATTTTTCCTTTGCGCTTGATCCATTTTTTTTAAATAATATGTGCAGGGATGTACATGAGGAGCAATGGTCATGATCGGGCCTAATGACTAGGGGCGTCCTTTTGTAACTTCCTACTTCAGAAGAAAACTCCTTAAAGAAAAATAAACAACGAACAGTCAGTCGTAGCTGTGATTCCTATAAAAATTGCCTATTTTTCTATTTATTTGCAGCTGCAACAATGAAAAAAATTGCCCTTTTTCCCATTCAACACAGCTGCAACACCATAAAAACGCCCTTTTTCCCGTTCTGCACGGCTGCAACATCGTAAAACTTTATCTATTTTTCCGTCTACCTGCAGCTGCAACACCGTAAAATAACACCCTTTTTCCCATTCCACGCAGCTGCAACACCGTAAAACCTTGCTTATTTTTCTGTTTATTTGCAGCTGCAACACCGTAACCTAATGCCTTTTTCCGTCCTGTGCAGCTGCGACTCTGTTTAAATTTTGCCCATTTTTACCTTTTCCGGCGGCTGGGACTCCGTTTGAATACTGTCCATTCTTACCTTTTCCGGCAGCTGCGACTCCACCAAACTGGCTGATTTTTCTATGGTTCACGGCTGTGACTCCGCCAAATTGGCTGATTTTTCTATGGCTCGCGTTTGCAATTACCCCAATATTGGCAGGACTTTTTACAATTTTGGTTCATGACTCCTTCAGATCTGGCCAGAATTCCTGCTGCTGATAATTTTGACTTACTTCATAGCATTCATTATGTTTCCGATAGGACTGACAAGATGGTTTTGGTCTGCTGGGAGAAAAGATCATGACAGCACGCTTGCAATAATGCTCAAATTTAAATGGTTGCACCTCACATGTTTTATTATCCTCAATGGTCACGGTTCATAGCATATTTACGAAGGTATGGTTCTGATTATCTACTTGATTAAGCGTTAACTAGATATCTACTGTCTCATCTACGCCATAGGGCCTTACTGAATATTCCATTTTATCTAATTTAAAGACCTACACCATATGGCGGGGTTTGTCAAAACAACCAAGCATCCAAACTCCTCCCTTACCCATCATGGCCTAATCAAATTAATAATCTTAAGAGCCTTAGCTAAAAGGAACCAAACCTGGGAGCAATTCACATGTCAAACTCAAATAAACTAGGAACCCCCCCTTTTGCTTGGCGTTCCAATAGAGGCAGAAGTAGAAGTACCTGTACTCTTGGGGGCTATTCAAATCCAAGAAGAGCATGCAAATGTACAGTTGGGGGGAGATGAGGAGCAACAGGAGGATAGGAGTCCCTCCAATTTAGTTGGGGGGGGGGGGGGAGATGAGACTGGATCGGATGATCAGTAAAATGACCAAGTAGAAGAATTGGAGGAAAATGCAAGAGAAAACCCCGTGGAAAGATTAAATAATGTGTAAGCTCTAACAACAAAGGATGAAGCTGGAGAAACATTGGATGCTGTGACAAATGAAGTCGAGGATGTTAGAGCCACGATAATAGAAGAGAATGAAGATGTATTGACCATTGAATCTTCCCTTGAATGGGGGGAAACTCCGATTGAATAAGAAAAGGAGGACACTGAGATAGAAGACATCCCTTCCACATCAGCTGCAAATATGAAGATTCTTGCATCACAAAAGAAAAGAAGGAGGTCAAAAGAGGAGGTGCAGGCATAACTACTGATAAGATGAAAAAGAACCAGGTCAGCTACAATAGCTGAAGCAGCATGGGAAAGATGGGAAACCCTAGAAGAACAGATTGAATTCCCCATTCTGAGACCCAAAGAAAATGATGCTCCACAGGAGCTGGCTGTAGAGGAACCTCAAATTGAGGGAATTTTGCACGAAAATGGTCTATTGAAAGAAGAAGTACAGAGACTTCGGAAAGAACTAGAAAACTAGAAGGAAGCATGCAGAAATCAGGTAGAAAGGAAGCTACACACACTGGTTGAAGCTGTAGACCGATTAGAAGGATCACCTCTTGCCGAGGATGGTGAGGAGGAAGAGAGAGTGGTCTGCCCTATGTGTGGGGAAATATTTAACCAGTAAGGCTACAAAGTCATAGTTCGTTGCATTGTGACAAAACAACCCGTACCAATAGCAGTGGAAGAACAAGGACAAGAAGCACCTAAGGTGGAAGTGAGGGATGCAAAAGAAATGGAAATAGAAATGGTCCCTAGTACAGAAAAGGGGGAAAATGAACAAGTACCAACGCAACCTGCAGAAGAAACAGAAGTGCTCCTGGGACAATCTGATTGGAAGGACAGTGAATCTCCCCAAGAGCAAGCTTAACAAATGGAAGTAGTAGATAAACAAGGTGCTGATATACAAGAACCAACATCCCTGAACATTCTTGTTGAAGTTTCCACCCAAACTGGGGTAGATGAACTAGAGACTGAAAAATATTCCTGATTTTAACGAAGAAGTCTATGCTCTGACTCCTGAACCGTCTCGGGGCACAGAATTAATAGAGATGGAACCTCAACAGCAGGATAATGATGAAGTTGACCAGGATGTTGTCATACAAGAACCAACATCCCCAGAAATTTCTGCTGAGATTCTCATGCAACAAGAAGAAATCAATCCTGAGGTGGACATAATTCCTGATTTGGATCTAGGAGAGGATGAACAAATGCAATCATAGTCCTCGGGGGACACTGAAATTCTTGAAGAACAACTTCGTATTGCCAAGGACATGGAAGTAACTCAAGAACAACCCCAGCAGCATGAAGAAATAGAAGGGCAGGGTTCTGATACACAAGAACCAGTAGCCTTGCATCTCCCTGTCAAAGCTGCAGCTAACAATCAGGAAGATGTGGAGATTGAAATCCAGGAAGAGGTTGTCACACAAGAACCAACACCTTCACAATTGGCTGCTAAGGTTGTGGTAGCATAACTCCAAGGAGAGGACCCTGTTACATAAGAAACAACATCCCCATAAGTTATTATAGAAGTACCCATGCAGGCAGTGTAGAATGTTCAAACTGGAGCATCGAATGGCAAGGTATGGACTCAACTTTCGCAAAATTTTGTCAATCTGGATTTTGATAATCAAGATCATGCTGAAGATGAAGGGATCTAGAGGCTGACAAAATGACCCCTTTTTGACCACATTTACCTATCCCTTTTTGCCTTATCTTACTCCATTATATACACCAAACAGATGTTTTCCTTCACTTGATCCCTCAATTCATACAGGTATGGTTAATCATTGTCTTATCTTATTAATACTTATGATTGTTGTAATCAGGACTCTGTATCTTGGATTATGCTAACATATGGTGATTTTATAAAGATAATTCAAGATGTAAAGGATACATTTGTAGCAGGATGAACAAGTCAAGAGAGAGATGAACATTCATTGCTGAGATGATCGCCACCTATTCCATCTCTGCACAAAGGACGTAGTCAAAAGTTACTATTCCCCGCAAGATGTACAAGGGTGGATGCAACAGGCTTGGCTGCAACAGATTCGGATGCAACAACGTGCTGCTGCTTGAGGGTAGCTGCAACCGATGGAGCATCTTCTAGATTGATCTTGTTATATCATTGCTGGCTTGAGCAACTACTTTCCTATATTTTTTGCTTCTATCTTGCCCACAACTGTAACACCGTATCGTAATTGGGGCATCCTGAAGATCACTGATATTCATGGCTGCCCGATATCAGCGGGGAGAAGTNTATATTTTTTGCTTCTATCTTGCCCACAACTGTAACACCGTATCGTAATTGGGGCATCCTGAAGATCACTGATATTCATGGCTGCCCGATATCAGCGGGTAGAAGTTATGATTGTGAATGTATAAATATTAGAAACTATTATGAGCCAAGTGTTGGAAATTAATTGACTTTATTGTATAAGCTGTGACAAAGACTGTAGCTTCAGTTTTATCATTTAATACAAGGAGCATGATTCTTTTGATCTCGACGTTTAACGTGTGTTAATTTCATGCGTCTCTGTTTGAAGGCTGGGCCCACCTTCCTACAGAGATTGTCGAGTTAATTAGGTATTTATTTCCTCTGTTATGTGGTGTGGATGTTACAGTAGATTCATTCTTTTCAAACAACTGCAACAGTAATGATTTATTGTGTGTGACTTCAATTGACCAGTAATTGCATTCCCTATGAGTTGCAGCAGAGTGGTGTGACAGTTGACTGTGTAGACTAATTTTCTTTATGCAATTGTGTGATAGCTGTAACAACTGATCTCATCGTTAGTTTCTTTCAATTGATGTCTTTCTTGAGTTTTGTTAATTAAATCCATTTGTAGTTATAATTGTTGAAGTTCAATTTTTGCATTTTTGAATTCTAGATCAAGTTGGATTAAGATAGTTATAATGGATCTTCAGATGGCCTGGTAATTTAGGATTTAAATTTCTACAAAAGTAACTCTAGATGTTTATTTTCTGAATCTCTTATTTCTAGATTAAGGATTGTAAGAAGGTAATTGTGATTTTGCATTCTTAAGAAGGTAAATTAGATTAAGTTGATCATGGGATGAGTTGGGATGAACATGAAGGTAAGATAGTTCATTTACAGTATCAGCTACTTAGTGTTTAAGCATATATAGTGCACATTATCTTTGAAATAAAAGACTTCCCTGGGTTGACAATTTATATTGAACACTCTGTATGTTGGTTTTAATTAACTTGCATATAGGGTGCCCAATAAGTATTTTGAGGTTGGAGCCCATGAACTGACCATAGAGGTAGAGGACATCTACTTTCTGATAGGATTTTCTATACGGGGTGCTCAAGCTTCATTGACTGGTTCCCAAGGAGGGGATGTGACCACCTAGGAGCTGATAAACCATCACTGTGTACCTGGTACTAGGATGTCGGGGTAGAATATTCCCATAAAGGCAGTAGTGGATGATGCACTCCACACTGTTCTTTTTACTATGCAGAGGCTGGAAGGAAGCTAAGGGCCTCACCAGGCATCGAGAGTGTATTTATTGTATGATATAGAGGCTATGGCATCCACTGTCTTTAACTGGGTAGAGGCATTACTTTTGGTCTTCAAGGACCAACTAACTAAATGTCAGCAAGGGGAGTTGAAACAATTCAGTTATGGATCTATTTTAGCTTGTTTCTTTTTCGAGTGGGTGCCCCACATGATGCCCCAAGTGATATTTATAGAGTTGAGGCCCAGAGATCCCCGTATGTTGAGGTGGGTATAGCTTATGGCTCGTATGAGCGGTGGCAGAGTCAAAGTGAAGTATGATGTTGGATTTTTCCACTGGTTGGAGGACCATATCCTCATGATTGAGGATCACGCATATGCAAGTACTGACTTCAGGGGTGACCCTGATCTACCACTTACTCTTGGTGCACAGTGGGGAGACATCGGTAAGAAAAAAGACTCTAAAATGTTGATTGTGTTTTTATATTTTCATGTTTTATATTAGTAACAAGACCTAAAATTTCTCATACAGATGTTGGTGCCGCACGACCTGGGGGTCATCCCCAATGGACAGGTGGGTAGGAGCTTGGTTTGTTCACCAAGGTGATGACCATATAGGAGAGTTAGAGGAGAAACTGGAGAGGTTAACCCTAGACATAACAGATGCACATATTGATGACCTCCCGATTAGGTACCAGAGGCACACTGCGTGAGTGCCAGGTTGTTTCAGCCGGCTGCTATGTAGAGTGGTACGGGCAGTCATGTGTTATCATGATCATCACTAGATGGTGTCCTGCATGATATATTGCTGAAAGATGAGACAACTTCAGTATTTTGTATGATGTATTACTGAAATCTATGACAACTTCAGGATTTTGTATGATGTTGTATTTTCCTAAAAGCTATCATGCTTCAGATGAGGTCTCGTCACCATTTTTGTAAAAACATTATATATATATATATATACAGACTTTGTTACTAGTGTTTATACGTCTCAAACGACAAATGCATTTACATGAGTTTTATGTGTTTTTACTGTTTATTTACAATATGATGAACCATGTTGATTTTTTTAAGTTATGAATGAGCAATATACCAATCTGGGATATAGTTTGCCAATGAATCAACAACTGCATTGTCTGTCCTAGGGATTTTCCTATAAGTAATAACCTCAAATGACCTTTCCAATAGATGCACTCTCCGATAGAGACAGAGCAGTACGAGATTTCTGATGGTATAGACTTGGTTCAAATGGCAAACCACTAACTGCGAGTCCATGAATACTACCAAATCATGAATGTCCCGAGATGCATCTTCAGTCAGTATGTTGAAATATTGTAACTTCAAAGAATATTCTTTATGTATCTTTTGTGGTCCCCGATGGTCCAACCAGGAGAACCATTTGTATTTCATTGTACCCCGATGCTCCTAATCGGAAGAACTAATAAGAGTCATGAGGTAGTCCCCTCAAATTGTAAAGGTGGGTCATCAACACCCCAGTGTGGTTACTTGAGCCTACATGTGTAACTCGAGCCTACATGAGTTAGCTTAAGCCGACATGTTAATTGAGTAAACTTTAAGTGAACGGATGAATATAAATAGAGGTGTAGTGCTCCTCACTTGACACACACACACTCACTTGGAATAGCGCACTTGTGGAGGAGAGAAGTTGCTGGAAAAGGAGGAGAATCAAGTTTTTGATCTCCTTGTTGGTTTTACCTTTTTCCCTTTTTGGGGCATCTATATTGAGGAAGCTTTTGCTGGGTTTTTCCCTTTAGGGTTTTTCCAAGATAAATCTGTGTTGTTCTTGTGATGCTGTTTCTTTCAGTGATCCTGTTTTATATGCTTTTATTATGAAAAATGAAATGATATACTGATGTCTTAGTTAAGCATATGAAAATTTAACATGGTATCAGAGCTAACCTGAATAGGGAAGATTTCACAAGTTACAAAAGCTAGGGATTCTTATTTTTTGGTTCTCTCTCCACAATCAATCAGCAAAAGAAGGCTAGGCTGACTCTCCTTTGAAGGGTGCATCGTTCTGTCGAAGCGAAATTCGATTCTGAGCATTTTCAATTTTCGATGTGGAAATTAGGGCTTTCTACAGAAGAGGAATTTTTGAGTGAGACCAGCATAGGATTGTTCTCCTCATAAAAACCAAATTTTAGAGACCTAGATCAAGATTTTTGGTTGGGTGAATCTCCGGGAAAGTCAAACCCTAGTTTGACCCCGAGCTAGAAAAACCCTAAATACTAAAACTGCTACGTTTTGGAACATTCGCTATATTCTAAGATTGGAGAAGGATCAGGAGCTGAAAATTGCAGGGGCCGAAGATAAAATCTTGATGAACACTTTTTCCAAAATTCATCCTCCGATTCGCTGTATTTCAGGAGATATGTTCTCTCCAAGTTAGGGTTCTAGCCTCTTCCAGAATTCATCCCTAAACATGACACCTGGGGAGAATTGCAATATCTTGGGCTATAGAGGTCCAAATGGAATTCCTGAAGATGTTCCAGAAAGGGAACAGACTGTAATTAATGTCGGTGGTCCGCATATCAGACTCAGAAGATGAACCAATGACACGTGGCATGCCGTACAACTTCGCTATTCTGAACAGTCCTGTAACAGGTCACCTTGGGAAAAGGATCATAAATCCCAAATGATGAAACTAATTCTGATGAAACCTATGGTGACGGATCAGGGACATGTGAGGTTACCTCAGTACAAAATTTCAGACATAGAGAATCAGAAATGTCAGAGATATCACAGAAACAGTAACATGCATTTCTGCAGAAGAAATTGGAAAATTAGGGCTTCCTGTTTCGGGAGCTTCCCTCCACTGTTTTCAGAAATAGAGTACATTGGACAGCTCCATTTGAAGAGATCTATCTGCCTATCCAATCAGATCTAAAATATTCCAAGTTTTAAAAATTAGGGTTTCTGTGACAAACCTTAGATCAGCCAACTCCAGAACCAGGACGGACACCTCAAATCGGTAAGATCTAATCCTTTGCTATGTTCATTTGAGGTTCTCATTTCAAAGTGATGTATCACATTAGCTTGATGATAAGATTGGGAAATTTGAAAACTTCCAAGCCTAGAAGTATATGATCTCTCTGAAGAAAATGGATTGGACACCTTCATGAGCATAGAGGTTCCAGTTTCAGAGGGAGATGAGGCTAGAAGCCTTTCACAAGAAGAACTGGGTCAAAGCCCAGAAGATTATTGATGATTCAGTCTCGAATCAACTTGTTCTACAAGTGTCTTCCCTAAATACATCGATGAGGTTTGATTCCTTGACCAATCTATTTGAAGGGAAGAACATAGATCGAAATATGACCTTAAGAAACCAACTGAAGAAGAAGAGAAGAATGCAGAAGTGGTGATGGTCACCTTGAATGGCCTCCCAGGATCATGGAATTCATTCATTCAAGGAATGTGTTCCAGAAGGAATTGATTACTTTCAGCAGACTTTGGGAAGAAGAAGAATCTCGTCTCTGAAGATCAAGCTCTCATCTTCCAAAGAAGATCCCTCAATCAATGAGGAATATGAAGATCTCAACTCTTGAAGAACTTCTTATCCACCTCAGTATTTGGATAATAAACGATGCTATCATGAATGAAGAATAT